>QEPC01009197.1:1009335-1024331 GCA_003113815.1 Sphenodon punctatus | reverse complement strand
CCAAAGGCTGTGCAAGCAGCCTTGTGGGAAAGCAACATAAGCCAAGTCCTTAACCTCATCTCATAAGGTAGATTCTCCATTCCTCTGATCACAAATAGAACAAAACTAATGGCTGGGCTCTCCTCTCTTATATGATCACAAGTAGAGCAAAATTACATTTCAGTTCTCTGATTAAATAAACAAACGGATACAAGAACTTAATTTTTTGTTATCCCCAGGTTCTGTGTGCTGACAACACATCCTGTTTGCTCACTATAAGGAGTTTGCCCCTGTCCCCACCACCTCAAGGCTCTGCACATCATTTTATATATTGATATTGTGGTGTTAGCACCTGTTGTCCCAGTGACAGAGTTGTGTATTCACTGCAATTAAGTCTGTCTGGCTCAAGCCTCTTTCTATGACTCATACCAGATTACATTTTATATTTCCCCCCCTTTGTAACTCAGGCCTGTAAATATTATCTCATTTTACTCATTTTTACATAAATTAAATTGCCAAACATGAACGGTTTGCATGCATTCATAAACTAATGCTGAAAGAGCCAAACTCCTGTCCTTAGGCATTAGGGATGGGCAAACAGAATGCGATTCAGATGTTCGGTCATTAGCTTCGAAACCCGAGTTCGGGTTCGATGGTTCAGTTCAGCCGAGTTCGGGTTGGCTGAACAGTCAAAAATAGCGCTATCGAAATCGAAACCTAACTTTTGGCCCTGAAAAGACATTTTTCCTGTCCCCGAACTCATCCGAACATGACCGAACTTTTTGGTCATAGAAATGAATGCACATTGTGGATGCTCACCAAAATAAGGTTATATTATTCAGCAACATGGAATGTGTTTCTGGCCAGGTGTTTACAACATAGCAAGACTGCAGGTCAGGAGGAGTCAGGGAACTGCTTTCCTTTCCTCCGGAGGGTCTAGAAATGGGTCTCCAGACTAGGGTCTAGTTGGTACCTGCTGGTAATAGCTGCATTTTCAGAGACCGCATCAGGTACCCAACGGGTTACCCAGGTACTGTTCGGGTACCGGGAAACCCCCCAAATTGGTCNTTAATTCTCTCCATTGTGAAAACTGACCATTTAGTCCCACTTTTTATTCCCTATTTTTTAACCAGTTACCATCCAAAATAGGACACTGCCTCCTATCCCATGACTTTTTAATTTCCTCATAAGTCTCTCACGAGGGACCTTATCACACGCTTTCTGAAAATCCAGATGCACTGTACCAACAGGCTTGTCCTTATCAACATGCTTGTTCACAACCTCAAAAAATTCCAATAAATTCCATGGATGCTAAATCCATGTTGACTCTTCCCCATTAAGCCATGTTTATCAATATGCCCCATGATTCTGTTTTTAATCATAGTTTCCATCATTTTGCCTGACACAGTTATCAGGCTCACTGGTCTGTAGTCTTCAGGATTGCCTCTGGAGCCCTTTTTAAATGTCAGTGTTACATTCGCTAACCTCCAATCCCCAGGTACACTGGCAGATTTTAGTGATGGGTAAAATTGCTATGGAGGTGGAGCTCCATCATCAAATCTGTACTTCTGTCAGTCTCTTTTCATAGGGAGCAGGAGATCTCAATACCTTCATTTTACCTGAACCCACAGCATCCTCATGAGAAGCAGTGGCCCACTCTTTGTGTGACTAAGGGCACTAAAAATGTATATAGATAGATCTAGCTCCTTTAGGATTGATTCAGAGAGGGAGGAATTTTGGTGTGACATGGGGCAATCCATTTCCACGAAACTATTGTGGCCACAAAACTATTGTGGAAGCCTATAAAGATTCTAATCTCCTTTCCTTGGGAGGAGGGAGGGCAACCAGTGTAGCTTTCATGGAGACAGAGTCTCCCTTGAAGAAATTTAGGGGGCTGGGCAAGGATCCTGGGAAGAGCTGAGCTTGACTGGGCTGGGCTGCAAAGCTGCCCTGAGGGATCTCTTGCAGCTGGGTGACTTTGCTTCTCCTCCCCTAGGTAACTCCATAAAGAGGGGGCTGCCATGAGGGTGGTGGCCTCTGGGTGGTGGCCGAAAGGCGCCGCCAAATGGTGAAGAGCCATTGGCAGGGCGTTAGCGGTGGAGGTGGCCAGCCTATTTGCAAAATCCAGGGAGCAACTGCTACACCGGAGGGGGCTGGGAGCCAGTCGGCCTCGCCCCACAACAGCTTGCCCCCACCAGAGCCTACCGGGGAGTGACTGAGCACTTTGGCCTCTGTGTTTACTTCTCCCCTCTCCCTGTGACAGAGGGAGAATGGGTGGGACCAAATGGGCTTCCTCCAGCTGCTTTGGGGTGGGGTTTCTGTCCCAAGAGGGCTAAATAGCAGCGTGCCTGACAGCTCTGCAGCATTCCTTTGCTGCTTGGAGTGTTATGATATGGCTTGGGCCTAACTAAGATGCTAATTAAACTAAGATGCAAAATTCTGCAATTTTGTGACTGCTCTGGCAAGCTGTAAAAATGTCCGTAGCTCAAAACAAAACACTGACTGCAAATAAGGCACTTCTAAAAACCCAGGTGGCAGAATTATGCCGCAGGAAGCAAAAAAGCCACAACTGAAAAACTGAGAACGCTGGCAAGCAATTGTTGCAGGCTACTGGTTTAAAGCAAATCAAAGAGCATGCCAGCCACCTCACACAAAAAAATAAATATTTAGCCAGAAGTAATGTAAAATATAGGCAAAGGCTAAACAAAAGCAAGTCAGGAATGAGAATGCTAGTTACCCAACTTAAGGAGCAAAAACTAAAACAGCCAGAGTCACATAAAGTATGCCAGGCAAATATTCACTCTCTCACAAAGCAGCTGCAAGGCAAAAAAAAGTACTGGTACCAATTCAATCCACCTTTAATTCCCCAATCTGGCCAGTTTTAAAGGCGGATGGTAAAACATACTGCCTCAATGTAAACTGTAACCCGGACTCTAATTGCTTCTTTGCAAATTCTCCTACACCCAAACCACAACCAGCAATCACATAGTTAACAAAGGCAATTAGCATATCAGCAATAGAGCTGTCAGAATTTTTGCAGCTAGCATTTTTAAAGAGCCAGACCTAAATATTTTACCAATCTTTTAAACACAGTTTTGCAAATTTTCCTCACCAAGCAAAAAGCCTCTGAGTAAAACAATAAAGCAGTTAAAAGTTGTAACACCACCTCATTCCTGCAATCCACTATCATGCAAAATATTTGTCCACACAGCAACGCAGACCTGTCTCCATAAATTGCAGCTCCTGCCTTTGCAGACAATGTGCTTTATTTGTTTTTACAGGTTACAGCTCATACCCACACCAGCATCCAAAATAGCAATGTTTTTGTACTTTTGCAAAGCCCATAATCTTGCTTTGGGCTGCAAATAAAACTTAAACACACCAAGCTGCCATGTTTTGCCTAGTCAATGCCATTTATCGGGCAGCCCCGCTGCTACATTAGTAAACTGCTGTGTTAATAAACATTTTCCAGCCACCCCTAATCCCTGCCCAAATACAAACATTCTTTCAGCACCACGATCTACGCACTGAGGGAACCCATGAAGCAAACATCGTAAACACCTGTGTATCTATAGTTAAGTATAAAATGGTAAATGTCACACTTAAATGGGAAAATGTTATGCAATGTACCACCAATAATGTGAAAAATGTATGGATTTCTAGATTATGCACATTAGGTATGCAGAATGATATTGTATGGAAAAAATTGAAATTTCCTGGGGAATTGGCTATTTTCAAAAACGATACACAGATCCAGTCTCCATGGGGCCCAGCTTTCTGCATTCTAAACCCAGGGTATAGATGCAGATGCAATTTTGCAATCCCAAGAGAGGATTATGTAAATGCATATGTTATCTGGATTGGATTACCCCAGCCACACACACATAATACCTCATCCATACAAACCCAGTGGGACAAATGTGTGCACATAATGGATGGGTACATTCTGTTTGTAAATTTGACCATCAAACTGGCAGCATATAACATTACTAGAAGACAATCACAATGTGCACCATATGTCGAGCCCCACTTTGAAGCCTGGTTGCAATCCTTTAAATATTTAAAAACAGAAGGGGAAAAACAAAATTCTGCCAGCCAAACCAGACATACCAGAGATGTGTCAGGTTGAATGGGCACGGGTGGAGCTGTATTGAATAGCATAAATATTAAGACAATGGCCAATAAATTGGGAACTGCAGGAGGATTATTAGGTTCACTACGCCAACCCCTAACCAACAGCAACCAAGTTCTTCAGGAGGGTCTCAAGCATTTAGTTCTGACTCTGCCTGATTGGTACAGATTAATGAAGCAGCAAATTGAGGCAGTAGATAATGCTGTTGTAGCATTGGCTAACACAACCAGGATGGCTATCCAGTGCACACAATGGCAAGAAAGAGCATTGAGTGTATTGGATGACATCATTGGAAATCTAGAGTCAGGAAAAATGCATAGACATCTATGGGCAATTCCTTCCATCAGAGAAAACATTGATCCTGGCTGGACCAAGGTTCTGGTCCACCACATTGCACACTTACCAACTGGGCTAACCTTAAACATTCAGGTAGCCACCCCAAAGGAAGAGACTCATCAGCATGTGCACTTCAGGCATATCCCTGGGTTGCACAAAAATCAATGGTTAAAATTTGTTCTTCCAGGCTTATAGCAATTAAAGGACACCACAGAGGTGGAACTATATTAATTGAATTCTTAGTGTAATGTATGGAAAGATACAAAATACTATTGCCCATTGTCACTCCAGGAGTATAAACAATGCAGACATAATGATGACTCATGTGTGTGCACTGTTGATACCATGAAATTTAAGAAACCTCAGGTATATACATTGGGACATAAGTGCTTTTATATTGCTGCTGAACCAGATATCACAGTAACATTAAATTCTATATTCTCTCAAGATATCCCTGACAGTGGATTTATAGTAATATGCAATGTTACAAGATATCTATTGGCAATGATTCATGGACACTGCATGCTAATGAATGAAAAAACCTATGGAATAAGGACAGCTTCCAATTGTGAAACATGTCTTTTGCATATTCGGCTGCAGCAATTCACAAAGCAATACAGAATACTGAAATGTTTCACACCAAAGTACAAAGTTTGGTAAACACATTGGGCCATGCAGCAATTGTTTTAAAGGCAGAAGGGGAAAAGATTACAAAGGTTCTTAGTGAAGTAGAATACACCACTAAGCACTCATTCTGGGAAAGAATTTTTGAATCGTCACCAGCTGCAACTTGAGTATTAAATCTCCTGTGTTGTTGCTGTTAAATGTGAGATTGGTGGCAAATAAGGCAACAACTGTCCGGGAGGTAATCCTAGACCATGTCACCGATCTCGTATGTATCACGGAAACCTGGCTAGACAATGAGACGGGGCCCATTTTGGCTGACCTTGTTCTGGCCAGGTATTCCGTGCAGCATCAGCTGCATTCGGAGGGATGGGGGGCTGGTGTAGTCATTATTTTAAAGGACCATTGGACTGTGAGGAGGTATCTCGTGAAGTCCATATCAGGTATTGAGGGTCTTCACCTTGTGTTTGATTTGGCAGGTGACAGTTTGGGAGTGCTGCTTGTATACCATGCACCTACCTGTGCAGCAGTCTCCCTACATGCTTTAGCACAGGTGGTGTCGGGGGCGGTGTTGCAGTCCCCAAAGTAAGTAGTCTTGGGGGACTTCAACATTCACGCCGACGCTGACCTTATGGGAGTGGAGCATGAGTTCATGGCCGCCATGGCAACCATGGACCTGTCCCAGAGAGTTATTGGCCCGACACATCAGGGGGACATACCTTAGAACTTGTGTTTTGCACCGGCCTTGAGGCAGATGTTCTGTTAGTGGGGGAGTTATCAGTTGTACTCTTGTCATGGACGACCATTACCTCCTGCAGAACTCGCTCCTGGTGCATGTCTGCCCCAGGAAGGGTGCAGAACCAATTCAGATGGTTCGCTCTCGGAGGCTAATGGACCAGATCGGTTCTGGAAGGCTCTGGGTGAGTTTCCCTCTGACCTTGATGACTGTTCCATCGATGACCTTGTCTTGTTATGGAATACCTTGCTGACTGAGGCCATTGATTGGACAGCTCCTAGGTGTCTACTGCCCTGGCAACAGCTCTGCAGACCTCCCTGGTTCTCCGAGGAACTGTGGGAGCTGAAGCAAGAAGGGCGGTGGTTGGAGTGATGGTGGCATCATTTGCATGCTGAAACCAACAGATTGCATCATAGACCCACTTTACGAGCCTATGCCATAGCTATGTGGGCAGCAAAAAAGGAGTTTTTTGCTACCCTCATAGCATCCGCTAAATCCCGTCCAGCAGAGCTTTTCCGGGTGGTGCAGGGGCTGGTCAGTCCGGCCTCCCTCCGCCTTGGAGTGGAGTTATCTACTGCTCACTGTGACATGTTTGTGGATTATTTTGTGGATAAAATTGCTCGAATCCACCACAACTTTGATGCCGCAATGAATACATATGGGGGACTGGAGGTTATGGAAGCCCTGTCTTGTCCGGTTTTGTGGGATCAATTTCAGTCGGTGACACCTGTCGATACGGTTGGTGTTCTTGGGGCTGTTAGGGCCACATCTTGTGAATTAGATCCTTGCCCATCCTGGTTGATTAAATCTTGCCGGGAGACAATGGGGCCGTTGCTGGCTAGGGTGGTTAATGCCTCCCTTTGGGAGGGCAGAGTGCCAGGCTGTCTCAAAGAGGCAGTGGTTCAGCCTCTGCTCAAGAAACTATCACTTGGTGTTGACACCCTTGCCAGCTATTGGCCTATCTCTAACCTTCCCTTTTTAGGGAAGGTTATTGAATGGGTAGTGGCTCAGCAGCTGCAGGGACATCTTGACCACATCGGTTGTTTTTATTAATTGTAAGCCACCCCGAGATGCCTGTGGCAGGAGGGGCAGGGTAGTTAAAGTTTGAAAATAAAAATAACCTCACGCCATTACAGAATTCATACTCTGGACTCAACACAGGCAAGTCTTTCTTTTCAGAACACATCAGCAAGTCCTTGAAAACTCTTACAGTACTGGTCCAGAGAGGGGCAACAAATTTTCTCCTGACTGAAGAGACTCCACCCTCCCTCTCAAACACAATGTTTGGGAACTTGCCTACACTAAGAATGGCCACCCTGCCAGAAACTGAGAAACCGAGCCCTTGATACTGGGGCTTCCAAAATGCGCTTTTAAAAAGACCCCACGAGCGACAATTCCCATTGCGGGGCAGCTACTTCTGGTGTGTGTAAACATACCCCACAGGGTTTTTCAGCCAGTGCTTTCTTCAATGTACTGGTTTCAACCACTCATGTGAAAGCGGTTTTTTTGTCTCTAGGCTGTGGCAGAAGGAAATGTCACGGCTGAGTCTTGAACCCTTGGTCTGAGGAGCTGGGTCTTGGGCCTTTGGCATGAGGGGGCACTGCCTTAGAGGCTGGTGCCACCTCAGGCCTTGTTGATCAGCCAGCTTCTCCTTTCTATGTTGTTTCTTGAGTCCCTGTTCCCCTGTGTTACCACACCCATTCCCCAGCTGTACCCCTTGCTGTCTCCCTTGTTCTGGCTCCCAGCTTCCTGATTGGCCACTATTAGTATTTAAGCCAGAATGTGGTTACAGGAAGTCGTGGGAGCAACTGCTCTTACCAATGTGTGTGTTGGTGGATTGTAGTGCTCTCTCTGTGTATGCTTGTCCCCTTGTCTGTCAGTCTGCCTGTTTTGCCTGCTTGTCTACTTGTTGTTGTCCCCGTGCTAATACCTTGTAGATCCGGCTATTCCCCCTTGTGTTTATGGTACTGTGCCGGGTTCCCTCCCCCCCCACATATTAGGGACCCCGCTCTTCCTCTGTGACCCAGTGTAGGTCTTATTGATTATGTGTCATAATCTGGTTTCCCCCTCTTGTTCTATGGTTCTTGCCCTCTTCAGTCTTGCTCTTTCCCTGGTCCTGTTCCCCTCTCTTGTCATCGCTCTGGTCCCCCATAGCCTTCACTCGGTTGGAGCTCCCATTGCCAGAGTCCTGTTTACTAGCCTTGAGTCCCCTGCATAGTTCTAGTCTTGCTCTCTAGCCTTGAGTCCCCCCGCATTGTCGCACTCTTGCTTCCTAGCCTTGAGTCTAGGGATGGGCAAATGCCGTCCAGAAGTCTGAAGTTCAGACTGAACTCAACCAGTCCAGTTCGGTCAACCAAACCGAACTCAATTTTTGAACCGAACTGAATTTCTGAACTTGGTTCTGGTCGCCCATCCCTGCATAGTCCTAGTCTTGCTCCCTAGCCTTGAGTTCCTCCACATAGTCACAGTCTTGCTTCCTGACCTTGAGTCCCCCGCATAGTCTCACTTCCTAGCCCTGAGTTCCCTCGCACTGCCATAGTCTCGCTCTCTAGTCTTGTGTTTCTCCCCTTTGCCCTGTCTTGTCTTGTCTCCCCCATTTAGGGTTCCCCTTGTCTCTCTGGCCTTGCTCCCCCATGGTTGCACGTCCTCCCTGAGCCTTGACTTGTCACATTCTCCCCTAACTTGCATCCCCTTCTCGCCTTGCTCCCCTCTCGTCCTATTCTTGTCTTGCACCCCTTTCCCTGTATTTCCTCTGGTTGCTTTCTAGAACTTCTGGTCCGTCTTTAGCTTTGGTTGTCTCTCTCTCTCTCTTTTGGATAACCTCGATGATAAGCCACCTATTCTGAGACCGGGTTCCCCCGTAGCACGAATGAGAACTGTCTCGGCATACTCAAGAGACCAGCTGAGAGGTTTTTCTTCCTGTCACTTCCCATTCCTGGGTACTCTGGACCCCTTCCCCTGTTGTCCTTCGGTTACAGGTTCCCTCGCCCCTACTCCCATGACAGGAAGGCAGGTAGGAGCTGACATGGTGGCTCTTCACCATTAAAGGGTTCACTGAAACAGCAGGGAATCCTCTGGTGTCCAGTTAAACCAGGATTTAGGATACCTTTGCACTATATTTGACTAGTACAAAGTGTCCCTAATGTGCCAGTGATTTGGGCCTTGGATCCTCAATTAGTGTTGTAATGAATAAGTGGTAAAATATGTACTGAAAAGCACATCAGATTGAACTGAATCGAGTAATGTAATTAAAGTCTCATTTGAGAAACGCTGAGATGCTCTCAACAAACCTGTTGGGAGCTTTTACAGTTATGTCTCTTTAAAAAGTAATGTATGATAAGAAAAAGAGGAAAGCAAAATGAGCAAAGAATAAGGTAACATATAGAGAAATACATAATCGACTACCCAAATGGGCTCATTTTACCTTTAGTGACTGAACAAGAGAATGCCCTGCCTTTCACTGGGACAGGTGCCATACAGGAGTGTGTTGAGCTACACTGTCACACAGGCCAAAAGCCAGAACTGCTGAGAATATCAATGATGGACTGGAGTGCTTTCCAGATAAGAACTCACCCCCCACCCCAAAAAAAGAGGAGGTAATTGAGATTAGGACTGAGAAGAACCTACATTTTTAAGTTTTATACCAGAGGCAGCAAGAAATCCCCAAAGAACACGCAAAGAACAGCAGTTGAGAAAACAGAACAAATTAGCAAAGAGAGATCATTTTCACGACAGATGTATCTGCCACTGCTCCGTGACCAGACTGTGTTTGTAGCCTAGTGAAAGTAAACAGGTTTTTTATTTGACCCTTGGGGGAAAAATAGAGCTAAGGAGTATATAAACTGAAGCAGGGGAGGAATGAGCTCTCTAAAACCAGCATTGAGACACAGAGATTAACCCCTTTGTTAGAACATAGAATCAGAACTGTAGGGTTAGAAAGAAAGTAGCTCATGGGTAATCTAGTCCAATTCCTCTACTACACCCTATACCTAAGCATTAGCTGTCTGGCCTTTCTTATAAACCTCAAGGGAAGGAGATTCCACAATCTCTCAAGGCAGCTTGTCCCACTGCTGAACTATTCTAATAGGAAGTTATTGTTTTTTTTCAATAATTAATCTCATACTACCTTCCTGCAATTGAAAACCCATTGCTTTTTGTCCTGTCTTCATGGCATTTGGGGCACTGCTGTACTCAAATCACCACTCCTGCTTTCTAACTATGGCAGATTGTCATCAGCCAGAAGTGTGCAAACTGTGGCTGGAGAGACACATGAGGCACTTTGGTTCACTGTGACAAATGAATGGGGCTCTCAATCATAGGCTGACACCAGTACCTCCCATCATACCTCCCCAATGCAACCATAGGGAAATTTTCAATACACTAGGGAAATTCTTCACTGTACAAAGCAGATCAATTCACTTGTTAATTTTGCTTGCTGTTAAAACATATTAGCAGCATCGATGTTGCCTCGCTGCCTTAGAATATCAGAAAAGAACAGTTTTTTCCCCGGGTGGGGTGGGGCTATTGATAATGAAATAAATAGAGCTAGTATTGGTAGTTGCTATCCAGATGCCCCTTTTCATTCTTTACATCTAGTTTCCATATCAGATGAATCCATCTGTACAACAGTAGGTTAATACCACATTCCCTTCTGTGTATTTATGATCTTTGGGAAACCATTCAGTGCAAGAAATGGAAAACCATGCAAATGAATAGACAAAACAAGATTTAATCATGTTCTGCCAAAAGAATATTTCACCTTGTCTTTGGTGGGAGAAGCTATGAACTTAATTAAGACACTAAAAATAAACCTAGGAGATGTTATGATTACATCCAAACATAAGGAGTCTAATTTTGAGTATTGTAATCAGGGGAGCTATGCTGGCACAAAACCTATTTAACAAAAACCATAGTGAGACCCTATTCATATTTTATAAAACAAAACTAAGTTCAGACATCTGAAATAAAATTGAATAAGATACTGTAATGTACTCATTATCAAGACAAATGTTCTTGCTGAAGTAAAAATGTGATAATAGCTGTCACAATCAAGAGACAAGAGAATATAGCATAAGGAATATGCAAGATGACTTGTCTTGCATGGAACAGTAAATTAAGAATATGTCAAACACAGTGCATCACAGCTGGGCCAAATTCACATCCTACACTTTATCAAAAGAAATGTCAGGTCTGATCCTGTGTAGTACTGGGTGCTTTATCATCATGGATATTAAAAAGAGGGGCAGATTGACGAGACCCATCCCCTTCTTAGTCAATGAAAACCTAATGACATGGGACCAAATCAAAAGGTTTACAGAGGTCAAAATAGATTACCTCCCTTGTCCACTAAAACAGTTTCCTGTCAAAAAAAGAAAACTGGATTGATCTGCCATGATTTATTCATATCAATTCCATGTTGGTTATTACCAACCACTCCATTTTCCTCAAGGTGCTCAGAAATCAGTTGTTTTATAATTTGTTCTTATTTCTTCCTAGATAATGATATCAGTCAGGTTGATGGGGGTATAATTCTCCAAGCCTTCTTTTTTTTCCCCACCCCCTTTCTTTTTCCCCTTAAATTAAAAACACACTATGTGTACTTGTCACCAGTCCTCCGGGACCTTGTTTATTCTTTATCCTTTTGTAAAATTAATTTCTAATAGAAAGAAAAACTATAATGACCAAAATAGGGGTTATAATGGATCAGAAACTGAACATGAATTAACAATATGACACGACTGCAAAAAGGCAAATGCTGTTTTGTGCTCACTGATGTGCACCTGCATCTTCGCAACTTGCTGAATGTTTCCCAATCTCTCACTATTTTCCGGTCCTCTCCCTTGTCTCCTCTTCTTTGTCTAGCCTTGTTTGTAAGCCTAAGCCCTTTGGGGCAGAGACCTGTATCTAATTATTATTCAGTGCCAGGTACATTGCTGGTGAAATAAATAATAACAATAAATTAGGAGACATGTCATATTTAAGACATAGGAAGCAATAGTGCCACTTCCATTGGAAGTGGTGAGAACTCATGAGGAATGCTATAAGGTGATCATTTATTCATCTGACTGTTACAAATAGGGATATACAAAATACTCACATGAATAAAATGATCACCCTATATGTTCATGTTTAGGCACCACACTTCAAGAAAATTATGGCAACAAATTGGAAGAGATTTAGAGGAGTGCAGAAAAGATGATAAAAGGGTTGGAATTCAAAATCATCTGAGAAAAGCTGAAGGAACTGATTATGTTTAGCCTGGAAAAAAGAGGTCAAATGGGGAACATGGGATAACAGTTTTCAAATATCTAAATATTCCCACAAAAGAGATTGAGAACAGTTAATCTCTGCTGCCCCAGAAAATGAGAGACAGTGCGTGATTTCAGAAGTGATGTGCTGAATGTCCGCCACAGTCAACCTCAGTCAAACGTGGGTGGTGGTGAAAGTGCCGTGCATGTCTGTTTGCTCGCATCCAGATGTTCACCACAGTCAAATGCGGCCTGAGGTGAAGCTAACCACGCTTCATGCGGTCGGGGCAGGAGGGGTCCAGAAGTGTGGTGAATGGTCACCACGGCAGGGGTGAATGAAAAGTAAGTTCTGAACGGAAACCCGCAGCCGCGGTGGAAGGAATTGACCCCAGCTGCGGTGCATTCTGGGGCTCGAACCGCGGTCCACGTCTCCACTGCATGTCTGTTGTGTTCTCTCTGATTGCCCCCGGGTGGTGGTCATGATCCTGTTACTTCTGTTGGGGCTGCACGTGTCACCACAGCCTGCGGTGAATCCGTTCACACCGGGGTGGGATTCACTGTGGTGAATTGGAACGCGTCACTTCTGAAATCACCCAGTGAGCTCAATCCCAACCCCCTTGTACTGCTCAAACTGTGGGCACATATGTCACACACAATCCTTACGCTGAAAATGTGCACATCCATGTTAGTCCATGAGCAAGCTGTGTGTAAACCATGTGTGTATACACCATGCATGTTTATCTTGCATGCACAGAGGTTTGGGGTTGCCTCCATTGCTTACATTGCAAAAATGTCCCCAATGTAAGAACAGTTGGGCAATTGAATAGGTTGTCTAGGAATCGCCTTCACTGGATGTTTTCTAAGTCATGATTAGAGACAGGTCCCTCCCTCAAGGGGTTTATAATCTAGGATAGACAATGAAAGGAAGACAAGGAAAACATGGATATAGGGAGAGACTGAGAACCATTATGAAGTTGAGAGTTTGCAGGTTCACATACTTAGCTTACTTACAAACAAGAAGGTTAGGACCTGGAAGGATAAGGCAGTAGAAGGAGAAGAATTATAATGAGTGAGAAGAGCTAGGGGATGTTTGAAAGAAGAGGAAGGTTTTAGGAGGGATTTGTAGGTTGGGAGAGGGTGCAGAATTTTTGTGTTCAGGAAAGGAATTCTTTGCTAAGGGAAAGCATGGGAGAAGAGGTGAAGATGATTTAGAAAACAAGAAACAGGGGTGGCTGGCAGGAAGATTGGTAGTGGAAGAAGACAGGAATTAACTTATTGGGTGGGAATGTAGCAGGAAATGAATGCAGAGAGATAGTGAGGAGCAAAATAATGAAGAGCCTTGTAAGTGAGGACCAAGAGTTTGCAGGAGATGCAAAGGGGGCAGGGAGGTAGTTCAGTTCAGTTCAGACAGGGAGCCACTAGAGGAAGCAGAGGAGAGATTGCACATGATCAAAAGTAGTGAGAGCCATGGATAACCTTGTCAGAGGAGGACTGCATAGAAGTGGAAATGGTCAAGGTGAATGTAAGGAAGGCCAGTAAATTCCCAAGGTGAATGTAAGGAAGGCCAGTAAAAAGAAGGTTGTGCTACTCAAGGCAAGAGAATATGGCTAGAACATGGATTTGTTTGGGCAGTGGCAGCAGTAAGAAAATGATGGATTTTAGCCGCTTATTGAAAGAAGAGCAACAGACTTTAGTAACAAAGAAAATCTGAGATGCAAACAAGAGGGAGGAGTCTCAGTGGCTGCTCCACAACTATGGAATTCTCTCCCCTTGGAGATCCGCCTCAGTCCAAGCCTGCTCACCCTTTGGACGAGATATAAGACCTTTTTGTTTAACCAGACATTGGGGTGCGGGAGGACTGAGATAGAGTTTAGTGAGATTGTGCGTGGGGCTTAGGGAGACGGTTGGTGGGTGGGGTTTAGGGGTTTTAAATGTTTTTATATGTTATATATGCTTGTGTATGTTTTATGTTTTTATATTTTGTGAGCCACCCTGAGCCTTTTTTGGAAGGGTGGGGTAGAAATGAATGAACGAATGAATCCCAGGCTATATCCCTGGAGGATGGGCTGGATGGTGGCACTGTCAAGGGCAAAAGAGAGTGAAGGAGGGGATACTTTCAAGGGGAGAAGTCAGAGAGACATTTGGTGTTGTGAAGGGGGAGAGAGTGGAGGTGGAGAGATGGAACTGAATGTCATCAACATACTGGCAATAGTGGAATAGGGGTGTGCACCAGGGACCCATGTCATTTTTCATTTTCGTTTTTGTTACTAAAAACTGTCATTTTTGTTATTGTTATTAACGGATTTTTGTTTTTTTATCACTGTTCTTATTTGTATTGGTATTGATTTCGAGCGACAACAAAGATTTTGTTTTTGGTATTGTTTCCATTGTGGGCTGTCACCAGTGGCAGAAGTGCCAGCAGACACCTTCCCCAGACTTCTCAGACGTTGAACTCCTTCCTCCCTTCTCATTATAATTCAGTAGTAATAACTGCACAATGACCATATGAAAAATTACTATGTATAGCTAACCTACACCTAATAACCTATACTATATGCAATATATTCTTAAGTATCTATATCAATAAACATCTACCTCATGTGTGTTTTAAGTATCTATCTATCCTATTCCTATCCTATAATCCTAATATATATAATAAAAAGCCTAGTATATCTACTAATATCTATATAATATCTAATCTAATCTATCTATCTACCTACAACTAATATATCTATATATAATATGGACAGGGGGAGACAGACAGGGAAAGGGGAAAGGAAAAAACCTATAGGGTTGTCTCGCTGCTTTCCCAGTGTTTGGAGGCTGTGTCGGATTGGATGCAGCAGAGCAGACTGAAGCTCAATCCTGATAAGACGGAGATGATGGTGGTGGGTAGGGCAAGAGAGGTGCCAACCCCCCTGGTGGGGGGGAGGGTGTCTGC
>QEPC01009197.1:978070-993937 GCA_003113815.1 Sphenodon punctatus | reverse complement strand
CCACTGCCACTGTAGAATTAGAATGGCAAGGTGCAAAAGGACCAATCCAGGTGACTGTACTCCCGAGAAAGGCACAAAATGAAATGCTAGTGGGGAATGATATAAACACATGGATGCAGAAGAGCAACCCGGTAAGGGAGGGGGAGGGACAACAAGACTCAGTTGCACCTCTACCCCTTCTCCGTGACACCCATCACAGCCTTGCTATGCTACTGCTCTCTCCGTTTCTGGCTCTGTTGGCCCATACTTTATGTCAGTGTTTCTCACACACTCATATTGTTATTTCAAGTTCATTCACTGACCTCATGTATTGAAGGCCCCTGCCAGATTTTGCAACACATGGGCCCTTTGCAGTTGCACAGGCTACACATGTCTGGATCCAACCCTGGTCACTACCTAGAAATATGCTGGACAACCTATGCTTGCTAATGGACAACTCAGTCCTTAAGCACTTTGTCGGGTCTCATGCCCCTGGAGCATTTTGAAGATTGGATTGGTAACCAGGGTTCTACATTGTCCAGCTGCCAGGAGGAATTGACAATGTGTAGATCTAGTTTCTCTGTTCAAACAGAGGTGCTGAAGTAGTACTTGCAAAACAGGCAAGTGTAAACAGGGGATCATTCATTCAAAATGCACGTTTACTAATACAAGAAAGGTTTATCTACAAAAGCATTTATTTCAGCTATGGTAAAGACAGCATCCCCTCCAAAAGTGGAAGATAACAATGTGGTAATATTGCGGTGGGAAAACAATGATTATAAATCAGTCATTCCCAGACTGTGGACTCTGACTGATTAGTGGTCCCTTAGACTATGGAAAGTGGTCCAGCAGTCTAGTGAACCATATTAAACAAGCATGTACAAATTGCTAGTGGAGCTGAAGCCCTCTGCTGCCCAGTTTGTGTACCATGCTGGCCACAGCAATAGTAAAGCAAGTTTCAGTCCCTGATGACACCCGAGAGCTAACCATAACACACATTTGGTGACTATGGGGAAGTTGTGGCCATCACACGCACATTACTGTCATCTCTTTCCCCTCGACTCCTAGGAGATAGCCTAGGACCTTCACCTTGTGGAGTTGTAGCTAGCTTGCATGGAAGGTTGACAGTGGTCCATACAGTTTGGGAATGGTTGCAGGTGAACTTGGTTTAGCTACTAACTGAATGTGCTGGATATCGGGGGGTTTAAAATTATTATTATTTCTTTTGTGGGGGTCTTTGTCTAACAGCGTCTCAGAAAGACTGGATGAGCATCTCTAAGACTGGTATGGCAGCTTGCTCCCAATGATTAAATGAAATCAAATCCCAAAAGAAATAACAACAAATGGAGTATAGGATTGAACTGAGTCCATGGACTCTGTATCGTAAATGATCACAAAACAATACAAAACACTTAAATCTAGGGAAACATATACATTAATCTACTTCAACCTTCCTCCTCACCCCCCCCCACCCCCAATATGGGGTTATGGTTGCTGCATACAAGAAAGCTAAACAAACTACCAGCACTGTAGCCCTTCCCTGGCAAGATTTCCTTTCCCCGAAAGAGGAATGAGCAATGAAGATGTCTAAAGTGCAATTTACAATGATAGATCCCAGCCAGGGCCTCAGATCTCACTGGAATTGGTGTTTCTTTGGCAGAGAGAAATCAAAAGAGTGTCTGTGGAGTTTTCAGTTTTTGTTGATCTCACAAAGTTTCTCCCCAACAATCTTATATTGTGTGTGTTCTGATGCGCTAAGTGCTGCATGCAGGTCTGAAATACGGTTTGTAGTGCTCTCGGTGTGTGTCCATCCTGTAAAGATGAAAATGGAGGCAGTGGCTAATATAAACTGGATTTTTATTATTGTAGCTATTTACATAAAGAGCATAACATTTTCTAACCACTTTACTTTACGAGGGTTCTATTGCTCTCTCCCAGGTAAGGTACATTGCGTATTCAAGTTGGGGATTACTAAATGAACAACAACAACTAACAAAACAAACAACAACTCTGCACTAAGTCAGTGTTCGATTCAGGGATGGAAGCACGCAGATCATCATTAACTCTTTCAATGCCAATACAGGACATTCTACCATACAAATGTCCGTCCGAGTATAACTGACCCAGCATAGTTAATAAAAGCAACAATAAAGCTAATAAAGTCAACAAACAAGTCAACAAGTCATAATTAATAAAGTCAACAAACACAGAATGGCAGACTTAGCACTGTCTGCATCAGAAAGTTTGATGTAGATAAATAGATGCTATAAATAAATAATATTATTAAGTTAGATTTCTTAGGCTGTCACAATGTGAGCAAGTTCAGGGAGCAGCAAGTTAGAGGAAAAAGTAATGATACAGAACCATGTTGAATTTGATGGTGTGATTCTTTGGAAGTTCCCCTATGAAATAAGTGGCTGCATTAACTTGCAGATAGATATTTTGTGGGATTATCACTGAAGACACAATCCTCCACCATTAAATTCAACAGCAAAACTCCCATTGACTTTAATGGTGGAGGACTGTCCAGTCAGTCCCTCTGTTCCTGATACTGCATGCAAGGACCTCCATCAAGAGCAGCATGGATTCAGCTTTAAACATGAATAAAGGGTCAATCATAACAAGTGCCATACTGGGTCAGACCCATGATCCAATGAGCTCAGCATCCTGTCTCCAACAGTGGCCAGAGACAGTAGTTTCAGTACAGGTTGTGTAAGTGTAGCCCATTTCTTGCTAATCACACCCAACTACTGGAAACCAGGGGTTTAAGCCCCAGCTAGTAAGCATTTATGGCTCTATTCTCTGAGAATTTATCTACTTTCCATTTGAAGCTAGTTATGGTGCTGGCTTTCACTGCCTTCTCTGGCAACAAATTCCACAACTGTATTGTCCACTTAGTGAAAAAGTACTTCCTTTTGTTTGTTTTAAATCTTCTGCCATTTAACTTCAGAGTGTCACCTTGTTCTTTTATTGTAAGCAAAGGCAAACAATTCCCTTTTTATTTTTTTCACACTGCTCATGATTTTCTAAACTTCTATCATATCCCCTTTAATTGCCTCTTCTCCAAGCTAAACAGCCCTAACCTGTTGAGCCTCTCCTCATATGGAAGTTGATCCAACCCTTCCATTATCCTTATTACCCTTCTCTGAACTTTTCCCAGTACTATTATACCTTTCCTGAGATGTGGTGACTAGAACTGCACACAATATTCAAGGGACAGGCAACCTAGGCAGATGCCTAGGTTGGTGAATTTGGAGGGGTGGCAAAAAAGTCCTCCCCCCCCCCAAACCACTACTGCTGCAGCTGTCTGCACAGCTGAGCCAGGAACAGCATCTGCAGCGGCTAGCTTCCAGGGCATGCCTCGGGCATGCCTGAAGTATGCACACACCAGACCCCATCACATTTGCTCTCTGTGCATGAAAAAGTGCCTAGGGTCACAAAAATACTATGTACAGCCCTGGGTGGAGTCATACCAAAGATATATACAGCATGATTATGATATTTTCCCCATTATTTTTGATTCCTTTCTCAATAATGCCTAACATTCGGTTTGCCTTTTTGCCTGCTGCCACATACTGAGCTGACAGCCCCGAGGAACTATCCACAATGGGCACGATCCAGAGTTCACCTGCGCATGACTTAGGTGTGCGTGCAAATTCCGCATGATCTCTGAACAGGTTGCACACACACCACAGTCCCATTAATGGGGATGCACACTTGCACATGAGTCGCACACATGCATATGTGCTGCACGCACTTTTCCACTGGGCTTGGGATTAGTCCCAGTGACTCCAAGATCCTTCTCCTGAGTGGTTACACCCAGATCAGACACTAGCATCGTGTATGTATAGTGAGGATTATTTTCCCCTATGTCCATCACCTTGCACTTATCAACACTGAATTTCATTGGCTATTTTATTGCCTGTTCAGCTAGTCGTGGAAGATCCCTCTGTAGTTCTGCTCAATCTGCCTGGCTCTTAACTATCTCAAATAATTTGGTGTCATCTGTAAATTTAGCCACCTCACTCTTTACCCCTTTTTCCAGGTCATTATTGAATATGTTAAAAAATACTGGTCCCAGTACTGACTCCTGAGGCACGCCGCTGTTTATGTGTCTCCAACTTGAAAAATGACAATTCATTCCTACTCTTTGTTTACTATCTTTTAACCAGTTACTAGTCCATGGCAGGACTCTTCCTCTTATCCCATAACTATTTAGTTTGCTCAGGAGTCTCTGGTGAGGGACGTAGCTTTTTGAAAATCTAAATATACTGTATCAACTGGGTCACCCCTATGCACATGCTTATTAACAATTCTGATATCTCATAACATTCTAATAGGTTAAACATGAATAAAGGGTCAGACAAGCTTAGTAGAGGTGCCCTGTGGATGGCAAGATGGCATCTGCCTCCAGGTTTCTTAAACATGTGCCAGTCGCTGAAGGGAAACAGGATCACAGATGCTTAGACAGTATAGAACACTTGTCTGCCAAGTTTCAGGCTGGAATTAATTCAGGCAACAAATGGCACAAACCCTTGGAAATAGAGATTTAAATGGAAATAAACTTCTCTTGCAATAATACCGATATTACTGTTGCAATCCACATTGCTATATATATTTTCTAAAAAGCAGTAATGGAATATCTGAGTGGGTAGAGTCATTTTCTGGCAACACATCCAAACTGCACCCCCTTGCTCAACAGAATGAATATTCAAAGAGAGGGAGAAGAATATTGCGGGTGGCTTGTTTCACCTAACATTAGTATAACATTTTCTAACGACTTTGTTTTACAAGGGTTTTATCACTCTGTCCCATGTAAGGTACTCAAGCTGGAGATTATTAAACCAAGTATCAAACAGCAACCCTGAACTAAGTCACTTCACTGAGACTGCTTTTAGGTGAGCAGCTCTACTTACCGGCTTGAAGAAAGCACTGCCTGAAAAGTCGCGTGGGGTGCGTTTAGATGCACTGGAAGTAGCCGGCCACCATAGGAATCATGCCTCGTGTGGTCTCTTTGAAGCTGTATTTGGAAAAATGTGATATCGGGGTTTTCCAAACATGGATTCAAAGAGACCGTGTAGGCCACAGTTCCTATGGCGGCTGGCTACTTCCGGTGTGTCTAAACGCACCCTGCGTGGCTTTTCAGGAAGCACTTCCTGAAAAGCCGATAAGCATAGCCGCTCATCTAAAACGATCTGAGTCACTAACATCACTTCTAGAGCTGCGGTGGGTAACAAGATGTCCCAGAATGTCCCAAGACACCGCACTACTCCAGTCCTGGTCACTGCTTCCTGATTCTTCCAGGCCCGCGCACTGCTCAGCTGAGCTGGGGAATTCTCTGCTTGACTTTCTTTGAATGGGGGTGAGGATGCATCTTCCCACCTGTGTGGACATCCTGATGGGTTCCCTGTTCCTCTGGGAATTTAAGAGATTAGGCATGCAGGCCAGGGAGGAGCAGGGAGCAGTAAGCAGGGAGCAACCACTGGACTAGAAGAGCAACCGCAGTGAGGTGAGTCAGCTTGGGGTGTTGGGTAGCCCAATGGGTTGTGTTCAGGTACCAATTGGTGCCCAAATGCAACCGGGAGCAAATTGGGCACCCCAGATTTGACAGGTTGCCCAACTTACCAGGTACCCAGTTGCAACTCTAATCACTTCACAACTATCTGTTATGGGCAAGTACTTTTGGAAACAGCTCCAGACAGCTTTTAGAACATGTATACTTATTACAGGTTCTACCTATTGCTGTATCACTATTGACTGTATCTGGCCTTGTTAGTCTTGTTTGCAGTAGAGGTGTCATGTTTCCCGACTCTCTCTCCTCTCCCCTCCCCTCTGCCTTCCTTGGAGTGCTTTTCCAGCCTCATATCACACTGCATAGAGTGTAATGGGGCCAAAAGGAAAACAATTTTTTTCAAATGAATTTTGTTTAATATACATTTGTTTTAGTTAAGTTTGTAACTAAAATGAATGTAGAAAAAATAATTTTCGTTACTAACTTAACTAAAACGAATTGCAAACCCTTAGTTTGCAGTTGTTGCACCAAACTCTCAGAGAAACATCTCTAATTAATGTATAGCCACAAGCATAGTGATTTGGAGTCTCAACTGAGAGGCCAAACACTGAACAAATGATGGAGCCCGAGCTATGTTCTCACTCTTAAAGACCTGGCTGAATTTGAAGGACAGTGAAAGTTTACATGAATTACTGCTTCCCATGTTGTATCTGTCCTGCAGATAGACAGACAGGCTAGCGCAGTCTCCAGTATGATCAGTCTAACACTTAAAGCACTCAATTCATTTAATTTTTTTTAATGTATTTTTTAATTTTGTGATAAGTAAAAACAGCACTCATTTCTCCATCTCCATGTCTGGATAGATGGATGCTTCTTAAACAGACCCAGCAGCTGGGCTCTCAAGAAGAGAAATACTGTAATTAACACTATTTATAATGAAATTTATGGCCATAGATCTCCAGCTAGATGTTTGCAAAAGTTAAATAAGGCAATTCCCTCCTTTTTAAGCAGTGGGATATTCTTTTAACGAGCTATGTAGAAGCAATACTTTTGGAGCTGATGTAGTCCACAGCTGAACACTTGAGCCTGGAGACATGGCTCAGAAATAGAGCTATGGGGAGAGAAATAACAGCTTCTGGTATCACTGTAAAAATACAAGTGCAAACCTGCACAGGAAAAAAAGATCTGGGGAAAACTAGATAGTGTAATAAAAGCCTGTGCTCAAAGTGCAGCAGTGGTCAAGAAAACAAACAAAACATTGCCGACGCACCACCCCCCCCCCTCAGGAAATGAGGCACAGAGACATATATGGATTTTAAATTGGCCGCACTCTTTATTCAACAAATCATGGAAGTTGGTGGAATTGCTTCTAAGCAATTATGGGTCCAGTATTTTAAACCTAAAACGTGGAACATATTAACAAACAGGTGTCTGGCCTGGATATGCCCTCCTGTGCCATCACCAAATTGAACATTTAAACATCCCCTTCGAACAGCTCCCTGGCCAAGGCCGAAGGGGAAAAATATGCCCGTTCGGGCACGAGTAAGGATGATGGTGTCATTAGAATTGAGGGCCATGCTTGCCCTTACCCTTCTTTGACACCACTCCCAGGGGGATGATCTTGCTGTAGCCATGCCCTGCTTATCATCAGGTATCAGCCCCCCATCTCTTATGGAGATGACTCTTTTATCTAACCTACCCCTACCTACCAAATAATCCTATTAACCATACTGGACCCCTGCAAGAGTGCGACGGGATTATAATCATTCAAAAACTTTAAACATTATTATTCCGAATTGCATCTGTCATATTAGTGCCAATTATATGCTTGACTTAAACTATTTTAAATTCTCATGCCAATTATGGAATTATGTTTCCAATCAGGTCAAAACGTATTGATTATTTATTTATTTCTAATCTATTCCCCATACTGCGAGGAAGGCAAAACAAAAGGTCATCTCATAATTGCTGAGGTGCCCTCCAAAATTCCTTCCTGGCCCCCTTGTGGCAACCGGTTAAACCCGCAGTATTAAAGGGATGGGTGGGTGGGTGCTGCTTCTCCTTTGGGATTTTTGCTCGAATGAGCAAAGAGTTGCACGGGCGGCAGTTGCTCCTCCTCCCCCTCCTATGCAAAGGGGAGGAGCTGCCCCCGCACCGTCCAATCAGGAGTCCCTGCTGGGAACACCTGATGCCCGGGCCACCAATCAGTGGTGCACGGGCCGAACCGACGGGGTTTCCAACCCCGTGCACATTTTCGCGCCCATTTCCCGTGCGGGGAAGAGCGGGGCGCGGCAACCCCCCCCGCCCCCTATGCAGGGAGCGGAGGGCCCTTCTCTTTAAAAATATATAGCAAGCATGGCCATCTCAAACAAGGCATATGGAAACAAAACAGCAGAAATGTCTGCATTGATTAGACTGAAATGTTTTTGTGTTTTTATGGGAAAGGATTCATATAGACATTTACAGTGCTATCTAACTGCTTTAATGTTTCATTTAACAGTGATTCTTCACCACCTTAGTATCTTTGCTTCTCTTTGGTGCACAGAAAATTTTAAAACAACTTTTAATGCTAGGTCTGGCTTCTTAACTATTTGGAGTTGAAAAAAAATAAAAAATCAGCCAGGGATTGCAGATGAGAGAAATGCCCCTCAAAACATTATGTCTTTCTGTGCAACAGTTAAGCTGTTCTATTTCTAAACAAACCATGGAGTTTCAGAAAGTTCCTGGTATGTCCAAGAAGACAGAGTCTTGTTAGCAAAATGTCACTCTTTTACTCAGTATGGTGCTCTCATGAATTAAATGTCAGCAGAAAAGCTAGGCACTGGCAGTAAGAGGCAGAGCTCCAAGACAACACCAAATGGAGCTGGTGACACAACACAGTGTTTTTGTTTAAACTGTTTAGGTTCAGATCTGGGGTTTGCAAGTATAGCTGTTGTTGTATCTGTCACAATGTTTGCCTGCCATAGCCATGGTTCATTCTCTGTTTGCTGCAGGCTGCTCTGGCTTAACGTGGTCCACGTGATTTGGCATTTCTTAAATCCCTAACTGTAAATCAGTCCTAGCACATTAATAAAATGTCTCCATCTTATTTCAGTACTTTGTAAGAAACCGCATTCACACATTAAACAATGGGTGAAATCTCATTCACACATTAAACAATGGGTGAAATTCTGCCTTTAAGCACCTTCCTGAACAAATGGCAATGCATAATCTGCTTTAGGAGGAGTACTCTTCTTAAAGCACAATTCTTCTTTCTTGCTTCCAGTTTATCAAATTCTGCCCTTGTTTCTTCCAGCTCAGGTCAGGTTTACCTAGATCATTTTGTATTCTGAGCCTGTTTCCAAAGCGCTTTCAAACTTTCCCAGTTTTGTGTTGTATGCAAATCGGAGGAGAAAGGAGTATACTCTCCACTCCCTCCACCAAATCATTAATTAAATTGTTGAAAAGAACTGGGCTTAGGGCAGACCCCTGCAGAGTAGCTTCTCCTAATTTGATACCATTTCATTAATTACTGCTCTTTGAGTGCAGCTTTTCAGTCTATTGTGAATCCATCTATGGCCCTTTTCACACGGACCGCGGTGGGTGGGGGAATGGGTGGCCACTGACAGCGGGTGGAGATGGGTGTGCGGCCGTTCCCACGGACACCCCCCCATCTCCATGCATGGAGCAAGCGGTGGAGATGGGTGGAGCAGGGAGCACGCACGCACCCCCACTCACCGCCTGCAGTGTTCCCAGGGGCACCCCCATCCCCCCGCACCCACCACAGCATTCACAAGGAGGAGGGGGGGCCTACATTTCTCCAGCTTTCTTATGAGAATTGAATGTGGGATCATGTCAAAAGCCTTACTGAAGTTGAGATATAGCGTGTTTACTGCATTCCTTCTCAACCAAGGTAGTTGCCCTGTCAAAGAAGGAAACTAGATTGGTTCAGCATTAATTTGTTCTTAACAAATCCATGTTGGTGACTAGTTATTATTTTGATTCCCTCAATCTGCTCACAAATCGATAGCTTTATAATTTGTTCAAAAATATTTCCAGCTACTGAAATCAGATTGACTTCAGTTCATTCCTTTAATTCCCTGGGCCTTCCTTTATCCCTGCCTTAAAAATAGACACTGTCTTTGCTCTTCTCCAGTGCACTGGGACCTCAGCTGTTCTCCATGAGTTTTCATTTCTTATTCATATATATATATATGTGCTTTGTGATGTCAGGATTTTGAACAAACAATATATTTATTAACCTTATGAGTGGATAAACAAAATGAATCTCTTTCACAATGGGTATATGGCAAAACCGCAAACCCCCCCACCCCCATACTAAAAAAAGATCAGATTCTGGTCTTAATGCATATATTTAATCCTCTGCACATTTAATCTTGTACCACCAAAAACAGTATGGTGGTGTGGTAGGGGATTTTTTTGAAAATCTAAATGTGGGAACAAAGTCAGTATGATTATATGTATGCTTATGGCCATAACTCATTTGTAGAATGGCACTTACCAGCCTAGCTTGAAATAGTTAATGAGGGTATCATTTTATAACATTCTTCACAAAAATAATGAATTTTGTGATTTTCCACCATTCTTAAATTATTTATTTATTGATTTCAAGCATTTTTAACCCACCCATCCTGCCACAGGCAGCTCTGGGCAGTGCCCAATATAAAACATTAACATTAAAAACAACTTTAAAAATAGACAACAATGGGAGGTATAAAAAATCCCCTACCACACCCCACCCTAACCCATTCCCCCCACCCTACCCATCCTTCCCTCCGAAAGCCAGGCGAAACAGCCACGTCTTGCAACAGCCTTGAAACGAGGGGAGATCAGGGGGCAAATGGGCCTCCACTGGCAGGGAGTTCCACAGCTGTGGGGCGGCCACCGAGAAGGCCCTCTCCATTAATGTTTTGTTTTAATGACTGTTTTAATGATTTTTCATGAAATTTCTATATAAAAAAATCTGAATTTTAAAAATATCCAACGTTTTAGTGTTTATATATGTCAATGGTTGTGTAGCAGTGGGGGTCCCAGAGCCACACAAGCATGCTGGGGTGTCACTTTGGGGATTTAGCAACCCCGCTGCCATGCCATTCCAGCTCTCTCTGTCTTTATCCCACAGGAGCAGGGCATGCACTTTATAGGGGTCCCCTTTACAGGGTCCCTATCCTTGACCTCCAACCTCTCCTTATAGCCAAGGCCTATGCCTCCAACAGTGCACACTCCGTGGGGATTTCACCCCTTACTGTTCAAGGATCCTTCAGGGTCAAACAGAGTATCTCCCTGTCTGTGGGTTCAACCTCCTCTGGGTCTGAGACCCTCAGGGTTCTCTTATACATCTGTTGGCCTAAACCAAGCAGATCCCACCTGTGTTGTCCACACAATCTGAAGGCTACTGTCCAGGGGGTTCTTTGAAAAAGCTTCAGTTACAAAGGGGATGTGTTGGGGGAGGTCCTCTTTATGAGGAAATGGGACACACACACACACACTTTTAGTAGGTCTGCGGAGACCCCCAGGACGAGAATTGGGGGAACTCTGGACAAGGAGCATGATGGCTCAAAAATCAGGCCAGGCTGGGGCTCCCAGGATTGACACAATAGACAAACCCTGGATACACAGATTAATTTGATCCTGGAGAAAGGAGTTTAGCAGGGAGTTGCCTGTGTTACAGAGTAATCAGAAATTGAATTGTCAATTCCTCCCTTGCTTTGGAGAAGGGCCCCAGGTGTTCAGATAATGGCTCCTATCTAGCAATGGAAATTAGTCACATCCCCTCTCTGTCCAAAACTCCTTGGTAACCCTAACATCACAGACCTGTTTTCTTGGTTTTGGCCTGGCGGGATGCATACAGGAGTGTCTAAATTCCCCAGAGGTGACAATGGACTTGCCCTTCAAGAGCCAAGGACGCCTTGCAGCCCACCCTGGAATCCCATTGTCATGGACCCTAACTCCCTCGTCCAAACCATCCTCAATCTTTTGACACACCCAAGCATCCATTCTCCCCAATCCCAATCCTTTGTGCCAGTGGGATACAACTGGGCTATTCCCCCACCCTTCAGAGAGTCACTTTTGATTTGGAACAGGCAGAGTGCTGTCTCTGTGCTTTTCCATCTTAACGGTTTCTCCCAGACCCCAGTGTCTGCCCTGCTCCCCAGCCTCCAAGGATCATTGCCACAGCAGATAAAGGAGAGGTAACGAGCTTTGATTTCTTTTCCCCTAGAAGGCTTGTACCCCTATGCCCCCCCCCTTCATCCACATCCCGCCCATCTTGCCCAGCTACGTTCACTCTTAGTAGTGGTTGTGCCAGACCGTGGGTTTCTTTGTTCATATGTGTGTGTGTCATTTGTATCCCATAGATTTGAATAAAATACCTCTGGTTGTAATAGCACACTGTTTTCTGTGTCTGGGTTGTGGGGAAGGGAATTCTAGCCGCGGTCAGTGCACATTGTCCTCAGACTGATCCTTAAATGAATCACGTGGACCTGTTGGGACTAAATTTGGCTAATTCCCCTAAATTTGAGAAATGATTGAATATTGGGGTACTGGCCCCTGATGTTCACCCATGAAGCAGGTCACGTGTTCTAACAGATGTGCTCAAGCAGGTAGCTCCTTCTCCTACAGTCACACCTAAAGACTGAACTCAGGCCCTTTATAGGCCCTGTCCATGCACGCCCCAGGATTTAGATAGGAGACTGTTCTCTATTAGCTCTACTGAGCATGCTTCAGTACTTAAGACTCCAGAAAGGGTTTGTGGTTTCTACCAGACATGCTTCCCCCTGGGGAACATGATGTCCTATGGATTTCTTTTATGTGTGCTTGGAGAATTAAGTAATGTTTGTAAACCTTCAGATGAAAGGCACCATACGAGTGCAAGATAGAATTAACAGCTCTAGTCGCATATATAAGGTACTATTACGTTGTAGACCCTCCATCCATTAAATGGGGATTCGGTTGACTTTGTCCCCTTAGTTCCTCATCTGAAGCACAAGACTTATCATATTCAATCGGGCCTGATTCAAGTTGTTGGCACTTACCTATGAAGCCCTATACGGCCTAGGCCCTACTTATCTGCGGGATCACCTCACTCCCCGGGATCTGGATCGACCCCTGCGGTCAGCCAGGGACACCTTTATTGAAGTGCTCTGGGTATCACGGGTGTGTGTGTGTGAGACTATGGAGAGGGTGTTCTCGTTGGCCGCACCAAGGCTATGGAACTCCCTCCTGGCAGAAACCTGGGTGTCCCCGGACCTCTCCTCCTTTCGACAACAATACAAGACCTGACTGTACCACCAGGATTTTGGTGAGGGAGATGGGTGAAGGGTGGGGAGTTTGGATTAGGATGGTAGGGTTATTATTGTATTTTTTGACGACCACCATATGGACCTCCACATGTTTTATGATATATTTATATATTTGTATTTATTATTATATTTTAATTGTATCTTTATGAATTGCTAGCTACCCCATTGTTAGCTGCTTTAGCAATAGGGGCGGGGTATAAATTATCTAAATAAAATAAATAAATAAATAAATAAATAAATAAAATATTCACTGGAGATATTTTTAGGTTTAGTGTCATGTGAAGTGCTCCAAATGTCATGGCAGGGGGGTACTATATAAACATATTTTAATTATTAATTATCGTTATTATTTTATTATCTGCTTTGTTATGCAAAACAGATAATGTTAAGTGGAATCTAGGTAGTTATGAGGGGCCACCTAAAAGAGGTATTAATGAATTAATTAAGTCAGAATCAACTCAATATTTTCAGCACTGAACATTTCCCACTCAGGGACATTAAATGATTCTGCAACAGTCCTCATTTGCATAATAAAAGTTGGCAGCATACTGTCTGCGATTAATTGCAGTTTTGCTTGCCATAAAACTTTCATTCTCATACATCATAAAGAATAAGAGTATAAATTAGGTTTCTGATGCTTTGTTGATAGGTTCTTATTAGCTATTGATGATAACTGAAACAATATAAAAGGGGAAAGCATACATTTTAGTTAAGAAAGCAATAGTACAAAATTTGGCTCCTGTCCCTTTTAATTTAACCAAATTAGGTTCTTGGATATTTCAATTATGACTTGCTTAGGCACGACACTAAATCTTTTTTACATGCTGCCATATAGCAGCGAACATGAGTGACACCTCCAGATGCCGATTAGTTATAATTTTTAAATAGTATTTGGAGGTGCGAAATGGTAAAAAAAAGCATCCGCTACAAAACAATTATTTTTGCTGAAGTAGATGTAGGATATTTAAACCATATCCTTGAGTAACAGATAATGAAGAATATGGCCTTTTTCACACAGACACTCTAACACTGATAAAATGGGTCTTACATTTTATTATACATGTTACAGGGTACCCACCGGGCAACACTGCAGCCTTGCAACATGGGCCCTTTTCACACAGTGTGTGAACACTGTGGGCAGTGGGTTCTTTGTCTGGTATCCACCACAAAAAAGGGGGTGGGGGGAAGTGGCAAGGTGACCTCACTTCCCAACCTCCGTTTTCCCCACACAGAAATGCCCAGTCAGTCCTGGAGCTTTAAAATGACTCCTCTTAGCACCTCATGTTTGCCTTGTTACTCTTAATTCTTGCCCATTCAACGCTTTCTGGGTTGCTGGCATACTGCCTGACCTCAGCTCCAGCATGCCTTGCCACCATAATTCCATTTCTAGCCATACTGGCAACATCTGAAAGGGCGTTCTCGGTGGCTGTGCCGCAGCTGTGGATCTCTCTCCCAGTGGAGATTCGCCTCACTCCGGATCTCCCCTCCTTCCATAAACACTGTAAGAGCTGGCTGTTTTGACAGGCTTTTAGTGAGGGGGATGGGTAGTAGGTGGGTGGGTGGTTCTTTTGGGGGGAGGAGGGGTATTTGTCTTTTTCGGGCTTCAGTTGTTTTATGGTTTTGATGTTTTTATATTGTTTTATATTTTTGTATTTGTTTTTAAATAGATATTGTTTGCTGCCCCGAGCTGCCATTGGGCAGGAGGGGGAGGGCTATAAATTGTGATGATAATATTTATTTTTATTAGTAGTAGTATTATTATTAGTAATAATAATAATAATACTGATGGAGGGGCATTCTTGAGGATTCTCCCCTTCAGCCTGGGGAGGAGTTAGTCCCAACACATTCCTCCAATTCACAGCCATCATAGCCATGTTTTTCGGCTGCCGCCCAACTGTGTTCCAAAACTGGCTGCCACCCTCCAGCTAGCCCACCGCCCAGTACTATGTCCAACACCAACAGTCCATCTGGAGGTACTCATCCAAAAACCTGGTGCAAAAGACAAGATACTACTGAGTTTGTGGGTGCCCTTTCAGGCTTACCAATCTTGTCCAACCCCCCCAATGTAGTTATGGAAGGCTGCTGACCACCATCTGCCTATATTCTTTATTGTCTAGTATTGCCACTAAACAGCAAAAAGACTGCACTGCCAACGTCAGTTGTCCAGCACCCTCTGAATGTCAGTTGAAACTGGACTCTTACTATGTTAGAGAACTTGAAAATGCCACCTGCTGGCACAATGCTGGATATTCCTGTGGAAAAGCAGGAGAGAGTGGATAGGGAAGATGATAGGGATGTGCGAACATGGTTCGGAAGTTTGGGGTTCGGCCCGAACTCGGTCTGTTTGGATGACCAAACCTGAACTGACCAAACCGAACTTGATTCTGAACTCCGAAATGACCAAACAGTTTGGTCGGTTTGGCTCGAGTTCGGGTAGCAAAAACCTGTCACTGGAAGGCAAAACATGACAGGGAGGGGGAGTCAGCTGAGGAGAAGACTTCCAGGCACCAGGGGTGGGGAGGCTTGGAGTAGCAGCCAGCCTGCCCAATCACCATCCCTTTTCTCCTCAGACCACAGGCTTCGCAGTCTGCAATTGGACATGGGGGGCGGGCTAGGCTGCACAGAGCCAATGGGGCTTGCGGTGAGGCGGGCACAGCAAGTAACAAAACTCATTGCCCTCCCCCCTTCCCAACACCTTCTGAGCTAGTCACTGTTCCTGACAGCAGGCATTTTAAGAAGGCTCCCTCTCCCAGCAGTTCCCAGCTCCCCAATCCATTGCCATCCTCCTCCTATTTCACCCATCCAACCCATTTACCTCCATATTATTATTTATTTAGATTATATTAGATAGATTTAGGTGTTATTTTTTGTTTTTACCTCTCCCTGTGTTCAATCTTCCTTCCTCCCTCCCCCCTCCATTGAATCCTTTCCCTCTCCCTCTTATTCCATCCCTGATTATTCCCTTCCCCTGTTTTAAGTTTTGGATTTATTTAGAGTAGGATTATTATTAGATTGATTTTCATTTCAGTTTTGTACCCCTCCCTGTGTTCTTTGTGTTTCCCCCTGTGTAATATT
>QEPC01009197.1:960197-977082 GCA_003113815.1 Sphenodon punctatus | reverse complement strand
AACTGCTGCCTCTACCAGCAGGAACAGGGGGGGAAGAACAGCAGCAGGAGCCTCGCCAGCAGCGTCAGTCCATTGCTGGAGTGCGGGCAGCCACCAAGGCCATCGGCAGCAGGACGGCATGGCTTTCAAGAGAAAGCCAAGCGCCTGTTGGCTGAAATGATTGCGCTGGATGGGTAGCCCTTCTCAATTGTAGAGGACAAGGGCTTCCAGTGGCTGATTGGGTTACTGGCCCCCCAGTTTAAGCTGCCATCCCGTACCACCCTCAGTCAGACTGTGGTGCCAGGGAGGAGTAAAAACAAAAAATAACACCTAAATCTATCTAATATAATCTAAATAAATGATAATGCGGTGCCAGACCTTTACAGGGTTTGAAGAAGCAGGTGAGGGAGCAGCTGGCAGGGACTGGGGGGGCCACCATCCACTTTAAAACAGACCTGTAGTCAGGTAGGCATGCAGAGCATGTCTACCTGGCAGTGACTGCACACTGGTGGCAGGACCCAGAGGCGGCACTTGGCAGTGGCAGGAGGAGTTGCCGCCAAGCTCAAAGCCTGCCTCAGCCCACCTTCCTGCCTCTCATGACAAGGTGTCTGTCAGCCTGCCCAGGTTGCTGCCGAGAGAGAGAGAGAGAGAGAGAGAGAAAGTCTCCATATTGCTAGAAGGAGAGACAGACACGATCCCACCCATGCTGTCACCTGCACTATATGGGCACAGAGAGAGAGAGAGAGAGAGAGAGAGAGAGCGAGAGGCTCCCCGCTAGAATGAGAGAGATGAGGTGGAGGGGAGGCCAGCTCAAGTTGCCACCTGCCAGATCCAGGAAGAACTCCCATCTGTGCCCGATGCCCACATGCAGCAGCAGCAAACCGATGGAATATAAGAAAATGTGGAACATATTATGTGCCTGCCTGTGTGCATTTCTATACCTACCTATCGCACGATTGAATGAAGTGTGCCCAACCATGCACTACATCATTCAGCTCCCATAGGCTGTCATTCCACTGTACCTGAATCAGTGATGCCCGCCCGTCCCAGGAACCATCAATGAGATTCTGGGACCATCATTCCAGTCACTGGGGACTGTCATTCCATTCCACTGCATCCAGAAGCCCGGTGCCTGGTCCGCACGTCAGCCTGTCCCCCCACCCCCAGCCTACTCCTCAACACCCACCCACGGATGCCCGCTGAAGCTGCTGAAAAAAAAGTCCCTCTGACCACCAGCACCCTATCCCTGATGCCCCCTGACAAGGAGCCTGTCTCTCTTTCTCTCTGGTGTACACACACACACACACACACACACAAGCCCTGCCCCTCCTGGGTGGCTGTCTGCAAGTTGAGACCCTGCTGCTGGCACATCTTTGGGGGTAATACCTTACCTATGCTACGTGAGGAGGTGCCAGCCAAGTGCTGCTGGTAGGTATCGACTAGCTGTATGAGATTCTGCCACCTCCCAGAACTTCAGCACTGAGGGATAAAAGATTGGTCAGGTCAAACAAAGCTTGTAACAACAAATATAACCTTTATAAACAATTTTTAAAGAATAATAACATCAACAGTATAAAACCAAACCCAAACATATATAGAAAGAAAAGAAAAGGGTCTAGCCTACCTGTCTTTGGGTCTGTCCCCTAGAACTTGGGGGAAAGGCAAAAGGGGCACAGGATAGGACTGAGGGGTGGTTACCCTATGCTCTGGCATATCGTAGCCATGGGCCAAGGCAAAGTCCATGGCCCCTGCCATGACTGCATGCCACCTGGAGACCGACTGGTGGCACAGTTCCAGGCATTCTGTCTCGGCGGAGGTGTACTGGGTGTACGCCTCCACCTTCTTTTTCTCCACCTTGAGTGCCTGGAACTGTTCCACCAGGCGGTTCTCCATGCTGGCTGCTGTCTGTTGCAGGTCGGCCACGAAGTCCTGGGTGGGCCTCTCCACCTCGGCCTGAAAGGCCCTTGCCGCTGCTTCTGCCGTGCCTTCCCCTCCTTCTTCTGGTGATGAGGATGCGCCACGGCCATGATGCCAGAGTCCTGCTGCTGCCACCTCACCGTAAGCCCATGAAGCTTTTCACTATCAGCCCTGATGTGGTCCCCTCATGCTGCCTCTGGAACTTATTATGGCAGACTTAAAGAACATAAAAGGATAGAAACATAAGAAGTGCCATACTGCGTCAGACCAATGGTCTGTCAAGCCCTGCCTGCATTTTGTCTCCACAAGAGGGTGGGTGGCCATTGGCTAATCTATCTCTGCATTGGACTTCCTAACAGGTCATAGGGCAATCCATTTCCTGTTGTTCCAACCCCCATGCCTTACCTTGCATTCTGCAGAGCCATCCTCATGCCTCATGTACCACCGCCAGAAATCTGACCGTGTCCACCCAGTGTCTGGGGGTGGCACTGGTGACCTCTGCCTTGGTGTCCTGTGCCTGCCCCTGGCACCAGCATTTGAGGATTCTGAATCCTCACCCTCTCTGAAACAGGAACACATAAACAACACCTAAGTATATCATGCATTTATGATGATGCCTCTAGTCCTCCCTCCTTGGGGTGCTAGGGATGGCAACTGGAGATTGTGACCCGGGCTGGCTGGCATGTGCAAATAATCCTGCCCTTCTCTGGGTGCTGGGGAGGGATGGCAATGGGGATACCCTAGCTTGCTGGCACGTGCAAATCCTGCCCTCCTTGGGGTGCTAGTAGTGATGGCAACTGGAAAGACCCTTGCTGGCACTTGCAAATCCTGCCCTCCTTGGGTTTCTATGGATGTCAACTGGAAAGACCCTGGCTGGCACGTGCAAATCCTGCCCTTATTTGGAGGTGTGTAGGGATGGCAACTGGAGAGTGGAGACCCTTGCTAGCCTGGCACATGTTTGGGTGGGGGTGCTCATGCTCGACTGCTGGAAGAGCCCCTCACACTACAGTACCCTCTCTCTCTGTGGCAGACATCTTCTGCCACCCGCTGATGCCCACTGTTTGTGCCTGACTGCCCACCACCCACGCACCCATCTGCACGCCAGTGAGCTCTCTCTAAAGGATAGTATTCTCCTTGTCCTTAAAGTAAAAAAAATAATGTACAAACCTGGCAGCAGTGGCAGCACCTCCTGTGCCTGCCAGCTCTTGCTCCTCCTCCACCACTGAAGGGCCTGCAGCAGTGGCAGGAACCTCTTCCTCTTCCACCACCGGCTCCACCACCTTGGCCTTCCCCCAGGCCTGGCGTTTAATGGTCACCTTCTTCACTTTTTTTTTTTTTTTAAACAAGCACTTGCCCACCAACAGTCACCCACCAACACTCACCAACCAGCCAAACCAACAGTCAAACCGAAACCAACATACAGTCCAACACAAACACAGCCAATACACACCAAACACCCAGCCAGCCACAACACATACACTCTCTCACCACACAGCTCCGTACGCACTCGAATTTCCAGTTTCCGGTTTCCGACACGATCACGGGATCACACGATACCTATTTCCAAACAGCCGAACCGAACACCACTGAACCGAATGACAGAACCCGAACTCGGCGACCAAACCGAATGACCAGACTGAACCGGACCAAACCGAACGACCAAACCCGAACTGCGATCTGTTTCCACATCTCTAGAAGATGATAAAGTCTCTAGTGGGGAAGAATCACATGGAAGAGGAACAACACAATGAGAATTTTCAAGCACTAATTAGTATGTAAAAGCATTGTCTGTAGATACCTGTCAGTGCCTCCTTATTTTAGCTACAAAGCAAATTCTGCCTGCATTTTCTGGAAAGCCTTGGACTTCGGCTAGTTAATAAGTGAGGGAGCCAGGAAGAGTGCATGTGAGAGAGTGAGCTGAGTAATTAAGTAGACATTTATTCTAATAAATGTTTGTCTCCCTTTCTTTCAATTGCCCTTTCTTGCACTTTATAACACAATAGTCATTTATAACTGCTTAAGAACGTCATTTGAATTTTAAGCTCATATGGTGTACACTTGTGTATGAGTGCCAATGGCACAAATGCATTATTTCCCTCTCATTTTGAAAAAGGGCAGAAGGGTTTTAATATTGTGTGGGGGAAATTATGTATTCCCTGGCTGAGAGGTTCTGTTTGAAGATTCATGGCAAAGTGACTTTACACCAGTTGTAAGTGTCTGGACAATGAGGCTGTAATAGTAGAGCTGACAGCTTCTCAGCATCAATAACACTAATGGCATGGTTATAATTAGCAATGTGAGATGAGCTGCATTGTCAGAGCTTTATTGCTAATTTAATACTCGGCTGCAATATAATAAACAACATTACTGTTGCCTGCCAAATGCATGCTACTATTTAACTTATAGCTTTGGTAATGGGTTTGATTTCAAATCAATATTATTTCATTAAGAAAAAAGGAAGGACACAGTGACTCCACAAACATCATGGGGTAACACTCTTGGGGCGTCTTTAGATGCAATGGTGATCAGGTGCTTAAGATGTTTGCCACATAGCTGTGGGTTGTCTCTAAGCACCATCACTATTTTTGGCCACTGGTCTTCCCCCCCTCATCAGCCTCACTGGTTGCATGGATGTCTCAGGTGTGACAGTTTAGTGTTTTTCCTCTCCCCGTGGATAACATTGTGTCTAAAGACATGGGGTGGTGTGTTCACAGCCATTTCTGGTCTTCATGTTGCCCCGAATTCTCCCTGTCTGCCTTGAATCTTCCACTCTGTGCTGCTGCTCATTCCTTCCTGCACACTGTCTTTGTGCTCTCCCAAAGCACCGGAGGGGGCAGTGGGGAGCAATGAAGAATGAACTGTTTAGCTTTAGCACAGAGTGGAGGATTTGGGGCAGACCTGACCACTCTCCCACATGGACTAAAACTCCCATAATTCCATGGGATTGCTTCTGCAAGGAGAGCTTCCAGCATGAGCAGCAGGCAGGACCCTGATTAGTCCCTGGACGTAGAAAGGCAGCTGTTCCGTCTAAGTACTGCAATGTATTAAACACAGGGAAACACGCATGACTGAACAGTGGTGTCAACACATATTCAGGCACCCCTTCCATTGCATCTAAAGTCACCGTTGTTGTACCTCATAAATTTTATATAGAAACTTGTTTCCTTTTATAAAGGAAAACTAATCTTGTTAGAGACATTTCACATGAATCCTGAACCTAGAGAGAGGGAGTTATGACTAAACTGGGAGCCAGTGAACTGAGGAATGGGGCTGTTGGCCAGGAAGCCAGGTAGGACCGGGAGCAAAAAAGCGCAGCCAAGTGATGGGAATATGCACAGACCATGATTTGATGTGGCTTATCGAGAAACATGTTGGGTGGAGCAGAGGGTGCCGTGGAGTTTCTAGGGCTGCTGCTCAGAGCCACTGTTTTCAGGACTGGAGCTAAGAAAAGAATCTACGTGGTAGAGCAGTCACGGGTCTTGTGCCAAAGCTGCCAGAATGGATTCACACCTGGTCACACTTCAGTGTTGTTACAGCGCTACTTACAGGTGTGCTAACACACAAGTTTCATTTCTTCTCTCCTTAACCTCAGCTGCTTGTGTCTTCTTGACATCAAACAAGATTATTTGGGGAAGGTAATGTGTCTTTATGACATTTTTGGTACAGTACATAACACACTGGTGTCCCATTCCTCAAGAGTGGACCTCTGGATGCTGTTGTAAAATAATAATAATAATAATAATAAACAAAAAAGTCATCTAACTAGCAGCTGCTCCAGCTTCAGCCTGGCTACAAAATCTGAAGTGAGCTCTTTGCTTTTCACGTGTCACCACCAGTAATAAAGACTTTGATGGCCACATTGTACCCTCAGCTACACTGTGCATTCTCTGCTACAGACTAATTAGGCAGTGCATGGCGTGAGTGAGGACAGAACTTAAAGACAGTGGCATTATTGATTCTTTACTAAGAGTTATGGCACGTTCACACGCAGTACAGTATTGAGAATATGGCAGCAGTCGTCTGTCACTTAACCTAATTGGCCTTGGTTCTAAACAAGATGGTCTCTGGTCCTTGTTTGTGACTGAGAAGGACACAAATAGCCTTCCTCCAATTGCAAGCTTAGCGACCAAGCTCAATTTGCACTCCAGTTCCCTCTGCATGCCACGGGAAGGACCAATTGGTATAATAATTTCAATACCTATAATTCATAAGCATTGAGGAGATAGTGGCAACAGACATTCAACTGTCTTTCTTAAGTGACAAGGTCTTTGAGGAAGGGACATTTCAACAGAAAAATAAAAACCTACACTGTATTCATTCATTCATTCATTCATTCCAATTCCTACCCCTAACCCATTCCAATTCCTACACCAATTCTTCCTCTAACACTCAGGGCAGTTTACATAATAAGTAATTAGGTAATCATTTTAGGTAAGCAATAATTTTAGGTATAAGCAATTGGCTTCTCTTGCCAAAATTGTGCTAATGGCTTTAAGACAGAGCACAGGTGCACCTTTTCCCATGGCAAATGAAGCAAAATATGACAAAATATTTGAGCAACATATTTATCTTTGGCGAAGAAAGTAAATCACCCGTGGATGCATATTTATTAACAAAACATTATCCACCCCCACCCCCCAAAGTATAATCAGTTTTACATTTCCATCTTACCCAGTTCAGACAATCACAAGCAAAGTTTACGTTGTGTCTGCAGAAGAAAAAAGTGACAACATTAAAAAGAAACCCGCATTCATTAGAACTGAACTGAACAGTAAATTTTATTATCCATGATTAATAACCACCATTGCACATAGCTTGGACATTATTCAGCCATAAATTGATTATTGTGATATTTGACATACCAAATAACCAGAAAATACCACAATGGTTAAATGTATTACTGTTACTGTATTACTGCATTACCACAGAACTGAATATTACTATTACTAGTCTGCAACCAGGTCCAGAGGATGAGAGAGAATAACAAGAAGGGAATTGTACACAATATGGTAAATGGCAAAATATAATAGAAGGTGGACTGAAGCATTATGCAGTAACAAGGTAAATCGGCAATATTAATTATTATTTATTATTTATTATTATTATTATTATTATTATTATAAACATTTAAATATCACCAGCGATGTACCTGGCGCTTTACAGAAAATAAGATAGACACAGTCCCTGACCGAGAGTTTACAATCTGGATAACTAGTTAATCTGAAGAGCAACTAACAGATTTTGTTCAGTATCAGGGCATTGCTGGAGTGGATCATACCCTGTGGAACAGGCCAGATACTGAATAATGGCAAATACCTGTTTCATCTCTACTTTTCCTGGGGAAAAAAATGAAAAGAAAAAATTGACTGCACTGAAGTTTGTTTGATTTTTCTATACACAGTGCCAGGTGTAGAAGTATTCTGCATATCTGAGTAGTACAGTTGTCAAAGATGCCTCCCATCTCAATAGGTTTGGATCCTGCACCACTGAAATCAAGGAGGGTTTTGCTAGTGATTCCAATTAAGTTTCGGTCATATCACATGCAGCCATGGAATTTCCTTTATGAGGTAGAATGCATAGAGTTGGCAGCACTCTACAAACTGAAAATAGCTAATGAAAACAGAGCACTTTAAGAATAAAATTGAACAAAATCCCTCAGGTAGATAACTGTGGAAAGTTTCATGAAACAGGGAGAGATGAAGATCTGATTCTCTCTCATTGTTAAGGACACCAGTAAAACTATAAGCCCTGAGCCGGTGTGGCAGAACATAATATATTTAAAAGAATTCTAATGTCTTCCTTTCTTTCATCTTTTTTTCATGTTTTCCAAGATAAGCACAGCGTGAGATTAATATTAGAATGACAGAGACACTGAACTGGAAACTCATTGCGGATTTAAAATAGCAAGATACAGTATTTTACATGCAGGACAGTGAAAATGAAGCAGTAAAGGCTGTGCTGTTAATGAACTATAGGAGGGAAGGAAAGAATGATTTGGGATGACCTAATGATACATGTTGGACATAAAATAAGAACAATAGAGTTACTATAATGAATTATTTTCTTATTTTTAATTCTGTCAGTTTACGGAACATGGAGAAACCAGATAAATAATGATTTTTCTGTTGCAAGTGAGGGAAGCTTGTAAAGAAATCAGATTTCTAAAAAAAAATATCTGTATGAAAATGTTGCTTTTAAAAAATAAAGGCAGCTAGGATAATTTTATAGTAGTTTGCTTCCCTTAACCTTGTTAAAAGTCCTTGATAAAAAATGGGCATTGGGGGAATAATCCTAAAAGAAATCCACTTTAGTTTAGAAATCCAGGTAAGCAGTGTTTAGTTTGGGCAAGGAGGGGCGGGGGGGGGGGGGGGGGGGTCCCCTTCCACCCGCGGGGGGGGGAGATTCCAGGACTCAAGCTTTCCCTAGAAATCCCACTCCATGACTCCAGAATCATGGGTGATATTTGAAGGGGTTGGTTCTGACTCCACTTGCTCCTGCTCCTACTTTGCCAGCCCTTCTTCAGGGCTGAATTAAGCTTGGTGGGACCAGAGCTAGTAGCATGCTGCTGCTGATCAGCTCTTTGGTAATTTCAGCCAGCCCCAACCAAGTTCCACACCACTCAGAGGTCTATAAAATCATGAGTGGTGTGGAACTTGTAAACAGGGAATGGTTATTTACCCTCTCAACTAGTACTAAAACTAGAGGACACTCCATGAAACTCACAGGGTTTTTTCAGACATTACGAGATCACGCTCAACCACAGACAATCCCCTGTGGTGGGGAATGGTCCCGTAACGTCTGTTTGAGCCCCGCCAGATGTTCACCATAGTGAACCACTGGTGGGGATCAAAATAACCACGCTTTCGAGGATGGTCCGGGGACCATCTCCTAAAGCGTGATCAAAGTGATTCCCGTCGGGGGTGAACACCCAGCGGGAATCACTTTGTGCCCCCGACAGACATGATGTTACCATGCTCAACCACAGTGGAATTCACCGTGGTTGCGCATGGTAACGTCTCGTCTGGCCCCTGGCCACAGCCCAGAATCGGTGGCCATGTTTGCCGCCGATTCCGGGCCGTAGTCAATACCCAGGGGTCGGGCGGGTGCCGCAGCCGCATTGGTCGCAGAGCCCGCCCGTCTCCCAGAGGGCAGGTGGCCTCAGAAGCATGGGGGGGTGGGGCTGTGCAGCCACACGTTGCGCTGCACAGCCCCGCCCCTCCCCGATTCCCCGGCGGAATCTGCCGGCTCGTCTGTTGACGGGCCGGTCTGATTCCGCTGGGGAATCATTTGGGTGATTCCATGACAGGGCCAATAGGGCCCCCGTCATGTCTGAAATCACCCATAGATGGCAGAGTAAAAACAGACAAAATAAAGTATTTTTTCACTCAGCGTACAATTAGGTTGTGGAATTTACTGCGAGGGGAGGTGGTCAAGGCCAGCAGCATAGCTGAGTTTAAAAGAGGTTTGGACAAGTTTCTGGAAGATAGTTCCATTAGCAGCTATATTAGCCAGATAGGATTGGGGAACAAAATCCTTTAGTGTCGGGAGCCTGGGGATGACCCACGGGGAATGGATAGCACGGTGACCTGTTGGGTGCTTCTCCCAGGCCCCCGTGACTGGCCACTGTCAGAGACAGGATTCTGGGCTTGATGGACCGCTGGTCTGACCCAGTCTGGCACTTCTTATGTATCAAGAGTGAAACTGGTGTTGAGTAGGGCTGAAACAAATTCTTGTAAAAACAGGAATTCCCATTAAAATCCTGGTTCCTGATACAATCGCAGTCAAATTGAGAACTTCTCAATACTCAACATCTTGATCGACATTTTGTTTCACGATTTACCAACAATTTGCTTACTAGGATCCAGTTTACTGCTTTGTCATCAATTTCAAATCCCGAGAAGTAATACTAATGCAATACCACATTTCTTCTATTTTCTCTGTACTCCATTTGCTGCTCTTGTACTCTTGTGCAAAGGGAACAACATTTCTGATTGGAGACATCAGAGTGGAGGTTAAGGGGCACTGAACGGAGGTTAAGGGGCACTGGATGGAGGTTAAGGAGTGGGCTATTTGCACAGTGACTGTTTTTAAATGAGACACAATCACGCAGGTCTACCCATCCCACATACGTACAAACACCCATCTGAAGGTGGCATGGGTGTGTGTGTGTGTGCATTCACTCATCCATGGCCACTCACAGAGCATCGGAGAAAAATCTGATCTGCTCTGTGTGTGGGAAGGCTAAAATGTGTGGGGGTACTGGTAGGCCACACATGCATCCCTGGCCTATTTGAATCCCTCTCCACTCACCTCCACTCATCCCACTCAGTGTACACAGACCACCTCCCCAGCTGTGCTTGTTTAAAAAAACAGCCAGTGCCTGGCTCAGAAATGCAGAAACAACAAACCCAGAAGTAAAACAGTACACTCAGCAATGCGGTACGTGGTAAATGAGTGGTACGTAGTAAATGGTCACTCATTGGCTGGCACACAGATTCCTTTACAAAACTGCAATTGAGTTGCAGGTTGGACAAAGCAAAGGGAACAACATAGAACAGCAATTCTAATTGGAGGCACTGGAGTGGAGGTTAAGGGGCACGCTATTCACACAGTGATCGACTCAGAAACAAACCCAGAGTAAAACGATACCCTCAGCAATGCGGTAAACGGTAAGTGGAAAGTAGGTAAATTGGGATGTCTCTCACAGTATTGCAAGAATCAAGAAATTGTACCAGTATCAGGAAAACAGTGGTGGGTGGGTCCTTCCCCTGCCACCCTGACGGAAAGCCTGTCAGGGAGCAGGAGTCGGGCTGGTGGTGACCCACTGGGGGATGGCAGCAATAGCAGTTGTAATGGAGTGGGGGAATTATAGCCAAAGAGGGAGAGATGTCATCATGAGTGGAGGGACTGGTGGTTAGTGCTGGTGCCCTGATAGCCCCCCCTACCCCGGGCCCAGGTAACCAGGTGTTCGAGGTCTCAGATGACCCAGGCCTGTTACTGGTGCTGTTTAATGTGGTTGGTAGTCAACAAATCATGTTATCCATAATGCCTTTTTCGTGGATCTAAAAGCCGCAATTAATAGTATAGATAGAGCAATTTTGTGGTGGAAATTATTGGACTACAACATCGAACCCCAGCTCTTGTATCTAATCCATTTATTATATACGGATACTACACTTAGGATTCGGGTGAATGCGCACAGGGACACGACAGGGTCCATCCCCACAGCTAATGGTGTCAAACAAGGGTGTGTTCTGGCCCCCATGCTATTTAATTTATTCATCAACGATATAGTTTCTAAGCTTGCAGAGCACAAGGGCCACCCCCCTTTAGTAAATGGCTGATCGGTTTCCATCCTGCTGTATGCGGATGATATGACCATCCTTTCGACTATGAGGGTGGGTATGAGGCATCAACTTGTTAAAGTCAGTCAATACTGTTAAGAAAACCATTTAGCTATCAATAGGGATAAAACCAAGGTTGTGTTTTTTTCTTAAAGGTCTAAGAAGTAGGCCTGGAAAATGGATTCATATACCATTGACCAGGTAACCTTATACAAGTATCTGGGGATTTGGTATAGGAACACCGGCAGTTGGTCGAACCAGCTGGAAGCGGTAAAACTGAAGGGCACCCAGACCGTTGTAAGGTTTACTCAAATTCTGGAGTTCAAATGGTGGGAAGAAAACGAGGCCAATGCTTAAACTAATCGAGGGAAAACTGACTCCCCAGTTCCTGTTTGGAGCCGAAATATGGGGATTGGGTAGTCAGAACACATTGGAGCCCCTTCAGAACAAAATCTTGAGAATTGTGCTAGAAATGCCCCGTGGTACCACAATTGTCCTGCTAACAGCAGAATGCGGGATAGCCCCCCTCGAGGATAAAATAAGGCTGGCCCACCTGGGGTACTAGCTGAGGATTCGTACAATGCCAACTAACAGTCTCCTCAGTTTTTGTCTGCGGGAACAGGAGAATTCTTTGACATCCTATAGGTGACAGAACTCTATAGATCAAAACTTGGCAAACTTGGGCTTTTCGAGATCTATTTTTCAAAATACCACCTTAGCACAGGCCAAATTACAAATTCAAAGTAGGGCCAGGGATATAAGTATCCAGAATGACAGTGCAGCAATCCGTGACCAACGGATTGCCCCCTGGTATCCACTATTTAAGCAGGGAGTGGGGTATGAGAATTATCTTACTGACATTAAGAACTATAAAGTCAGAAGGGCACTGACATCGGTGAGACTTAATATGATGATCACTAAGGTGGCCATTTTTTTTCCCCAGCCCTTTTTTAATATGTAATTTTTTATATGGTATTCTATGTTTTAGATTGTTTTATATTGTTGTTTTTATGATTGGAAGCCGCCCCGAGCTGTGTTCAGGAGGGGCGGGGTACAAATGCAATAAATAAATAAATAAATAAATAAGGTTGCCGAGGGTAGACGCAGGGGTATTTCACCCGAGCTAAGATTTTGTTACTGTGGTCAAACAGCCGTAGAAGATCTGCCACACTATCTCTTGTATTGCCCCAATATGACAGAGATTCGTAATGAGTTTTTAAATTATTTATTTTATTTTATTTTTATATTTTTCTTTATATTTATTGGCCACCCCCTCATGCCTATGGTATCTTGGGGTGGCTCACAACAGTTAAAACAATAATAAAATACATAAAAACAACAATAAGAATAATTAAAACTACCCCCCACAAACGTTCCCCTCCCTACCCTACCCTCCCACCCAACCCTCCCCTCTGAAGGCCTCGGTGAACAGCCAAGTCTTACAGACATGTTGAAAGGTCAACAGGCCCGGGGCCACGCGAGCTTCCTCCGGGAGGGAATTCCATAACTGCAGCCCGACCACCGAGAACGCCCTCTCCATTGTGGCCCCCTGTCTTATACGGGGGACCTCCAGAAAGGCACCCCCAGTGGACCGAAGGGATCATTCTGAGGCGTGGAGGGTGAGGCGGTCCCCGAGATATGAGGGGCTCAGACCATGCAGGGTTTTGTAAATCAATACTAACACCTTGAATCTGGCTCGGTACGTTATAGGCAGTCAGTGCAGAGCGAGGCCCCTGGTTCGAGGGCAGGGATCACTGGATCCAGAAAAAATGGATCTCATTTATTCTTGCCAACCAGGATAAAGCAACAGGGTGGCAGGCTGCTCTAGGGATTTTCAAGCTGGAAATTTTTAGGAAGCAACAGCTTGAACCTCCCCAATAGCATAAGGGAATCTATTGCCAATCCTCTGTGACTAGATAGTTAAACCAAATACTCCCATCGCAATTCATTAGTGGCAGTGCAGGGAGGTTGGCCCCAGTTTGGAATCTGGGGCCCACGCCCCCTAGATGTTCAGTCAGTGCAGCGGGACTGTAAGTCCTTCTAACTGCATAAAACAAGGGGCCCATCTTACTTTCTATTGCGGTTTTCGTTCCTGTATACACCCAGCTGGTAGTGACCGTACTAGATTTTGGGGTTAAATGTCACTAGCATAATTCCCAGGAAGGGCAAGGGACTGCCTGTACCTTGGCCCCAGAACCCTGACGGCAGGTCCTGGGGCTGGAGTGGCAGTTTCTTGATATTGTGGAACTACAGCGCCTCTGGGCGAGGAATGATGGCCCCAGACCCATGATGTTGGGTCCTGGGGCTAGAGCGGCAGCTTCTAGATATTGGCCACAGCCCTCCCTGCCATTAACGTAGGCCCCAAGTGGGTCCTGGGCCTGGAGTGGCTGTTTCTTGATGTGGTGGAATGGCATTGCCTCTGTGAGAGGAATGATGGCCCCAGACCCATTATGGTGGGTCCTGGGGCTAGAGTGGCAGCTTCTAGATATTGGCCACAGCCCTCTCTGCCAGTAACGTAGGCCCAAGAACCCTGACGGTGGGTCCTGGGGCTGGAGTGGCTGTTTCTTGGTTTGGTGGAATGACTTCACCTCTGTGCGAGGAATGATGGCCCCAGACCTTTGATGGTGGGTCCTGGGACTAGAGTGGCAGTTTCTAGGTATTGGCCACAGCCCTCCCTGCCTGTAACATGGCCCCAGAACCCTGACGTCAGGTCCTGGGGCTGGAGTGGCTGTTTCTTGATGCGGTGGAATGACATCGCCTCTGTGAGAGGAATGATGGCCCTAGATCCATTATGGTGGGTCCTGGGGTTAGAGTGGCAGCTTCTAGATATTTGCCACAGCCCTCCCTGCCTGTAACTTGGCCCCAGAACCCTGGAGGCGGATCCTGGGGCTGGAGTGACTGTTTCTTTTATTTATTTTATATATATATGTGTATATATATTATACACACACATACACATGAAATCTAACTATTAAGTATTCTAAAACCTATTGAACTAAATGGAATATCCTAATAATCAACTACAAAGGCCTTGTCCTACAAACACACCATATCTCTATCTATCTCTATAACTAAGCTAACTACTATGTATATCTATCTAGTTACTATCTATCTAATAACTATCTATCTATCTATACAATATTACACAGGGGGAAACACAAAGAATACAGAAAGGGGTATAAAACTGAAATGAAAATCAATCTAATAATAAATAATCCTACTCTAAATAAATTCAAAACTTAAAACAGGGGAAGGGAATCAGGGATGGAATAAGAGGGAGAGGGAAAGGATTCAATGTAGGGGGGAGGAAGGAAGATTGAACACAGGGAGGGGTAAAAACCAAAAAGAACACCTAAATCTATCTCATCTAAGCTAAATAAATGATATTATGGAGGTAGATGGGTTCGATGGGTGAAATAGGAGGAAGATTGCAATGGATTGAGTAGAAAAAAACTGCTGGGAGAGGGAGCCTTCTTAGACACCTACTGTTCAGGAACAGTGACTAGCTCAGAAGGCTCTGGGAAGGGGGGAGGCAATCAGTTTTGATTCTTGCTGCGCCCGCCTCACCACATGCCCCATTGGCTCCATGCAGCCTAGCCTGTGGCCAATCACAGACTGTGAAGCCAGTGGTCTGAGTCAAAAAGGGATGGTGATTGGGCAGGCTGGCTGCTACTCCAAGCCTCTCCACCCCTGGTGCCTGGAAGTCTGCTCCTCAGCTGACTCCTCCTCCCTGTCGCATTTTGCCTTCCAGTCACACATTTTTGCCACTCGAACTGACTGAACTGTTCAGTCATTTTGACGTTTGGAATATAGTTCGGTTCAGTCAGTTTGTGTTCGGATTCGGGTTCGGTTGTCCGAACAGGCCGTTTGGGCCAAACTCTAACTTGGGGTACAGGGAGGATGGTGACCCTGTCAATTGTAATAATAATCCTAATGGTAACTGACAGGGAAGAGGGAGAGGAAGGATTGGGAGGGAAGATCAGGAGTTCAGTTTTTGCCATGTTCAGTTTGAGTTGGCGTTGAGAGATCCAGGCGGAAATATCGGAGAGACAGTTGGTGAGACAAGCTTGAACAGAGGGGGAGAGGGAAGGACTGGAGAGATAGAGTTGAGCATTGTCAGTGTATCGGTGGTATTGGAAATCATGGGAGGCAATGAGTTTGCCTACGGATTGGGTGTAAATAGAGGAGAGGGCCAAGAACAGAGCCTTGGGGAACCCCGACCTAGAGGGGTAGGAAGGAGGAGGGGGAGGAATTAGGAAGAGATACATTGAAGGAGCAGTCAGAGAGGTAGGAGGAGAACCAGTCGAGGACAGAGTCCCGGAATCCAAGGGAGTGGAGCGATTCAAGCAGGAGCGAGTGGTAAATAGTGTCAAAGGCAGAAGAGCGATCAAGGAGGACAAGAATAGAGTAAAGGCAGTTGGATTTAGCCACAAGAAGATTGTCGGTGATCTTAGCAAGAACAGTTTCAGTGGAGTGAAGGGGGCGGAAGCTAGATTGGAGGGGGTCAAGGGAGTTGATGGAGAGGAGGTCAAGGCAACGGGATTAAACAACCCGTTCAAGGAGCTTGGAAGCAAAAAGGAGGAGCGAGACAGGATGGTAATTAGAGGGTTCAGAGGGATCCAGAGTGGACTTTTTGAGGATGCGGGAGACAGTGGCATGTTAAAGGCAGAGGGGAAAGAGCCAGTAGAGAGGGAGAGGTTGATGATGTGCAGGAGGGGAGGGGCGGCGGTAGAAGCAATGGCGGTCAGGAGGTGGGAAGGGGATGGGGTCCAAGGGGCAAGTGGAGGGGTTGGAGGAGGAGATCAGGGAGGAGATTTCCTCAAGAGAGGCTGGAGGGAAGGAGGACAGGAGAGATTTCACCCGTGCCATGGTCAGAACATTATTTTATTTTTTATTTTTATTTTTCAAAAGATTTTTATCCCACCCTTCCTGCCCGCAGGGCAGCTCGTGGTGACGAACAACGAATTAAAGCAATAAAACAATAAAAGCAAATTAAAAGTTAAAAATCACATATGTGGGAGAAAAAAGCAACTCCCCCTCCAACCCACCCACCCTACCACCCCCTCCCAAAAGTTTGGTGGAATAGCCAGGTCTTACACAAACGTTACACAAATGACAGGAGAGTGGGGTGAACCAAGCCTCCTCTGGGAGCGAGTTCCACAGCACAAGGGCAGCCACCGAAAAAGATCTAACATCGGTGGCCACCCATCTCACCCGGGGAACCTCCAAAAAGGCTCCCAAGGATGATCTCAGGGTTTGCACAGGCACATGGGGAGTGAGGCGGTCCCTCAGATAAGCAGGGCCCAGGCTGTGAAGGGCTTTAAAGGTCAAAACCAGCACCTTGAACCTAGCCCAGTGCTTTATAGGCAGCCAGTGCAGAGCACTGGTGTCATGTGCTCCCTGCGGCCCACCCCCATAAGAAGGTGTCTTCTTACAGGTGTCATGTGCTCTCTGCGGCCCGCCTCCGTAAGAAGATGGGCCGCAGCATTCTGCACCAGCTGCAGCCTCCAGACCAGCTTCTCAGGCAGCCCCATGTAGAGCACGTTGCAGTAATCCAGCCTCGAGGTGATGAAGGCATGGATGACAGTGGCGAGGTCAGAGTCTGAGAGATACGGCTGAAGCCGCCGGACAAGATGTAACTGCCG
>QEPC01009197.1:945270-960097 GCA_003113815.1 Sphenodon punctatus | reverse complement strand
ACACACAGCACACACTATGATGTCAGTCAAGCATGCAGTTTAGTTTGCTAAAGAGGCACTAATCCCAAATTTAATTGACCATCCTAGTTGACAACCACATATTCAATTGGCAATGCCAGACAACAACAGTTCTAAGGCCTGTACACAATGAACACAAGTAACACACACACACAGTGTCAATAAATTCCAATTTAATTGACCATCCTGTTTGCATTGATATAACCACATATTCAATTGGCAATGCATTGCAATCAAACAGTTCCAGTGCCAACACAATGAACACAACACATGTCAATTAATCCCAAATTAATCCCCACAAATATTCAAATAAACCCTCTCTCCCCCAATTTGACCATAGCCCCATGGGGACAGGCAGTGGATGGGACCTCCAGTAAAAGGCTCTCCATCTCCCCTGAGGCAGGGCCTAAACCAGCAGCGCAGCAAGTGGGACAGGGACATTAACCCTGAGTGCTCCCTTGTAGTTGTCTACTGGGGGGATAAAGAGCGGCAGAGCGTTCTGTGGTCCTGTGTGCAGCACTGTCTTTCCCCCAACCAGACAGACCCCCAAAATAGATCACGTTGCCATCGCCTACCTTTATCCTGAACCTCCAAATCCTCGATTTTCATGCCCTCCTTGGCCACCTGTAGTCATCTGAAGGCGTAGGCTTCGGGACACAATCCTAACCTTCAGGCTTAGAGAACTGGGAGGACTGAGTTAGCTCCCAGTCCTGTGACAAGTGGAATCAGAAGAGAATGGGAAGAGAAGGACAGGACAGAGGAGAAGTAGGAATGGAAAGGTTTTTGTTTGTTGGGTGCATGAGAAGAGGAAGGGGAAGAGATGGGTTCAGTGGGGAACAGGGTAAAGGGGACTCCTTTGTGCATTGTCTGCTCCGTTGTCTCCATTGTCTGCTGCAGATCTCTCTTCTGCCTGGCTTGGAATTCCACTGCGAGGCTGGGGTGTCTTGTGGGGGGGGGCCGCCCCACCCTCAGGAAGAGGTTCCACCCTCCCAATGCCCACTGCACCTCTTCCTGGGGGTGGGGGACCCCCTACCCACGAGACAGGTGTGGGAATGTGTATGGCCAAGAACAATACCGAAGTTCCGAGTAATTTGAACTCAGTATTCTGGACCTTGGAAAACTTCGGAACTATTCAGCGCCAGGTCAGTGCCTCAGCATGCATTGCCATGTGCAGCCATTTAATTGCTTAGCCAATTAGGGTGAAGAATAGCACATCCACCCTTCCCTCCCTCCCTCCCCCTCCCCTTTAATTGCCTAGCCAATCAGGGTGCACAACACATGCAGAAATTTAAAAAAACAAACAGTAGTGTACCCAACAGCATGGTCCACCATCAGCAGTGAGTGCACCCACGTTAATCATTATGCCAAGCAAACTGTGCACAAAAATGTAGGTTAGCAAGGGATATTGACTGAAGAAGAATACAACAACTCCGCAAAACAGTCTGCATCTGCATGGCGAAATAAATCCACCAAAAGCCAGCAAGCCCAGGCCCCAGTAGTCACAAAATTAAGAAACCAGACATCCACACACCCGCCTCCCCAGGGGCACCCTCTTAGCATGGCATTGGTACTGTGGCACTGGTAACTTGAACAGACCAGGCAAAGAGAAGTGGAGCCAGGCAGAGAGATCCCAGTCTGGCCTCATGGTGCAAAGCAGCTGGCAGAACAGTAGAAGTTACTCTTTAGAATTAGGCTCTGTTGTGCCATGACACCGCTTAGACAACACACACTGTGAAACTTCATGGAGAAATAAAATCCCACCAAAAGTCAGCAAGTCCAGCATTCACAAAATTAAGAAACCAGACATTCACACGCTCCCCACCCCAGGGCAACCTCTAGTCTTGGCATGGCATTGATACTGTGGCACTGGTAACTTGAACAGTACAGGCAAGGGGAAGTGGAGCTAGGCAGTCAGATCCCTCTTTCTGCATGGTGCCATGTGCCAAACAAACAATGTGGCAGACATTATTTTTTAAACTGCATGACATGGTAAAAGTAAACATAACCTCCATTCACCAACATTGGCCCTATGGACAGGCCAGGCCAAACCATACCATGCCAGGCCAGGCACCCCTCCCCACCCCCAGCCAATTACTTACAGATCCAACACTAACACATAGCCAAATACACCAAAGAGAATTGACAAAATGTCTGTAGCCACTTTTATTTTGCCCTGCTAGTCAATCAAAAGCTTGTCATCTGGCTTGGTCAGCCAATCAAAATTTGTCATCTGGGTTACCATTACTCAACTGTTCCCTCCCATACACCCCTCCCACCAAATATGGCACTAAGTTTCATTTCTAGAAGAAGCTCAACTGTCCATCAGCCCCCCACATGCACAGCAGCATCCAAAGTTTTCCAAAGAACAGTGTTGGTCCTCAGAACGTCAGACTTCGGCCTTTCAGAACTGAATACTGTAATCTTTGTCCAACTCCAAAGTTTTTCGAAGGCCATGTTAAGGCCCTAATACACGTACACATCTCTCCATGATAGATAGATAGATAGATAGATAGATAGATAGATAGATAGATAGATAGATAGATAGATAGATAGATATACACATGCACATCAGCATTTTGTCCATTGCTGGCAATGGGGGAAATGCAGTGAACATGGGTACCTGGCATCATGTCCCTTCCTGGCACAAATATCCTTATATGTAGCAGGCAAGGGAAGGACTCATGGCTCTGAAATTCAAGCAGGGGAGAGGAAGAGAACTAAAGTCTCAATTGTACAGAAACAAAAATAGGGGTATATGCAAGTCAGATGCTATGCAGGGCACATCAGGAAGAGTGAAGTCTGTCTCTTAACAGCTTAGCAGTTTTGCAAGAGGGAATTAAGAACAGGGTATAGTAGAGCTCAGAATCTCTTCAGAAGGAAAAGAATCAGTCCAGAATATCCTAAATCATCAGTCAGGCTCTTCAAATGGTCCTGGGAGGACTGATTTAATAATTCTGAAAATCTTAAAACAACATATTTAGTTGTTGTTTTTTTCTTATGAGTTTTGAAACTTTAAAAGTTGGTGTTTTCAAACTTTTCTCTGCAACCATGAAAGCTCAAAACTTACTTAAAATTTTTTTTAAGTAAGCTGAGGCTCTCATAAAAGTTGAGGGACAATGTAATATTGTGAGTCTTATGGGGGGAGGGGTGGAAATCACAAGAGTTAGCAAATAGATGCTGAAGGAAAATTCCTAGACCTTATTAAGACTCCTGGCACTACCAATTCTTAAACATATAGGCTGTGATCCAAAGATCACTTACTAGTCTCACTGAACCCTGTAAGGAGTTTGTGATTTGTGGACCATGGCTACAGTTTGAAATACTGAACTTGCCAAAGTCAATGCTCAGTGGAAAAATATCCATTGAATTTAATGGACAAGGGTTACTCCTGTAGTTTTCAAACTAAAGCTGAATTGGGTACTAAAATTGAGTACCTGTGAGTAACGGCCACATTTTTGGGCACCCCCTTTGGACATCTGATGGGCTGCCTGAGCACCAGTCAGGTGCCTGGTGCCTGAAAATGCAAGCATCAGCCAGAGAAACTGACGAGCCCCAGCCGGGAGCGCTGCAGAGTCCAGATCCACAATAGTCCAGCCAGGGCTTAACACTGTCAGGGGCAGGTTGCAGCTCTACTTCAAATAGTTTGTGGAGGAAATTCCCCAAACTACAGGGATGATACTATTCTGATGCTAGGATGAAAATAAGCTGCCATTTACTTCAGTCAGAAACCCCTTTCAATGATGCCTTTAGTACAGAAATCCCTGTCAATTATTGTGTAATAAGACTCAAAATTAACTGCACAAACCTCCCACACAAAAGAAATCAAGATACACAAACTAGTAGAGGTGTGCACCAGGGGCCCATGCTGTTTTCATTTTCGTTTTTCATTTTCATTATTTAAATATGTCATTTTTGTTTTCATAAATATCAAATTGTCATTTTCCTTTTTCGCGTTCATTTTCGTTTTCCATTGGTTTCAATGGAAAACACATTGCTGGCTATATCTTTGTCATTTTTCCACAATATTTAGCTTAAACGTGCAGTTTATACCTACAATGGAAGGCATTATATGTACTGCATTCCAACAAGATTGGATAAAGGAATCCAATTTTAGAAGCATTTGAATTATTTTATTTTTCAAGAATCTTCATAAACATTCTTAATAGTAACTTCTTTTCCTCACACTTAATGTAGATTAAACATGGCACTTTTATACCCCTTCCAATATTTACTATCTCTGCCAACCTTCAGAAGAATTGGATAAAAGGTCCTGGTGGTACAAGCAATTAACTTATAAATGTATGTCTGACTGTAACATCTTTGAAGTCCAACCAGTGTACATGAAATTTGGCAGGAATCTATATCACACTTTCACGATTATCTCTGCCCAATATCAGAAAGATGTGATAAAGGGTCACCATTTTATATGCCTGCACAGCATATGTGGAGAAGGAGCCTATGCCAGGATTCTCTTATGTGTCACTGTGGTATAAGATCGGTTTGTGATGCCAATTGGCCAGCAGAAATGTCAACCAAATATCCTCATTCTGTGCTGCGACCATTCCAACATCTCTCTCTCTCACTTGTTACTGGGAAGTCAGAAGCATCTGTTTAGGAAAGAGCCAATAGAGATTCTCTGATGTCCTCTGTCACAGTGCTGCAGGATGTGATAGTGATGATCATTGGCCAGCCTGGATGTGTAAACTATGTCTCCTGATTGCTGGGATGCTACCCCCAAAGTCCCAGTTATGTCCCTTCTACGCCTGCCCCAAAGCCACCAATGATTGGTCCTGTAAAGCTGGAAGCATGTAGTAATTGGCCAGTGAATGTGTCTGTCAGTCTTTTGGGTTGCTCCACATCCTACCTCCTACAGCCTCTCTGCCTCTGCCTCTGCCTGGCACTGCATGTGCTGCTATTTATCTGAATAATGGTCTTCAAGGCGACAACTTCAATTGCTTATAAAATTGGGGTCCTTTATCAAATTGTCCTTTAGTTTGGCAGAGATAACAGGGAAGGTATGTGATACATTCCTGCCAAATGTCTTGTAAACAGGAGGGAATATACAAATGTTACAGCTGGAAATGTATTTTCAAGTTAATGTCTTATACCATCAGGACCCTTTATCCAATCTTTCTGAAAATTGGAAGGTGCGTTAAACGTGTGGAGCGACAAACTATTTACAGGTTTCATACAAATTGGATGGAAGATGAAGAAGTCATAGCTGTGAATGTGTATGGAGCTTTTCTTAAAATTGCAATGTTCAATTGCTTCTACAATCAGTTTGCTTTATTTAATCTTTTCTAAAGTTGGTACACAAAGTTTGCTCCATTGGGGGCACAATCCCCCAAAGTTTCATCAGAATTAACTCAGAAACGAAAACATTATAGCTGGAAAAACATTTTTCAGTTTTTTCACTTTGTTTAAAAAACAAAATGTCATTTTCATTTCTATTTTCATTATTATTATTTGTCGTTTTTGTTATAGCAATAACAATGAAAACATTTTCATTATCATTATTGTAATAAAAAAATGACATGCACACCCCTACAAACCAGGTAATCCCAGATACCCCATAGTTTCAGGTATTGGCACTATCACTGTAGTGTTTGATTTATAAAATCAAAACTTTGCTTTTAAAAACTGGATTCTCATTTTCTTACTTTTTCCTGAAGCCAGAACTTTACCATATTAATATAATAAAGCAGAGGATGACAGATATTGCCTGTCAAGAAGACCTTGAAAATAACTCTTCTCAGCATTTAGCAACTTGGTATCCTGTTCTTAAGATACCTTTTAACATTGAACCCTATTTGGAGATGCCTTTGACCAGCCCTTTGCACAGAGCTTTTAATTGGTTACACTTCCAATTTTGCGACTCTGCATTTTTGAATGGAAGATTTATAGAAACTCCTTCTAAGTCTCAATTTCTTTTCTCTGACCTTGAAGAAGTTGAAGACCTTCCACATGTTTTGTTCTACTGTCCTTTTTATTTATTATTAATTATTAATTATTATTATTATTATTAAATACACCATGCTTCTCGCAATTGGTGGCCCAGGGTGGCTTACAAATTAAATAAATACATAAAAACAATGTTCAGTAGTTTAAAAAAAAACAAAAAAAAAATGAACCAGTCTCCTACCCCCAGTCCTCAACCCGCCCCCTCACCAAACGCCTACTGCAACAGCCAGGTCTTACAACATTTTTGAAAGGAGAGGCAATCCAGGGACAAGCGGACATCAACCGGGAGGGAGTTCCACAGCTGTGGAGTGGCCACAGAAAACGCCCTCCATATCGTCGCTACCATGCGCACCCAGGGGACTTTGAGAAGGGTGCCCCTGGCCAACCATGGGGGATGATCCAGGATTCAAGGAGTGAGGCGGTCCCACAGATATGTGAGGCCAAAGCTGTGCAGGGCTTTATAGGTAAGAACCAACACCTTTAATAGGGCCCAGAAGACTATAGGTAGCCAGTGCAGTGAGCGCAAAACTGATGTTATATGTAGTGAGCGCAAAACTGGTATTATATGTTCATGGTGACCCACCACTGGCAGGAGATGGGCCACCACATTCTGCACCAGCTGCAGTATCTGATCCATCACCATGGGTAACCCAATGTAGAGTGTGTTGCAGTAGTTCAGCCTGAAGGTGATGAAGGCATGGATGACAGTGGCCAAGTCCGAATCTGAGAGATACAGCCATAAACGACGGACCAGATGTAATTGGCAAAATGCGCTCCTCGAGACAGCTGCCACCTGGGCATCCAGGTGGAGCTGTACATTGAGGATCACTCCCAGACTTCGGACATGAGAGACTAGAGAGGGGAGAACCCCATCAATGACAGGAATTGCCCCCAGCCCCAGCCCCCAATGTCTTTCCCACCAGCATCACTTCCATCCTGTCAGGATTCAGCTTCAGCCGGCTCATCTGCATCCAGTCCCCCACAGCCACCAGACACCACATGAATTTTATAGTGAATTAAGTGAGAAATGGATTTGTTTACCTTTTTAAGGGGAAAGGATGCACTTTCTGTTATACAGCGACTGATATTTGTTTTATCTGCAACAGATTTACATGTTGTCAAGTCTGTACTACAGGTGTGCAATTCGCTTTCATTATTATAATAAATTTTGTTTTAATAACAAAAACAAATAATAAATAAAATAACAACAACAACAACAATAATAATAATAAATAAAGCAAAAACAATTTTTTGTTTTTGAAATAATGGGAAAACACTGAAAACTGTATTTCTGGCTATAACATTTTTGTTTCTTATTCACTTCTGATGAAACATAGGGAGATTGTACCCCTTATGGAGGACAGTATTTGATCTAAATTTCAAAAATATTGGAAAAAGGAAACCGATTTTATAAGCAATTGAATGTTGTGATTTTAAGAAAATATGCATACCAATTTGCATAAAACCTGGGGAGGTTATCTCCCTCCCCAAGATTACCAATCATGACAAATTTCAGAAAGATTGGAGAAAGGGTTCTGATGTTATAAACCATTAACTTTATGTAACATTAACTTTATGTAACAATTAAAATGTAACATTTTAATATTCCATCCTGTTTACAAGACATTTGGCAGGAATGTAGTCAGAGGCAGGCACCTTGCATGGCAGGGGGAAGGATGTAGGAGGAATGATGGGGAGCAACCCAACAGACTGACAGACACATTCATTGTCCAATTACTGCATGCTTCCAGCTTTACAGGACCAATCGGTGGTGGCTTTGAGGCAGGCATAGGGGGTGGCCCTCAGGCGAGCATAGAAGGGACATAACTGGGACTTTGGGGATAGCATCCCAGCAATTAGGAGACATAGTTTACACATCCAGTCTGGTCAATTATCATCACAATCACATCTTGCATCACAGTGACAGAGGACATAAGAGAATCTCTATTGGCTCTTTCCTAAACAGATGCTTCCAACTTCCCACTAACAAGTGGGGGAGAAAAGCTGGGGTGGTCACAGCACATAATGAGGATATTTGATTGACATTTCTGCTGGCCAATTGTCATCACAAACAGATCTTATACCACAGTGACGCGTTAGAGAATCCCTGGCATAGACTCATTTTCTGCATATGCTGTGCAGAAGTATAAAATTGTGACCCTTTATCACATCTTTCTGATGTTTGGCAGAGATGATCCTGAAGATGTGAGATACAGCTATACCAAATTTCATGTATACTGGTTGGACTACATAGATGTTACAGTCAGACATACATTTATAAGTTAATTGCCTATACCACCAGGACCCTTTATTCAATCCTTCTGAAAGTGGGCATAGATATTAACCATTGGAAGGGATATAAAATTATCAAGGTTCACCCACATAAAATGGAAGATAAAGAAGTTAAAGCCAGGAATGTATATGCAGATCTTTGCAAAATAACATAATTCAACTGCGTATAAAATCAGATTCCTTGATCCAACCTTTCTGAAATTTGGTACACTTAATGCCTTCCATTGAAGGTACAATACAACCAAGGTTGATACAAATATAATGAAAAACAAAAAAGTTATCACTAAAAATTTTGGTTTCCATTGAAACCAATGGAGATTTAAAATAAAAGCAAAAACGAAAATGAAATGTTGATATTTATGAAAACAAAAATGAAAGATTTAAATAATGAAAATGAAAAACATGGGTCCCTGGTGCACACCTCTAGTCTGTAGCTATATTGGGTTTCTTAGCTTTGTGTATGTGTAAAATGTTTACTGTTCTTGAATGATGTTTAGCTTTTATTATCTGTTTTTATGAATTATTTGTATTTATATAATTTTTCTGGATTATTTATAACTGTCAAATTGATAAATAAAACCTAACTACCTATCGCTATCACAGTAAGGATGTCTGGCTATGTGGACTCTATACTGAGACCTTATTACCCTCACTGTGAGTTGCCCTCACTGTGAGTTGCCCTCACTGTGCTGTTAGTCTAATCAAGAAGTGTCAAGATACACTGTTTTGAAATGAACTGCTCAAGGCAGGAAAAGTGCCACCACTATACTGTCTTTAGAGTAACAAATTACACTACTTTGTGTAGTCATTGATTAGGCAGATATGGTGGTGAAACTGAAATGCCTAGAAGAGAATCCTGATAAGTTCTGGAAATGTAAGGCCAAGAGGTTGCTCGAGGACATGAATACCCATTTTGGTTATTTCATTTTGGTTGATTCATATATTTTATTCTTGTATTCAAGGGCTCAATATTAAATCCTACACACACTATATGAAGTGCACCTGCAGTGTTTGCATAATGTGCATAATTTGCTTGCAATGCACTGTACATACATTATGTAAACATTGTGTGTTTAGAAACAGAATGCAAATATTTGTGCATGCATTGTGTGTAGCACATCCATGGGTTCAGACCAGCTACTTTGAGACACTCAGTACATTTCTAGAGTTGACAACACTGACTAGCTCACCATTTCTATTCATTAAACACAGAGGAATGCACCTGTCTCATAAGCCAAGCTCATGATGAGTTGATGGCTCTTACATAGTCAGAAGAATAAAGTTAACACCTGAAGAGCATGAATCTTGGTATCAGAGACATGTAAACCTAAAGACTGCTATGAAAATGATGCTGGTAAGGTTAAAACTCTTTTTTAAAAATGTGTGAAAGAAAGGTAGGTAGGAGGTGAAGCTGTGATATGTTTGCTGTAACAATTATAATGCTTTTTTCAAAAGGTACAATGACCCAACTGTAGGATGGTGACCTTTCAAAGCTATTATTAAAATCCTGGGTCCTTAAAACAACTTCCAAAGTTGGCATGAAAGGAACACACACAAAAAGACGAATGGCTGACTGGCTTCTCACTGAGTATAGAGTCTAGGTCACTGTCCTGTCATTCAGATCTCTCAATGGAATTGGCCCTAACTAACTGAGAGATTGCCTTTCCTTCCATGACTGTGACCTCCAGCAACAGCTACCTTCCAGCAGAAAATGAAGCTGTTGACCGATAGGAAGAGATTCATTAGAAGTGCAGAAGACAAAACCTTTTCAGGTAGTTAAACTCCCTGAAGCACAGATAGCAGAATTCACTGCAAACTAATTTCTTTGGGTGTTTTTTTAGTTGTCATGAAAACACATCTTGAAAAGCCACAGAAAACATAAGATGATAATGTATCTCCACAGGCAATTTTCACTGGCTGTGGCTACTCACTGCTTTGTGACATCCAAACTGGTGTAACATGTAGTAACCCAGTGACAGCAGTAACTGAAAAAACCATTGTGGTATTAGCCAGGCTTTTATCCAGAGTATTTTAGTTGACATAGATTTAAAAAAAAATCTATTCTGTAAATCTGGGCTAGCAAAGCTTTGTTGTCTTTAGGAGTAGAGCATAATACGAAAGGTTAAAATACAGCTGCTAAATAAGAAACAAGTAAAAAGACACAAGTGCTGAAATTTGGACTACTATTAGCCAAAAGTAAATGATTCTTCAAATATATTCACAGCAGACTGAAGAGAAAATTGGCCCTCTAAAATTAGAGTCAGAAACAGCACATAAGGGATAAAAGGATGGCAGATTTGTAGAACAGTTGTTTTGACTATGTCTTTACAGGAGGAAAAGAACATGATGCATGAACAAAGACTGGGATTTTTCTTGCTGTAATGGTGAAGGACTAGATACTGTATAGATTATAACAGAAAATAGTATCACATGTAGGATAGATAACTTTGCAATTAGTATCTTATTGGCTCTCTCTTTGTATATGCATTAAAGCTGTGCATATTTTATCTTTTGGTACTTGGCATTTCTTCAAAATTTAATAAAGATTTCAATTTATAAGAAAAGCAGCAAGGTGAAAACAAATTAAAAATCTATGAGGCTAGCATCATGAGTCTCCATTGACAAACCTTAGCAAAAAGGTTATAAAGTGATAATTTTAGTATTGACTCAAGTCAGAAAATAAAACTTATTAGAAGCAGGTAGGAAAGCCACACTATCCAAGAGCGGCTTAATGTGTAGGTTTGAAGGGTAAGGTATGGGAAAGAAGGGGACAGAGGGCTTTAAATGTAGGGTAGCAAGATAAATGTTCATGGGTTTCTGGGGGAGGGTGGTTGCTGTGTTTTTGTAGTTTTGGATAGGTTGTAGTCAACCTGAATGACATTTTATCACAATGGTTTTGCAATTTTGATTATTTTGGTCATTTTCTTGTTCCCAGCTTTGTTCCTTTCCAACAGCAGTATTTAAAAAGGGTGTAGTAAAAACTGGAACCAGAAGCCAGAAATGATGAGCAAAGTGAATGGACTGAACAAAATGAAGAAACAAAGGGTGATTTCAGACGTTACGCCAGGCCCCATTCACCACGGGCTGTGGGGTGGTTCGCACCACAGCCTGGGGTGAAGGGGTGAACCAACAGATGTGCGCCACTTCACCCCGCGCCGTGGGGACCGGTGAACCATGGCCCATGGTGAATGGGGCCGCCGTAACATCTGTTGCGGCCCCGCGGATCGTGGTGGGTGCGCGGCCATGTGGCACAGCGTGCTGCTGCACCCCCCTGCATTCCACAACGGCCCTCCCCCCGGGCAGCATGAACAGCCAATCTGGCCGCACTCACCACCGCGTTTGGGGTGGGTGGGAATGGATTCCACCACCAGCAGGGGTGAGTGAACAGAAGTTACGTTTCATTCACCCCTGCCGTGGTGGCCATTCACCACACTTCTGGACCCACTCGCGTCCTCGGGTCCAGAAGTGTGATGAATGCAAACGTGTTCCGCGTTTGACTGTGGTGAACATCTGGTGGGTAGCAAACAGACGTTCACCACAGTCAAACGCGGGCCGCGTTTGAGTGTGGTTCAGGTGTGGTGAATCTTGGATATGTCATGTCTGAAATCACCCAAAAATGGGTAATCAAACGAAGATCAATTGGATATGGTTCAAATTGATACCTATTTCTGATCAATCAGTTTTGATGGGTTTGCTCATTTCAGTTCTGCTTTAGAGTTCTTTGATTTACTGTGAACTGTGTATTTATTTTAGATCTGTTTCTCATTTAATTTTAATCAGCCACTTCCAACTCCAATTCAACTTCTTATAAAAACAATCTTGCTATTGAAAAAGAGATGCCATGCTATTTAGGGTCAAACCACCACTGAGAGATGCGGCAGTTATAACAATGGGTGAAAAGAGACATGACGCTAACTCCACTTTAACATCCATTTTAACATTTCTCATGCATGTTGCAGGGCTCTATTGGTGCCCTATGCAGCTCTTCAAATGTTAAAGCAGTGTTAAAGCGGAGTTAGCGTCATGTCTCTTTCCCCCCAGTGTTGGGCTATAGTAGAAAGTTATACCTAGTAGTCATCCAAACATAATCTTTCATTCTTTTTACTTTTTGGTTGCTTTTCTTTCTCTTAAGGTGAGCAGAATACAAGTACTTTCTTACTTGTATTGTGACAAGTGCATTTCTTAGGAAAGAGTTGTTCTTAGTATCATGTTATTGTTGCTAAAGAAAAACTGTTGCAAGAACACAATGGTGCAGTTTTGGTAGCTGTGCATTTATTCTTAGGGATAAATATGATATAGCATTATTTTTTGTGTTTCATTTACAGTGCAGTTATACTTGTGTCTTTGTGTTTATTGAACATGTAAATTGCGGGCAATAAATTATATTACACTGCATGGAAATCTGAGTGTATTAATCATTTAATCAATGAATCTTTTATTCATTGAATTTATCAAATACATTTCAGAATTTCTATTATTATATTATTATTATTTAAATAGGACCAGCAATTTTCTTGATTGTACAGTCATTAATAAGAGGCAGTTCCCTGACACGAGACAGGAATACAGTCCCAAAGTTGAGAAGTTTCAGGTGCACACAATTAGCTTAGTTACAGGGGAGAAGAGGACTCTGAATGAAAGGACAGCAGAAGAAGCATCAGTGATCAGTCTGTGGGGATGAAGACTTTGGGAAAGTATGACAGAAGAGATAGGTTTTCAGGAAGGATTTGAAGGTTGTGAGGGAGGGAGCAGAGTGGATGCATCTAGGGAGGGAGTTCCAGGCCTTGGGGACAACTTAAACTTGGGAGAATGGGTGAATGTGTTTCAGGGAGCAGGAAACTCAGGGGCAGGTGAGGGCGGCAGAGGAGGAACAAACTCCCAGGTGGAAGTGTAGTGGCAATCAAGTGAAAAAAATAAGGGGGTGTAAGGGCACAAAGAACACTGAACGTAAAGACAAGGTGCTTGTACTGAATGCGAAAGGGACAGGGAAGCCAGTAGAAGGGAGAAAGGAAGGGCTGAACATGATCAAAGCAGCTGGTAAGTTGTTTTACCTTGGCAGCGGACTGTTGAGTAGACGTCAGAGGGGCAAAGTGAAAATGGGGACACCAGTAAGAAAGAGGTTGCAGTAGTGAAGGTACGAGATGACTAGAGCATGGTCTAGCGTTTGTAGAGGAAGCCAGATTTTAGCAATGTTTATTTTATTTATTTATTTATTTATTTTATTGCATTTGTATGCCAACCCCTCATGCCCACAGCATCTCGGAGCGGCTTCCAACACGACATAAAACAATTTATCACAATATAAAACCAATCTACCATTATCAATTATCATTAAAACAAGTTTAAAACACCCCCCACACAAAACTTTAACCCACCCTCCCCTCCCTGTCTCCAAAGCCCTGGGAGAACAGCCATGTCTTACAGGCCTGATGGAAGGCCAACAGACTTGTGCTTCCTCTGGGAGGGAGTTCCACAACCATCGCCCAGCCACCGAGAATGCCCTCTCCATTGTAGCCCCCTGCTTTATGCGGGGGACCTCCAAGAAGGTGCCCCCGGTGGACCGGTGTCAGGGATGGGGGACCCCGGAGGGAAGGAAAGGACCCAGGAAAACCTTGTATGGCCCCCTAACACAAGCACACCACCTTTCACTACAGGGCTCAAGGGCACCCGAAACGATAAACAACCCCTCAGGATCTTATAGTGCCCTAAATCCCCTACTGGGGACAAGGCAAGATCATCACGGGGGTGGGGGGGATATGCCATGGTGCAGTGTCATAACCCAACACTAACTCCTTCACCACACTCCCACACACACCAGTACTCACCTGCACCTGCCCAACACAGTGAATAAGGAATGCGGGGAAGGGTGTTGAAAGGTGAGGTTGGCAGGGTTAAGCCCCCGGGAACAAGGGTAGGGGGTACAGGAAATTCACTCAGGGAAGGAGGAAGGAAGGGTTCCAGACACAAGGGGGAAGGCAGTGCTCACAAAACAATCCAGTACCAGTCACACACCCACCTATCTCCTTCGTACACTCATTGACACGCTCTACCACACACTCCACTTGCTCACTCTCACACCGCTGCTTCCAAGTCTCTCTCTTGCCACTCATTCCAAATACAAGGGGGGCCGATCTCACAGTGAACTGATCTCCAGCAATGTGTTCACTGCTGGTCTCTGCCTTTAACTGCATTGCCCCGCCCCTTTGTGCACATGTATGCGGACGGAGCGACACACAGTTCCCGCTGACTCCGGCCCCTCACTATTTGGTGGTGCCCGTACGGGCTCCATCTCCCTGCTCTCCACAACTGGTGGGGGTTCTCCCTCTGCGTCAGTGGCAGGGATGGCACCCCACACCCTCCCGGCCTCCTCACCAGGTGCCTTCATTGCACAGCCCCACAGGCGATAATGGTTCCTAACAACTGGAGGGTCCGTTTTGAGTCATGGAGGGTGATGCGGTCCCTGAGGTATCCAGGTCCAAGACTGTATAGGGCCTTATAGATCAAAGTCAAAACCTTGAATCTGACTCAGCATGTTACAGGCAGCCAGTGCAGTGCA
>QEPC01009197.1:912347-945170 GCA_003113815.1 Sphenodon punctatus | reverse complement strand
TCTCTCTTTCTCTCTGTCACACCCACCCACACAAACACAAGCCCTGCACCTCCTGGGGGCTGTCTGCAAGTTGAGACCCTGCTGCTGGCACAGCACATCTTTGGGTTAATAACTATGCTATATGGGGTGGCAGGTGCTGCTGGTAGGGATCGACAAGCTGTATGCGATTCTGCCACCTGCCAGCCAGAACTCAAACACAGAGGGATAAAAGATTGGAAAAGTCAGCAACGGGTAACAACAACAACAAATATAACTTTAATAAACCAACAACAACTTTATAAAACCAAAACCAAACATTTTTAAATAGAAAGGAAACTTATGCACTAGCAAACTAATTAGTCTTTTGGCCTACCCCCTGGAACTTGGGAGAAAGGTATGAGTGGTGCAGGGGACCTAGGGGCTGCACCTGCTGGCATTTCATAGCCATGTGCCACGGCATATTTTACGGTCCCTGCCACGGCCGCCCGCCAGGTGCAGACCGACTGGCGGAAGAGCTCCAGGTCAGCCCTCTCCATGGAGACGTACTTGCAGACATACTCCGAGTACACCTCCACCTTCTCCCGCAACTCGACCACCTGGAATTGTACCACCAGTCAGTCTTCAATTACCTGGAGGCCGGCAACAAAATCCCAGCTGGTCCCCTGCACCTGGCAACGAAAGGCCCTTGCTGCTGCAGACTGCTCCTGGTGGGGATCCACATCTGAGCTGGAGGGGGGGCAAGGATGTACATGCCTTCATTTGTGGGTTGCCTTCCCCCTCTTCTTCTGGCGCTGGGGCTCCACAGCTACATCGGAGTCCTCCGCCTGCTGCCTCACTTTCAGGCCATGCCTCTGCTCGATGTGGGTGATGAGCCCAGATGCGGTCCCCTCCCTCTGGCATTGGAATATTTTGTGGCAGTGCTAAAGAGAGCAGAAAAAGATAGGAACATAAGAAGTGCCATACTGTGTCAGACCAATGGTCTATCAAGCCCTGCCTGCATTCTGTCTCTCCAAGTGGGTGGACTGAGTGGCCAATCTCTCTCTGCAGGGGACTTTCGTTCCTAACAGGTCAGATCATAGGGCAATTCATATCCTGTTGTTCCAGTGCCCATGCCATACCTTGCATGTGGCAATTCCATTGCCCTTGTTGTAAAGCCTCCAGACATCTGACTTCCAGCGCGGAATGTCTGGGATTGTCACTGGCCATGGCGGCGACCTCTGCCTAGGGGTCCTCCTGCTCGGCCTGGTCCTGGCAGCAGCGCTGGGGCCGGCATCCGATTCCTCTCTGAAATGGGAACGCATTAAGAACACCAAAGTAATATCATGCATTTATTATGATGATGCCTCTAGTCCTCCCTCCTTGGGGTGCTAGGGATTGCAAGTAGAAAGAACGTGCAAATCCTGCCCTCCCTGGTGTGCTAGGGGATTGCAACTAGAAAAGGCCCTGGCTGGCACGTGCAAATCCTGCCCTTATTTGGGGGGGTGTAGGGAATGGGATGGCAACTAGAGACTGTGGAGCCTTGCTACCCTGGCACATGTTTGGGTGGGGGTGCTGTTCGTGCCAGAGCCCCCCACACTACAGTACCCTTCCTCTCTGCCATACATTCACTGCCACCTGCTGATGTCCACTGTTTGTGCCTGACTGATGCCCACCACCCACACACCCACCCGCACGCCATTGAGCTCGCTCTAACGGATAGAACCTTTCTTGTCCTCAAAGTTTAAAAAAAAGTTTACAAACCTGGCAGCAGCACCTCCTGAGCCCACCGCTTTCTCCTCATCCAAGGAGCTGGGCACCACCACCGGAGGTGTAGTAGGGGGAGTGACCTTTAGTTCCTGCTCCTCCTCCTCAAGCGGCAAGTTGGCCCCCAGCTGGGGAAGAAGCACTGCAGCTTTCTTCATTTAATTTTTTTTTTTAATCACCCCCCCCAAAAAACACACACTCAGTCACCCACAACACACACCAACATTCACCAACCACAACAGCAGCACACCCAAACACAGCCAAAACACACAAACTGAACAGCCACCCAGCCAAATACACACTCACTTGCTACACAGCTCCGCACTCACTCAAATTTCCAGTTTCAGCCATGCTCTCGCAATAATTTTTCCGAATGGCCGAACCCGAACCGAACGGACGAACCCAAACCCAGTGAACTAACTAAACGGCCAAACCGAACGCAGCCGAACCAAACGGCAGAACCCGAACCACGATCTGTTTGCCTATCCCTATTTGTTTTCAGTGGAAAGAAAGCTTATGTATATGTATGTTTCCTTGGACAAGTTTTGATGCTAGTAAGAAGGTATCCAAAATATTTATAACAATAGGACCACCTGGCAAGGAGATATGGTCCCCTTTTTTTAAGCTGAAAAATCCCACCAACTTGAATTGAGCATTATTTCCCTTTAAGTAATTTTTAAATCTCTTATGTGGATTACAACCAAATTTGTCAGGGAGGCCTTAATTATAAGCAAGGCTGCACAATCCCATACCAATATCTACAGTAGGAGGGGGGAAATGGCTCCTTTTGTGGGAAACTGAGCTTCATTAGCTTGGATGGTTGCTACAAAGAACTCCTTGGTTATTTCCCCCCCCCTCAGTTTCCATCTCCAAACTAACTTTCCCATTGCCCGACCATATACAAAAGGATGGCTTATCAAAATATTTCCACAAAAGTGGAAATTGGCATGGTAATTGTGTGAAGCCAGGAAACTGCTTTGTAAAACAGGTATTTAGATCAGAATCTTGAGCCTGCTCTCGCAGTGTAGAGGGAGAACTTGTCTAAATAACTAATGTAAGATGTTTTCAGAAGGCAGTAATGCTGAGAATTCCCACCCCGTCATTGGATCTGATTCTCCATTAGTAATATGCTCCAGTAAAATGGCTGTAATCTTGCCAGATAGATACATTGATCAATGATTCACGTCTGTTATTGTCTACATAGATGAAGGTCATATAAGCCTAATGGAAAAAAGAATTATTCATATATGAATTTTTGAGCAAAGGAGATTTTTAAAAATGCTTTCAAGAGCCATGTTCAATTTGCTGAGTTCTCTAATTGTAATCCCCACTCACCAATATCTTTTCAAATAACTCAAGAGCGATTGCTGCTTCCACATTTTAAATTTTTTTTAAAATGCTTACAAACTGCATTTTTGCATACAAAATCCTGAATGTGGTTTTGTTTGAAAGTGATTAATGTAAGATTTTTTGTTAATAAATTAATTTGGAAATTGGCAGATTTCTATACAGTTTGGATGGTTTCTTATAAGATTTTGAAGAAAGAGAGATTCCAAAATGAGTTGGAAGGAAGTTCAATGTCCTATCACTAGTAACATTAGTAACTTAAAAAACACAATTTTAACCAATATCCAAATATTATTCTGTATCTTCAGAGAATAAGCAACACAGCTGTTCAGCACTTGGTTGTAATCCTTCCAGACTTAGATCAACCTGAATAGTATTACAGAAATGAAAGAAGATGCATGCATACACAATAATTATTATCCAGGCACAGGAATGCCTGGATAGTTAAGGCGCAGGGCACGGTCCCTTGTAAAGCCAGAACATTCTATCACCTCCCAAATTGTGATGGGTTACTGTAGCACTCTGCCATTTGTTCTGGGGAATCACTTGGGTAAGTGGGTCCTTCTGTCCAAAAATCAGTCCCTTCTGATGAGAAATGGCTGAGATACAGCATTTCAAAAATGGAGGCTTTTTTGCAGAGTTTTTTTTCTTAATAACTATTTGGATCACGGGACTCTAGCTGCTAAACAAAGCATGGAGAGGGGCTGTGCTATTCATAGAAAATTCAAGTCTGTGGCAGAAGGGTGCCTTTGAATAATTTTGTTAAAATTCCATCATAGTATTTACCCCCTTTTAGTGCCCATTTTATCCAAGGAATAAAATGTTGGAGCAGTCAGGCTTAAGTCACTGCTTAAGCCACCTTGGAAGCATTCTGGGAAGGAGGAGGGGGAGGAAAGACCTCTGCCCCCCATCCTCAGCTGTCCAGCCACGTGTCCGCCTTCTCCCTGCCTGGGGGGAGAAGGAACTGCCGCTGCTGCTCCGTGCCCGTCAACTACTCATAAGGACAGCAGCAGCCGCTGTTACTTCTACTACCACCACTGTTCCCATTGCCACCACTGAAGGAATTGCCGCCACCACCGACCAGGACCAAGCTGCCGCTCCTGCTCCCATTGCCACCTCCGCTGCTCCTGTTGCCACCACCGCCAGGACATGGTTTCCTCTGCAGCATGGTTCAAACTCCCCGCGGCGCCTCGCACATGTGAAGTGAAGCAGGAGCCATGTTTCCTATCTGGTTTTCAGGGAGTACATGTCCAAGCATGCCAGACAGGACACATTGCTTCCTGGCATGCTGGAACATGTAGTCATTGCAAACCAGATAGGAAACATGACGCTCACCTCACTGCACACGTGTGTGACACTGCAGGGAGTTTGAACCGTGCTGCAGCGGCGGTGGAGGAATCCAGGTGCTGGTGGCAGCAGATCTCTGGTGGCAGCGACAATGGGAGCAGCGGCGGCGGCGATGGGAGCAGGAGAAGCATCTTGGTCCTGGGCGGCGGCTTCATCTGCTCCTGAGTGGGGCTGAGTGTGTTTGTTGTTGTTGTTGTTGTTGTTGTTGTTGTTGTTGTTGTTGTTGTTGTTGTTGTTGTTGTTGTTGTTGTTGTTGTTGTTGTTGTGCAGGGATTAGGCTGCCTTGATGCAGAATTAGGATGAATAGATTAGCAGTTACACCTTCCAGGGATGAAGCTAAGCTCTTTCGACTAATTGAGCAAACCTGACACACAAAGAGTCACTTTGCCTGTTACCTCTGTAGTGGAAGGAGGCAGCTGCTTACCATGTTACCTTGCCAGTTTGAGACATGGCATGAGGAATAATGTATGCAAATGAAACAGCAGAGGGTGAGAAGATTTAGATAGGTGGAATTTAATTACTGAATTTGGAAGAGAAGATGTGACTCTCTGGTGCTGTCAGGAGCACTTTTTTAAAAAAAGAGATAATATTCTACTCAGAGTGGGACTATTTCTGGTAAAGGGATTAGGCTAATAGGCACTACCAGAGAGTACAATAGTGCTTAGATACAGGACACCTAGTAACTGGGGCAGCCCTCCTCAGTGCAGTTATGCTCGCAATGTCCACCCAAAGGCATCTCTGGGCCATGCTCAGGGCCCAGCAATGGTGGGAGGGGGCCCTGACACGATGGGACGATGCTGCTTGGAGGGTCCACTTCAGGATGGATCAGCGTACCCTCCGACAACTAGCAGAGCTCCTGCATCCGTGGCTGGAGCAACAGCACACCCACATGCAGTCCCCTATACCTGTCCTGCAGCGGGTGGGCATAGCAGTCTGGGCCCTGGCCACCCTGGATTCCTGCCATTCCATGGTGGTGCAACACTTTGGTGTGGGCCTGAGCACCATCACCTGCATCATCTGCGACTTCTGTGAGGCTGTAGAGGGGGTCATCCTCGACCATGTGATCCAGCTAATGGATCAGGAGACTGTGATGGCCGGCTTCGAGGCTTCCGGGTTCCCGAACTGCCTGGGTGTTATCGATGGGACCCATGTCGGGATCCTCCAACACCCTCCCCCCACGATGATGCAGCGGAGTACATCAACAGGCATGAATACCATTCACTGCAGGCCGTTGTCGATCACCGGGACTGGTTCACTGATATCTTCATCAGCCACTCCGACTGCAGCCATGATGCCCGGATCCTCGCAATCGCCCCCCCTCTTTGCATGGAAGTACGGGGACTATGCCAACATGCAGCTGACCCAGATCGAGGGGGTGTTGATGTCCCCCTGTGTAATTTGGGACCTATCCTATCCACTGCTCTGATGGCTCATGAAGGCCCATCCAGTGGCCAGGAACCAAATGGAGTCCGTGTACAACACCCGGCTGTGTACATCGAGGACCGTGGTCGAGGGGGCCTTCGGTGCCCTCAAGCAGAGATGGAGGTGCCTTGCTGGGCACCTGTACTACTCAGTGGAGACCTCCGTGCTTGTCATTGGTGCCTGCTGTGTGTTGCACAATATCTGCGAGACCGATGGGGCAGCTCTGGGGTATCCCATGCCACAGCAGCCAGCTGGGCTGGTCCCGCTCTATGTGCATGAGGTGAACACCAGGGAGTAAGTGGATCAGAGCAGCACTTACTAGGCACATATCACAGCTGCCCCTGCCCTGAGGCTACCAGGGTGCCACAGAGGAGTGTGGCCTGTGGATCCCCAGTTGACTCTGGTGCCAGAGAGCTGTAGCCCCTTACCATGTCTTGTTTCCTCCCCTCTGGGTCCCACGAGGTGTGTGCCTCATTGCCCCGGGGTCCGTTGTGCGGTACCCCTGGCATAGCCGTGCCCAACAGGCCCATAGCCTGTCCCACTACTTGCAGGGTCCCCGCGCTGATTAGCTAAGAATGATAGACATGATGGTTATAGTCAGGGTCCCGATTCTTCCGCGGAATTTTTTAAAAAATTCCGCGGGAGTCAGGGCCCAATTCTGTGCCTCGGCGCGATTTACCATGCGGGGGGGGGCTTGGCTTGCCTCCTCCTCCCCCCGCACTGGTAAAATCCTTAGGGCTTCCCCTCCCCAGCTGCCGGGGCTTGCCCTCCCCAGCTGCTGGGGCTTGCTTGACTCTCCCCCCCCCAAAAAAAAACAAAAGGAATTTCCTTACCAGTGATGGCAGCAGCAGCTGCTCCGTCCAGCGTGCTCGTACTTCCTGCTCGTACTTCCTGGCCCCTCCCGACGGGGCCTCTCAGGGCGATGCAGCCGGATGACGTCATCTGGCTGCGTCGCCCTGAGAGGCCCCGTCGGGAGGGGCCAGGAAGTACAAGCAGGAAGTACGAGCGCGCTGGATGGAGCAGCTGCTGCTGCCGTCCCTGGTAAGTTAATTAATTATCTAAAGGGGGTGCCTCCCCCCCTGGCAACTGGGGAGGCTGGGGAGGGGAAGCCCCGAGGGTTTTTTCATTCCCCTCCCCTCATGGAATCTCCTGCCCCGCGTCCCCGCAGCGCAGGCTGGAAATTCTGCGCTGGGGTAAGCGGGGCAGGAGATTCCGCGGGGGGAGGGGAATTCCGCGGGAAATCTGCGAATCGCAGACCCGCGTTTCCCTCGGGGCCCTGGTTATAGTGTATAGCGGTGCGTTTATTTTATTTAAAGTGCCCTCCATCCCCTAATTCCCCCTCCCCTTATCCCTCACCCCCTCCCCGGGCCGACTGACCCGACCTCTCTATCACCTGGTAGGCACCTCTGTGGCCTGTGATCCGCCCTTGCCCACACTGACATCCATTTCAGCAGTTCCTGGCTCTGGCCCAGGCCCTGGCTGTCCTCTGTGGCCGGTGTTGGGGGCTGGACTGGGCCCAGTGATGGCTGCTGCTGCTGCTGCACCTGCCTGGGCAGCTGCTGCCATCACATCCCCTCTGGAACGGGCAGTCAAATGTGTGGGCCCTGTGGCCGGGGCTGCAGCAGGTGCTGTGGGATGGGTGCTGGTGGTGGGATGGGTGGTGGGTGCGGGGTTGTAGCCGGTATGGTGCCCGGGGGTGCAGCTTTCATTATGTATGCTCTCATGGTTCCTGCATGGAGCAGCAGTGAGGTGCTGATCCCGAGTGACTGATCCATTTTCCTGGAGTGCTCAGCGCCCAGGTGGTCGATGGTAGCTGTCATCCATTTGAATGCCTCCAGTTGCTTGTAGTCCCATCTCTGAAGCCTCCTCTCCTTCCACATCTCAGCCACCAGGTGCCTGTTTCATTCCTCCACCTGCTGCATGGCTGTCGGCTGCCACCTCCATCCTATCTATCAATGCTATCATCACCTCCCCCTGCTCTGTGCTTGTACACAGGATCTCTTCTGGGAGGTCCTCCCATGGGCGGTGTACATGTGCCCTGTGTTCATGCATTCACTGGGCCGGTGGCAGGGGTCCCTCTCGTGCCCGGCCTGGCTGTGCCGGTCGTGGGTGCTGTGGGATACAGTGGGATACAGGTTAGATATGCTTGGTTGGGCATATGCCGTGGCACATGGCTATGAAATGCCAGCAGGTGCAGCCCCTAGGTCCCCTGCACCACTCATACCTTTCTCCCAAGTTCCAGGGGGTAGGCCAAAAGACTAATTAGTTTGCTAGTGCATAAGTTTCCTTTCTATTTAGATATGCTTGGTTAGATATGCTGTGGGATACAGGTTAGATATGCTTGGTTGGGCACCTGTTAGTTGAACGTGTACCTCCCCAAATCGGTGATGGGGGGGGGGCTGGGATCCCTGCCCGTTTCATTCCCCCTCCCTCCATGTAGCTGTGCCCTGAAACCCCACCCTTGTTCCCGCATGGGCACCCTCGGCACCCCTTCCAGCAGCTGTGCTTTCCATTGCCCGGATGGTCCCCGGGGGCCATGTGTGCATGTCCCTCCACTCCCCCTTGTGCTGCTGCCCTCTGTCAATTTGTTGGTCTGCCCCCCTCCTGTCTTCTCACCTTGCTTCTCCTGCTGCTCTTCCACAGCCTTGGCCTCCTGCGGCTGTGGTACTGCTCCTGAGTGGGAATGGGCATGGTGCTGTTACATCGGGGTGCATGTGTCCCATCCCCCGTGTCCCTCCCGCCCCCACTTCCACCTCCTGTCACCCAGTGGGCCCCATCCCTTCCTCCATGTGTTCCATCACTCCCAGTGCACCTTCCCCCTCCGTTGCATCCACGCCTGCGGTAAGGGGTGGGTGGGTTAGTTCAATTCCTTGCCTGTTGGTCCCACCCTCCTCCTGCAGCTCTGCCCGTGCTGGCCCCTGTGCTTTCCACACCCTGTGCCTACCTTCGATGTCCGTTTCTGAGTCCTCTGTGACTGGCTGCTCCACGGGCTCTGCTCCGAGTGCTCCCTTTGTGTCCACTGGCTCAAGGTCACCAGTGTGTCATCACTGGAGGCCCCCGACCTGGACATGGGTCGTGGGATCCCCGTGCTTGTCCGTGATGGGGGCCTGCTGCTCCCCGAGGTTCCGGACTGTTCTTCTTGGGGTGGGGGGTCTGCGGTGTTTGTGGGTGCTTCCATTGGTGGTGGTACCGCCTCCCTTGTCCGGCTCTGCGCCACGGCACTCCCTACCAGCCTGGGGGCCACAATGGACCCCTTCATGTGCAGGATCTGGTCAAGGGCATCATAATAGGGTGCGGTCCTAGCTGCGTGACCGGACCTCTGGTTTTTGTCCTTAATATTCTTGTAGCCTCTCTTTAGCTCCTTGGCCTTGGACCTGCATTGTGCTGCAGACCTGTGGTATCCAGCCTCTTCCATCTCCCAGACTATCTGTGCTCATTGCTCTTGTTGACCGCAAGCTCGATCTGGTTTTCAAGGGACCCCCAGATCTTTATGAAGTCCTGTGTCTCCTTGAATCCCCACTGTACTCCTCTCTGGTACCTCCTCTCCCCCCACTCCTCCTCCTCCCCCCTGCTGGCCTTCTGGGGGTTCCAGGCCTTGGGCTCTTTTACTGGTCTGTTGGGTGGACATGGAAGGTTGGGTACTGTGCATTATCCGTTCTGGACTTCACCTCCTGACCTCCCTCCATGGCTGTCCGCTGCCCTTGCACCCACCATCCCCCCACCCATTGTGGTATCCTTACCCATTTGCGGGGGGGCCTCCGTCCCCTGTTGGATATCTCCCTGTTGGTTCTGCAGGTGCTGCTGCTGCTCTTCCTCATGCTCCATCAACATCTCGTCTCTCTTCCTGTTCTCCATTGTCTTGCTGCATCATTCCCCTGCTGCTGTGTGCCCTTAAATATCCATCCTTTTCCATTTGTTGATCGTTGCCTGGCAGCAACGCTGCATGCTTTTGCCACGGCTGGGGATCGTTGTGTGTGATCCTGCCTGGAGGTTGCCGTTCAGACATTACTTTTGTCCATTTCCCAGTGGGAATTGCATTGACCATGGTTCTGGACCTGGTCCTGTCCCGAGCTTCAGAACCGTGGTTGGCTTTGGACCCAACCGGTGATTGACTGGGGTGAACATCTGGATACCACTAAACAGATGTTCAGGGCTCTTTGGCCATGCTGGGGGTTTGTGTGGGATTCAGTGTGGTTGACTGTGATCTCGTAACATCTGAAATTACCCTGTGACTTACAGAAGCTCATGCAGAAAATCAGTGGCTGGAAAAGAAACAAAAACTGAATTTCTAAAGACCCCCCGCTCGCCCTGAAATACCATGCCACCTTTCTTACCACTTAATGTAGCTTGCAAAGTCAGACCCTAAAATCCATACAGTATTAAAGCCTCAAAAGTCACATGCACATGCCAGCAAAGCAATAATAAAATGTCTATAACAAAAACGCAGAGATTTCTGAACCTGGCCCTGCTCATTCCAAGCACTAAGCGTAGTATGCACACAGGTCGTTTTTAGATAAGTGTTGCGCACTCATGCCTAAAAATCACACGGCTGTGAAAAAGAGTGTAGGCAGGGTTTAGACATGCGGGGATGCGCTTTACAGCGCTGGCGCATTTTCTTTAAAGGTGCCAATTAAAGACCTTGATGATCGATGATACAATTGGTGCTTTTAAAAAATTGCCCAAGTGCTATAAGGCACGTCCCTGCACATCTAAACCCTGCCCATGCTCTTTTTCACAGGCGTGTGATTTTTAGGTACAAGTGAATGGCGCTCGTCTAAAAATAGCCATGGACCCCAACTCCCAGCACTACACCAACACCTCAGCTTCAAACACTGCACGCACACACACCTCAGCAACCAAAACTACACACACACACACCAGCTCCCAGTACCCCTCCCCCCCCGAGTCTGGCATCATTAAGAGCAGCCAGACTCCACTGCTGGAGGTGGGGTTAGGTGGAACTTGAGGATTAGGTGGAACTTGAGGGCATTGTGTCCTTTTGATTAAAGAGTAGCAGCAACTCTTGCACAGCTGGTTTTCAAAATTTTGTAACTATTGCACAATGCGAGGTCTCTTATTGTATGGATTTAGCCAATGGATCTGGAAAGCGGTGTACCTGCTGGTCATATTTATTCATCTCCCTATGGGTGCCCAGCTATGGCGGTTCTAAGCTCAGGGCTGTTGGGTAGTGCCTCATAAGCGCTTGGGTGCTGCTGCCGCCGTGGCAAGAATCCATTGGGGGGGAAACTTTTGGGGGGGCGACAAGGCATCAATGCTGACTTTCCCATCCAGAACCACCACCTTGTGGTCATGTGTTTGTGATTTAGGATAGTATGATATTCTGTTTGTTTCTTTTTGTATGAATATGTGTTAGTTGACTAGCTTTCTGTCCACACTTGTCCGGAAACAGTGCACCTTAGTCTAATGTTGTGTGGTGTGGTGGAATTTGAAATTGCAATTATGATATCTTAATCAGGAGGTTTTTTATTTGTGGAAATTATAAGTGCCTTTAGTGATTTCTTAATCTGGCGGTTTTTAAATTTAGAGAATATATAAATATCAATATAAGAACATAGGAAGTACTATAATGAGTGTTTTCATAAGTGACAGCGCTAAAGCGCTGCCACGGATTTACCTCCCCACCAGAGTGGGGCTGCCATTGTGGCAGGGCCCCAAATGGCTGCTGGGGAGGGTGGGGAGCTGGGTGGATGTACGAATGACCAGCACCGCCCCTACACTGCACCCAGAGGCCCGCCCCTCTCCCTGACAGGTAGCTATGGTGGCCAATGATGGCCTCCATGGTGCCTAGCCCCCTGGCCATTCTGGACCAGGATGAGTAGTGGGCTTGCAAATGCGAAAGCCCACTTCACTCCTGGTCAGGCAGTGGTGGCGCTAGTCTGGGCTGTGACTCAGGGAAGTCCATCTGGATCCATCCCATGCTAATATCTGATGGGTGCAAACTTACGTGACAGTGGCCAGCAGATAAAGCGGGCTAAATCCAGCCACCATCATGTCTGAAAACAATGGTTCATGAAGGCCAGCATCCTGTCTCTGACAATGGCCAATCTTGGTCTCTTGTGAGAAGGAGCCAACAGGTTATAATGGGGGCGAGCCATTCCTTGTCGTTCACTCCCAGCTCCTGACAGACAAAGGGTACGTCCCCCAACCTACTTGGCTAATAGCCATTAATGGACCGATTCTCCAAGAACTTAGCCAGTCCTTTTTTTTTTTTTTTACACAAAACTATATTATTGGTCTTGACCAAATCCTCTGCCAACAAACTCCACAAATGAATAGTGTGTGTTAAGTGAAAAAAATAAATACTTCTTTTATTTGTTTTAAATCTGCTGCTAATTTAGTTAGTTTCACAGTGTCCCCGAGTTGTAGTACTATTTGAGGTGGTAAATAACTCCCTATTTACTTGTTCATCTCCACTCATGGCTTTATAAACTTCTCTCATGCCCCCTTTCAGTCAAGATGAAGCGGCCTAGCTTATTAATTATCATTATTTAAGGTTCTTAATACCCTGCCTGCACCTGCCTCAGGCACCCTCTCCTCCTCAAGCCTTTTCTCATACAGAACCCATTCCATCCCCTTTATCATCTTCATTGCCCTTCTCTCTGCTGTTTCCAGTTCTACTATATCTTTTTTGAAAGGGGGTGACCAGAGCTGCACACAGTATTCAAGGTGCACTCACACCATATGTAACAGGAAAGCACTGGGCACCCCTGTTCCAGGGAGACAGCAGGTGCTGTCTCTTTAAGAGACCAGCCAGGCGGCAGCTCTGCAGGTAGTGGGGGTTTAAAATCCGCCACCTGTAATTCACAAGGAGTGGATGCCGTGGGAAGCCTGGCCAGTGGCAGGGCTTGCCCCAGGCATTGGCCACATGTGCGGCTGCACATGGTCCCGCAGCAAGCTGGGCCCCCGCACTTGCCTGGCTGGGTAGCAGGATGAATCCAGCTTCTCCCCCCCATGGCTCTGGTCCCCATCCCTCACCTGCCTCTGTCTCTGCCTCCTAGTAAAGCTGCAGCAGCAACAGGACACCGGGACACTGAGACAAGGAGATAAAGCTGTTTGTTTACAAACAACTCCTCCCCACGTGAGCAATCAGAAGGTACCTTGTACAGAAGGTTCTTTGAGATAGCTCCCAACATTCTCACAACTGGGTTGTGCATGCTCACCCTATTAAAATAATAGACCACGTGATGGTCTAGAGCCCCTCTAGTATAAAAAGCACTGACTTTCCCCCACAGAATGACAGTTCCTTCCAACCCTTTCTAGGAATATAAGAAAAAAATCCATGCAGGGCTGGAAGGGTGGGTGTTGTGAGAATGTTAGGAGCCATCTCAAAGAACCTTGTTTACCTTCTGTTCTTTTTCGAGTGGCTCCGCACAGGCCATTTTTACATGGCTATGCCGGGTGGGGGAGTCTGTGGGCATGCCGGTGTGTGGGCGGGGCGTGCACATGGCCACACACGCATCCCCACTCACCCCCCAGTCATCCACACCCACAGAGTAACTGCCATTTCCCCTGGTTGCTCCGTGCATGGGGAGAAGTGGGGGGTGAGTGAGGATGCATGTTAGGAAGGCAGGTGCACATGCACTCCCACTCACCATGGGTGCATGCACACAGGGCCCACCCATGAACACGCAGAAATCTGTGTCTTTATGAGTGGGAAAGGCCCATGTAAAAAGGGCCACATTCTCATAACTGTCTTACTTATATTACCTTAGATAGGAATTTAGGATATAAAGCAATATCTATTCTATCTTGGAAAATCTGCAAATATGGTTCTGAGATTATTATGGCTGCTATTTCACTAGCTTTTCTTAATGAAGTTATTGCTAACCCGCACCCCATAACCAGTTCATTTGCGTCCCCCCCCCATATAATCAATTCACGCTGCCCCAGGGGCACAAATTAGCTGGGCAAGCAGTGTGGCAGGCACAGAGAGACTGACTGCATCCACTGACTTACTGGGGAGGAAGGGGGGGGATCTTAGCCAATCTGGTATCCAGGCCCTGTTGCTTCTTGCTGCCAGTGCTGCCTGTGCCTTGTGCATGCACATGATGTGACTAGTCCAGAGGTGCTGCTATCAAACACACAAGACACCCAAAATGCAGCTAGCCTATTAAGCACATTATGCCATGGAAAGAGACTATATATTAGGGGTGGGACACCGGGGAGAATACCGGATACCGGATGTACCGGTATCGGATCTCCCTGGTACCGAATTTACCGGTATCAGCGTACCGGATTTTTAACATTGGCTGCAATGTAAAAAATCCGGTACTGTGGTCAATGTTAAAAATCTGGTATGCCGGTACAGGTAAATATCGGATTTATTGGATTAAACTGATACACCCAAATACTGGCAATATCAGATGTCGGGAGAACCGGAGTTCCCACCCTTACTATATATATATATATATATATATATATATATATATATATATATATATATATATATATAGTAAGGGTGGGAACTCCGGTTGCAATGTAAAATATATATATATATATATATATATATATATATATATATATATATATATATAGTAAGGGTGGGAACTCCGGTTCTCCCGACATCTGATATTGCCAGTATTTGGGTGTATCAGTTTAATCCAATAAATCCGATATTTACCTGTACCGGCATACCAGATTTTTAACATTGACCACAGTACCGGATTTTTTACATTGCAGCCAATGTTAAAAATCCGGTACGCTGATACCGGTAAATTCGGTACCAGGGAGATCCGATACCGGTACATCCGGTATCCGGTATTCTCCCCGGTGTCCCACCCCTAATATATAGTCTCTTTCCATGGCATAATGTGCTTAATAGGCTAGCTGCATTTTGGGTGTCTTGTGTGTTTGATAGCAGCACCTCTGGACTAGTCACATCATGTGCATGCACAAGGCACAGGCAGCACTGGCAGCAAGAAGCAACAGGGCCTGGATACCAGATTGGCTAAGATCCCCCCCCTTCCTCCCCAGTAAGTCAGTGGATGCAGTCAGTCTCTCTGTGCCTGCCACACTGCTTGCCCAGCTGCCCCTGCAGTGGAACCACTCCTGGAGCGGTGGTAGACGCTCGGCTGAGGAGGTGGGGGGGAAAGCATTGTGAGGACATGCTTGTCTATGGCCGCTCGGAGGGGTGGAGAATGGGAATCCTTCCTGTCCAGAGGGAGTAAAGTTTATGTAAATTTACACATTTGCATAATTAGGTGGGGCCTAATTATGCAAAATAGGCTCCACACCATGACTTTGCACATGGCCTCACAAACCTTGGGGCTGGCCCTGGCCGGTGGCAGCTGAGGCTGCGCTGCGGAAGGGGCCAGACCCGGAATCAGGGAAGCGCCTCAGGACTCAGAGGAGGAGCTGGGATTTGGAGGAGGAGCTGGAGCTCAGAAGCTGGCAGAAACAGCAGGAGGCTGGGGCCAGCAAACTGCCAAGAGGGAGATGCATTGGTGAAGGTGGCCGCTTGGGAAAGAGGCAAGGAAACCGAGTGCCCAGAAGGGCTTGCACAGATGAAGCGGGGATGCCCACTGAGCTTCCCGTAGGGGGAGCTTCTAAGTGACAGACTCCTGTAAGGAGCCAGGACAAAGGAGCTGAGACCTCAAGAGAGGGGCTGTGTTCCCGAGTATTGGTAGGGGCTGAGCCCTCGAGAGGGGCTGTGTCCCCAAGTATTGCCCCAAGTATGGGTAGGGACTGTGACCTCAGGAGAGGCTGCATCCCTAGATGGTGTTACCCTAAGTGAGGGGCAGTTGTAAGACCATGAAAAGGGCCAGGATGAGGAAATAAACAAGCCTTGCAATTTGGGGGTGCATTGATGTTTTCTGTCATCCCAAAATGGATCCCCGGCAGGTGGAGCCTGCTACAGTGGTGGAGAATGCAGGCATTTTGGGAGGTCCCATCATGGACCCCATTACGGTGGCAAGGGACACCCCATTGCATCCCTGGACTGTGTGGGGTTTGCAACTTGTACAGCCCCCTAGATACCTGATCAGGCCGAGGGAGCAAGTAATGCAAACTGATCAGGTAGCACCTGTGAGAAAGTTGGGGTTACAGATTGAATTACCCCTTATATTGAATGGGCAGCGAGTAAACGTGCCATCAGGGGTAGTGATGATCTGGATCTGGACACATGGGGTGCCTCCCTGGTTGGATGAGGCCAGCTATGAAGGGGTGATGGGAGGCCGGTAGGGTAAGCCCTTCAAGCAAGCAGAGGAATTTGTTTGAAAGGGTACCCGGAGAGGGCGGTGAAAGCCCTGGGGCAAAAAGCCCTAAGAGAGAAACGCATCTGGGGCTTTTTAGCGCATGGCAACAGGGTGGGAATTCGATTGAGCCGGTTGCCAGGACAGAGATGACAGGGTGGCGATGGAGCTGGTTCTCCTGTCTGGTTAGCAGGGAGGTGACTGAGCTGGCTAACCTAAATGCCTGGGTGGAAAAACTGAGCTAACTCCCTAGACAGAGATGACAGGGGGGCGATAGAGCCAGTCATCGTATCTGGTTAGCAGGGGGCCGATTGAGCCACGTAACCTAGTTGCAGAGAGATGAGAAATGCGAAGGTTCTGTCTGGGTCAGAGGAGGTTCGTCAGACAAGGTAATTCCCTGAGGAAGGGTGAGAAGCATCCGAAAAGAAGGAATGTGGAAAGATTGTGACCAGGTAGAGCATAGCTCCCTGGGAATAGAAAGTATGGGACTAAATGTGAAGGTTCTATCTGGGTCAGAGGAGGCTCGCCAGAGAAGAGCAAAAGGTGGATAAGTCTGTGAGCCGGGTAGAGGAGGCCTCCCCAGTGAGGATGTTAACAAGAGTTGACCCCTGCAGGGTCAACTCAGTAAAGGGGGAAGAGTGTAATAGGGAAGCGCTGGGCACCCCTGTTCCAGGGACACAGCAGGTGCTGTCTCTTTAAGAGACTGGCCAGGCGGTGGCTCCACAGGCGACGGGGGTTTAAAATCCACCGCCTGTAATTGACAAGGAGTGGGAGACTGGCCAGCGGCAGCTGAGACCGCACCGCAGAAGGGGCCAGACTCAGAAGCGGGGAAGCGTCTCGGGGCTCAGAGAAGGAGCCGGGGCTCGGAGGAGGAGCTGGAGGTCAGAAGCTGGTAGAGACAGCAGGAGACTGGGGCCAGCAAACTGCCAAGCAGGAACCACGCGGGTGAAGGTGGCCACTTGGGAGAGAGGCAAGGAAACTGAGTTCCCAAAAAGGCTTGCACGGAAGAAGCAGGGACGCTTGCTGAGCTTCCCGGAGGGGGAGCTTGTGACAGACTCCTGTAAGGAGCCAGGACAAAGGAGCTGAGACCACGAGAGGGGCTGTGTCCTCGAGTAGTGGTAGCGACTGCGACCCTGAGTGGGGCATGTCCCCTGAGAGGGGCATGTCCCCAAGTATTGGTAGGGGCTGAGTCCCCGAGTATTGCCCTGAGGGTTGGTAGGGGCTGAGACCCCGAGAGGGGCTGCATCCTCGGATGGCGTTACCCTACGCGAGGGGCAGTTGTAAGACCCCGAAAAAGGCCAGGGAGAGGAAATAAACAAATCTTGCAATTTGGAGGTGCATTGGTGTTGCTTTCCGTCACCTCAAAATGGTATTGTAGAGTTAGCTTTCTGTTGAATAACACACAGACATGCTTCCATACTGTACAGACGGTATGGGACAAGATGGAGGACAGAGAGAGGAGAAGAGAGGAGACAAGGAGAGAAAAAACCCGTTTCATCCCTGACCCACCCCCTACTGGACAAGCCACACATACAGCTTGCAGGACTTGTAATGGGCTTTTACTTGTGACTGTTGCACATTCCAGCAAATGGAACCCCGGCAGGTAGAGTCTGCTACATCATAGATTTATAGGGAGGCATTATGATATTTTCTGTTTTATTTTCTATCCCTTTCCAAATAATTCCCAACATTCCATTTGTTTTTTGACTGCTACCACACATTGAGGCATTATGATGCTTTCACATTATGATTTCACATTTTCACACATTATGATATGTCCACAATGACTCCAAAATCCTTTTCCTGAGTGGTAATCCCTAATTTGGAACCCAGCATTGTGCACGTATGTTTTTCCCTAGGTGCATCGCTTTGCACTTGTCCACATTAAATTTCATCTACTATTTATTTGCCTAGTCTCTCAGGCTCGCAAGATCCTCCTGCAATTCCTCACAATCGGTTCAGATTTTAACTACCTTGATTCATAATAGTCATAAAATATGATATTTAATGTAATGTGAATACATATGTATAAGGAAGTCTATAATGTAACAATATAATAAAGCACATGGAATGGTGAATGTAATATAGCACCAGCAATGTGCTTGGTGCTGATTAGTCATATAATATATTATTATTATTTATTATTAACAAACATTTATATAGCGCCAGCAGTGTACCTGGCACTGTACAAAGTACTAAAATAGACACGGCTCCCGCCCCTAGGGCTTACAATCTGAGAGACAGGAGCTGGGGGAGAGACATAGGAAGGGGAACAGAGGGAGAGACAAGGGGTCTAACATTCATGAAGATGCGAGGTCTCAAGTGCACGTATTTGGATTGGTTACGATGAGAATGACATAGCTCTCACACAGTAATATAATTAGCACAAAATATAATTAATATATCTATCTAAACACGCACACACATTATTATCATGTTAGATCATTTCTTAAAGACTTCTGGTACTCCAAAACTAAAGGAAATAAAAGTTTGTGGTCAGTTCCAAGTATTTTGTAAAACACTCAACTCCAGCTAGTGCTACTATACTGTCCAGTTCTTGCCTCAGAGAGATTAGCAAATGTGAAGATAAAGAGAATGCTTAAAAGTATACTGATAGTCTGTACTTAGATAGAAAGTGGATGGGATTTTCAAACAAACCTAGGAAGCTAAATGCTCAAATCCTTTAGGAAGTCAATGGCATTATTTTTTCCAATACTGGATTATAAAGGTACAGAACAGTGAAGAAGTGGTTGCAAAATATGAGGGGAATGTGCAATGCAGATTTAAGAGGAAAAAATCAGTTGCTCATTGGGAAAAAACCCCTGTAATGCAGGCATGAAAATTAGGAAGTGTTGATATTGTGAGGATTTAAAAAGATTTCCCCCCCTGATGATAGGATTAAAAACTCCGTAATTACAAAACTTAGCTGTTATTTCCTTAATTGGTTTTAGGACTATGCGGCAAGATGAACTCTTTCTTCTCTTTCAATACTGCTAATGAGCAGAAATTTTCAAAGTACTACTTGGCACAGACAACAACTGAAGCATTGAAAAAATGTGTGGTACCATCTCCTTATTCCCCTCCACTTCCCTGGTGATTTCAATTAACATCCCAATGCATGCAAAGTGAATGTGATACTAAATGGAAGATTATAAGAAGAGAATGTTCGATGGAATTCAATCTATAGTCCTTAAAGGCTTGAAATTCCCACAAAATCTTATCCGGAACAAGGAATGTAGGATTTGGGCACTGCAAGTGATGGAACTCCTGGCATAAGTCTCTGCAGACCAAGATCCCCCATTGCATTAGGCTCCCACGAATAAGAAGGTTTCATCTGGTCCCTTCAACAGCCCATTGTACTGTCTAGTCAGTATGGTGCCATCCACACACAATTCTGCATCCAATCGAAGGGGTCATTTACACAACACCATTCTGCCTTGCAAAGTCACCACTTGTTTCTTAATGGTATTTGCCTCGTCCTGTAGCAATCCCTTTGCACTGCTGCCAATTTCCCTGCATTTCAATGGCCCATCCCTACAAGGGGTCATCAGGGAAGGCAGACATTACAACAAGGAGTCATAAAGGAGCTCAGGGAGCAGTATGAATTTCACATAACACTCAGGATGTGAGGTTGAATAACACGTATCACTCAGGATGTGGGGGTTCACATAACACTCAGGATGTGAATGAGTCCTGTGCCCTACCTCGTTTAGGCTGACATTTCATAGGTAAATACCCCAGCTCAGGTATCTGGTCTGAGCCAACCATCCTGGCAAATCAACTCCAAGATAGCTCTGCTTGAGATAAACCTCCTCCTTAATGTTTCCTTCCTCTTCCCAGAAAATCTCTTTGAGCACTCAGATCAGTCTTGCCATTCCTCACCTAATTGCCCACAAGCTGGTCAGCACTGCTCCGAGACAGCTCAGTGCTACAGGTGCTTCTGCCAATGACCCTTCCCAAAGGGTTACACCCTAGAAAGACTTATGGTAAAACTTAGAATCTCACCTGCAAATACTTTAGAGATCAATTACGGGTCCTATGAAAGGTGCACTAAAGTCTCCCATTCCTCTCTCACTCCCACTCGTTTATTTATTTATTTTTATTTATTTAAAATGTATATCCCGCCCCTCCTGCCCTCAGGGCAGCTCGGGCCAGCGAACAACATTCAACAAAAACAATATTAAAAAATTTAAAACAATTTAAAAATACAGGATGTGGAGAAACGCCCCCCCACCCCTCGCCAAAAGCCCTCATCATCCTTGCAATATGTCAATCATCCCATGACTGAGAAAAGCTGAGCAGTTCTCTCTTCAGGTTAGGAGCTCATTCTTCAGGGAAATTTAGAGCACTTCTTTCCTCCAAGGCTATGCCTTTCGATGTCGGTTCACAAGAACAGGGAGGGAGTTACAGGCATGGGGGCAGCAAGGGAGAAGAGTCGTAGGTGGTTAGGTGAGCAGGAGAAACGAGGGAGAGGACAGAGGAAGAACGGAGAGCGCGTGCAGGAGTGCATAGGGAGATTAGGTCTGACAGGTAAGGGGGAGCTTGGTAGTGGAGTGTTTTGAACGTGAATAACAGGAGTTTAAACAGGATACGTTCAGGAAGGGGGAGCCAGTGAAGAGAGAAGAGGAGAGGCTGCACATGGTCGAAGCAACGGGCAGAGTGAATGACCTTGACAGCGGAGTTTGGAATTGCGATAAGGGGGGACAGGTGAGAGCGAAGGAGGCCAGCAAGGAGGAGGTTGCAGTAATTGAGGCAAGAGATAACCATGGCATGAACAAGGGTTTTGGACGAGGAGGTAGAGAGAAAGGGGCAGATCCAAGCAATGTTATGGAGGGCAAATCGGCAGGATTTGGCAACAGAGTCAATGTAAGGTTTAAAAGAGAGGTACGTGTCAAAGATGAAGCCCAAGCTACAGGCTTGGAGAACAGGATGGATGGTGACTCCGTTGATGCAGATGGGCAGGTTAGAGGGAGAGGAAGAGGTGGGAGGAAAAATTAGGAGTTCAGTCTTGGCCATGTTGAGCTTGAGTTGACGTCGGGACATCCAGGCAGAGATATCAGAGAGGCAGTTGACGAGGCGTGAGTGGACAGAAGAAGAGAGAGAGGGGGTATAAAGATAGAGTTGGGTGTCATCAGCGTAGAGATGATATTGGAATCCGTGGGAGGCAATAATTTTGCCAAGGGACAGGGTGTAAATAGAGAAGAGGAGAGGGCCAAGGACAGAAACTTGGGGCACGCCAACCGAAAGGGGGAGGGAGGAGGAGGTCGACTCAGGGAGCGAGACTTTAAAGGAGCAGTCAGAGAGGTAGGAGGAGAACCAGTCAAGGACAGAGCCGCAGAAGCCCAAAGAGTAAAGCGAGTCCAAGAGGACCGAGTGGTCGACAGTGTCAAAGGCAGCAGAGAGGTCAAGGAGGACAAGAATGGAGTAGAGGCGCTTAGATTTAGTGACAAGTAGATCATTGGTGATCTTGGCCAGGGCAGTTTCAGTAGAGTGGAGGGGGTGGAAGACGGATTGGAGCGGGTCCAGGGAGGAGTTCCAGAGAGGAGGTCCAGGCAGTGGGAGTAGACAACACGTTCCAGAAGCTTTGAGGCAAAGGGAAGGAGGGAGACTGGCCGGTAACTAGAGGGGTCAGATGGATCCAGGGTGGGCTTTTTGAGGATTGGGGAAGACAGTGGCATGCTTATGGATACCGCACCAAATATCAAAATAAATATTTATTTATTAAAATTTATTCCCTGCCCTTCCCCAAAGGCTAAGGACGGCTTATGGAAATGAAACCACAGGAAAAAATGACAAAAATACTATGCAATACAATAAAATACCCTAAAAATCCCTACCCTCACCCCCCAAAAATCCTACCCACCTGAACCCCTACCTCTGCCTGCCAAACTTTTTGCCACAAAGGAATGTTTTGCACTGCCTCCGGAATATGCTCAAACTCGGGCTCTGGCAGACCCCATGAGGAATGGAGTTCCATAAAAACTGGGGCAGCAACCGAGAATGCCTTGGACAAGATTGGCAGGTGGTACCCACAAGAGGGTGATTCCAACCAACCACAGGGGTCAGAGTGGAGCATGAAAGGAGAGGCAGTCTTTCAGATATGTGAAGCCCAAGCCACTTAGGGCATTAAATACCTCAGAAATTATATTCACTTATCCATTTAGTCAGGCATTTCATTTCTGTTATTTTTGTCACTTCAATTCGATATTTCAGCATTAGATGTACCCAAAATAGCAAACTATCTCAAATACCAAACTGAAGTTTCTAAAATAACAGAAATTAAATAGCCCAAACTGATATTTGTTTCCACATAACAAACAGTAATGAAAAGGTGGTTCATATTGCTTTGTTGTACCTAATTTGAAGCAGTCAAAATCATTGGATACAATATTTACCACAAATATTCGTTTCAGCCCTACTAGAGATTGGATTGTGTACTGCTACTAGATGTGGTAGCTTGCCCACTAACTTCCCCTCCCTCTACTGTGCCCCTGTGGTGGAATAAAGGTTGGACACCCTCTGCCCACTTGCCCATGACAAGCAACAGTTGCTCCACAACATTCCTTGGAAAAGGGACACCCAACTCTTTCTTTTGTGCTGAGGCAGAAACATACATGAACCATTTTATGTTGGACCATCTATAAGCAACAGCACTCCTGGAATCAATGTACTATCTTTGGATTTGTCATTTAACAGAGTTTCCTCAGTAAACACTTCTTTTAGAAAGAGATAGCATTCTATGCGAAAGCATTTAATGTGTGAAATGTTCCACACTGAAAGACCTTGCCCAGGGAAACAATAAACTGATCTGCTCCCGCATCTTTCAGATTGTGTTCTCTTCTTGAAATAGGTCAGATAACAGACCCAAACTAAAATAATAAATACTTTTAAGGGAGATAGTTAGCAACTGGAGCTTTCCCCTCAATTTCAGGTCAATGCCCATCATGAATCATGAAAGGTCAGTTTTGGTTGTGAACTCACAGTCCCAGGGTAAGGTATAGAAATAGAGAGGGCTACAATTAAATTAAGTCATGTGAGCAGACATAGATCAATGGAGGCAGAATGCCTCAAGGTAAATTATATAGGCAAGTATAGTGTCTTTGGCAAAAAATAGCTTACATCGAATGAAGCAGACTATCTAAACTGGGGAGTAACCCCCTAAAATATTTTAAAATAGAGCTAGTCAAAAACAAATTGTTCCATGCAACAAACACTCAAATTAATGAAGCTTTCTAATGAAGAGGAATAGGTCAGTGGGATTTTTCAGCTACAAAGAGGGCCATATCTCACATCCAGGTACATCAATTGATATCTTGGCTCTCTACCTATTTTGTGGTCTTCTGCCCCTCTTCCAAATTTGGATAAAATTGGCCTGTGGGATTAAAAGTTGTAGAATCATAGAACTGTATCGTTGGAAGCGACCTCATGGGTCATCTAATCCAAGCCCCTGCCCTGAGACGTTAAATAAAGAGAGTCTGAATGGCAGCAATGGGAGATATGTAGGGAATGCAGGTTACACAGCTCCCTGACTTTGATTGACTACACTTAACTGCCGTTCTGTACAGTGCCAGGTACATGGCTGGTGCTATATAAATGTTTATAATAAAATAAAATAATAATAATAATAATTTCTAGCAGGTACCATACCCTGGCTCCTCTTGACCCTGCCTGGACCCAATCCTGAGGCCACTGGTCTAGTCTTGATCCTGCCAACACTCGTAGACTGCAGGTCCTAAAACTTACTTATCTTTGGATCCTCTGCCCCCTTAGTAAATTTGGTTTAAACTGGATCAAGAGTTATTAAGGAGGGATGCACACAGAGACATGCAGGGTAGTTCTGTAAGCATTCTTACCACAGCAAACTGGGCTAAAAAATGGGGAATACATTTAATGAAAGCTTTCAGGGTTTAAAAATAAATAAATTAGGGAGGGAAGTTTGGGGGTTTGGATCAAAATTTGAAATTTCAATGAAATATTCTGAAAGGTTGCATCTAAAAGTCTTGCAGATCTTTCCGGCTGGAAAGTAAATTGGCTGAGTAAGAAAGCAATTAAGATAACCGACATACGTAGCCAAATTTGGTGCTTGGCTGCATATGAGATGAGTGCAGCACATTCATTTAACTGGGAGTAGTGTGCATGCAATCCAAACCAGACCTTGGCTCATTGTTCACATCAAGGAGATATCACCTTTTACTGTATAGTGAATTACTCTTCCAAAGGCAGGATAATGTCAATTCCCAAACCCTGAGAAATATCATATTCGGCATTAAATGTGGAGCCTCTGGGTGGACAAATATTTTAGCTATTTCATGAAACATTTTCATAAAATATTTTTAAATGGCTTTAACAACCAAACCATGTTGTTTGGTTTGTTAAAGCCAAAGCTTTTGACACCGTGTTGACCACTCTCTCTTACTTGGCTCCCTTCACTCCCTTGGTTTCCATGGTCCAGTCCTCAACTGGTTCTCTTCCTACCTCTCTGACTGATCCTTCAATGTGTCTCTTGCTGGTGCCTCCTCTACTTCTCTTCCCCTCTCAGTTGGAGTTCTCCAAGGTCCCATCCTTGGTCCTCTTCTTGCTATATGCTCTGTCCTTTGGCAAACTCATTGAATCTCATGGCTTCCAGTACCATCTGTATTCTGATGATTCCCAACTCTCTCTCTCCACACACCCCCTCTCTCTCACCCTCTATCCAGTCTCGCCTCACTAACTGCCTCTCTGACATTTCTGCCTGGATGTCTCATCGTCAGCTCAAACTTAACATGTCTAAAGCCAAACTCATCTTCCCCCCTAATCCTTCCTCTCTCTCTTCCTTCTCTGTCTTCGCTGATGGGGTCAACATCCAGCCCGTCCCTCAGGCACATAGCCTAGGGTAAGGGTTCATCTTTGACTCTTCCCTCTCCTTTAAACCTCAGATTGATTCTGTTGTCAAATCCTGTCGCTTCTCTCTGCACAACCTTGCTAAGATCCGTCCGTTCTTCACTGTTTCCACTGCTAAAACCCTTGCCCATACCCTGGTCATCTCTCGCCTCAACTATTGCAACCTCCTTCTCACTGGCCTTCCTCATTCTCACCTTGTTCCTCTCATTTCTGTTTATAACTCTGCTGCCAAGGTCATCCACCTTGCCTGCCGCTTTGACCACGTACAGCCCCTCCTTTCCTTTCTCCACTGGCTCCCTTTTTCCTGAACGCATTCTGCACAAACTCCTAGTTTTTACCTACAAGGCTCTTCATGGCCTTGCTCCCCCCTATCTCTCAGCACTCATTTCCTGCTACACTCCTGTCTGGGAGCTCTGCTCCTCCTCTGCCACCACCCTCGCCTACTCACGGCTCTCCTGCTCCTCAAAACACATCTGTCTCTTTTCCCTGGCAGCCTCCTATGCCTGGAACTCCCTCCCTGAACACATTTGTTCAGATTCCTCCCTCCAAATCCCGCCTCAAAACCCACCTCTTCCATCAAGCTTTCCCTGGCTCCTCGTTCCCCTTGTGCCCTTGCCAACTTATCCTGAATCATCGTATCTTGTGTAACATTAAATGCGTAACTACACTTCTATAACTAAACCAAGCATGTGCACCTGAGACCTCATGAGTTCATGTATGTATCCTTGTCTTGTCCTCTGTTCCCACCCCCACTTTGTCTCTCTTAGATTGTAAGCCTGCTAGGGCAGGGACCATGTCTCTTTCTTAAAGTGCCAGGTACATTACTGGCACTATATAAATGCTAAATAAATAAATAAATAATAATAATGTTAGTGACCAAAGTGTGTTTAACAACCAAACCATATTAGTGACCATGAAGTGGCCAAAAAGAGAAAACAAATATTAGATATGAAATGAGTAGTGGCTTTGTTACTCTGGGGTATCATTTACATTTCCAGATAACCCTTTAAGTACCCAAACAATATCTGTGATTGAAAACAGGTAGTCACATATCCAATGTTCCAGATATCCCATTTAATTTATTTTTCAAGTTTCCAGTTTGGCTATTTAGGTTTTCACAGTCATTTTGATAGTTTGGTTGTGTCATTTTTAGTAATTGTGCGTGTATGCTAGTGCAAATATTGGTGAAATGACCAAAACAAAATACCAAAATAACCAAAACAAAAAACCAAAACAGAATACCTGAACAATGGGGTGCAAAAGGATATTGGTCATTACTTGGACCACGGTTCTGGGTTTAAGTAGAGTAGATCTGATGGGTTTAGCTGGGTTGTTTTTTTTGTTTTTGGGGGGGGGGGCTTTTTTTTAGGTATCCTTTTGGGCTCTAGCAAATATAACTCCTGTTTTCTTAGCAGTATGTTTTTCCTAACACATTTTTCCTCTATGAAAGGGGTCCCCTCCTTGCACTGGCTCCTTCAGCAACTGTTTTACCTCTGCAACTCTCTCACATTTTCCTGTGTTAATAAGCTCATTATGTTTAATATATTTTAAAAATTACTTATTTTCACATTTGACCATTCTAGGAGAGTCACACAAACCTTCACAAGTGTGACACCCTCACTGATGGTTCCCCTATCAGCCAGCAAATCACAATGCATTTTAAAATCTCAGGAGCACTGTTTTCCGCACACACTGACTGGCAAGAAAACCAGGAGACATAAGAAGGGTTTAATTAAACCACAGATAATTGACTTTGAGGATTTGCAATTTAGTTTAACAATGTTGAATTCAGCTCAATTAAATTTCCTTTTCATTGTCCAGTGCTTATTATGTAGATCCCGCAGAACCATTCACATGAGTATCCTGAGATCCTAGCCAGCCAGCAATTCTGGCCCTTTTAACACAAGATACTCCCCTGCATGGACACCCATCATCCATGCGGGGGAGTATCCCGTGTAAATTTGGGGGGGGGGTCGGGGTGCACTCATGTGACCCACGCACCCCCTCCCCCCAAGCAACCGGCAACAATGCAGGTTGTTCTGTGCTTGGGGATGCATGGGAATATGGAGGAATCGGTGTGTGCCCGTGTGCACCTGCCCCCATGGACTGCTCCCTCTGCCACGGCACATTTAAAAAGGGCCATTGCTGTGGACCAGAACTCTGAGCATGGTGCCTGTCAAATTGCTAGCTGATAAGAGATGCATCCTTTAAGGCACCCTTCATCCTTGCTTCCCATAGGCTAATGGAAAAGGACTGGCAACAGTGCTTAATTTGTATTAAACAACAAAGAGAGAGAGAGAGAGAGACTTCAGCACTCTGGAAGTCCTACCCCTTGGCCCCAGAAACAAAGGAGGTGTTCAGAAAGGCCCTGCCCAGTCCTATGATTCCACCAGTCCTTATTAACCACATCTGTTTGCCAGCCCTTGGTGCTCGCAGGGATGGATGGATTATGCTTGATGTGGGGTGAGCTGCGGGCTGGTGCTGCAGCTGTTGCTCCCAATCAGTTGCATGGCATTTCCAATCAGCCCCAACCTGTTTATAGATAGTGTTGATCTATAAAGCCCTACATGGTCTGGGCCCCTCGTACCTTGGGGACCGCCTTGCCCTCCGCGTCTCAGAGCGATCCCTGCGGTCCACCGGGGGTGCCTTTTTGGAGGTCCCCCATGTAAAGTGGGGGGCCACAATGGAGAGGGCGTTCTTGGTGGCTGGGTCGAGGCTCTGGAATTGCCTCCCGGAGGAAGCCCGTCTGGCCCCAGGTCTGTTGGCATTTTGGCGAGCCTGTAAGACCTGGCTGTTCGCCCAGGCCTTCGGAGGGGAGGGTGGGAGGGTGGGGTAGGGGGGATTGTTTTTTTAAAAACATTGTTTTAATGAACTTTATTGTGTGTTTTTATGGTGTAAGCCGCCCCGAGATGCCGTAGGCATGAGGGGGCAGCTAACAAATATTTATAAATAAATAAACAAACAAACCAACCTCAGGAGAGACTGGGTTGGACTGAGCCTGGTCCTTCTGCATCCAGCTGTGGGTGGGGTTTTGCAGAGCAGCAGCAGTGGCAGGGTCTAGAAGAGGTGCTGGGTTCTGAACCTGGTTGTGAAGAGATGCTAGAGCTGAGCCCTGGCAAGGTCGGCCTCGCACAAATTAAGCCTATATACGTATAGACCACTTTGGTCCTTATACGAATATGATTGCCTCTTTCCTACTTGGGGAAATGAAGCCACCTTTCTTTTATCTCTCTGGGGAAATGGGATATCTCTCCTCAAGCTACTTAACAACATAAGAAATGTCCTCCTGGGTCAGCCAATTGTCAGTCGAGCCTTCTACCCTCACAAAGTGTCTCTCACGGTGGCCAGTGGAGCTTCAGAGACGTGTGTATGTCATAAAAGTGGCCCATTCCCTGCTATTCATTTCCTGCTAACACCAATCAATGCTTCCACCCCTAACTAAACTGAATATTTGTTATTTATGGACTTATCCGCTATAAACCTATCCAATCCCTTTTGAAGCAAGGCATATTATGGGCCTTTGAAACATCTCCTGGAAAAGAGTTCCACAGATTAATTCTATGTTGGTGGGGGTGGTGGTGGTGGTGTTGGTGGAGATACAGCCTTTGGATTATTTTAAACCTACTGCCAGTTAATTTCATTGGGTGTCCTCTCATTTTTATATTTTTTTAGAAAAGGATAAGTAACAGTTTTGTGTTACTTGCTCCACACCACTTTGTGATTTTGTAAATCTCTATCACCTCAGTTATCCCTTCTTTAAGATGAAGCCCTCTGAGCTATGCCTAATTAACCCACATCACTAGAGGAGATGCTTCTAAGAAGTTTTAAATCCTCCTGCCGTTCTGATGCAATCTGACCGTTCCTTTCTAATAAACTGTCCGTATAGTTACAGCTCACATTCGCAAATAACCACGTGGAGCACAAGCCAAAAGAAAACAGACACCCCAAGCATGATGACTTCTTTTTGCCCTCTGGGAGCTTTTTTTTCTAATACTGGAGTTGGACCTGAGGGATAGTTGTCTTCAATTAGTAAAAGCCAAAAGGAAATAAAGTGAAGTATACAGAGACTTAAAAGATCTTCTGCAATGCTGCCATAGAAGCCAAAGCCTTTACTCTGTACAGTGCCTAAATACCATACAAGAAAAGATTATTACAGTTAATCTTCTTGACATAAATCATTAATATTCAAAGCACAGTGCACATACACGCTTACTATTTGATTAATTATTTTTGTACGTAAAGAGAATTTGTTATCTCTTGTACATTAAGTGGGCAATAACGTCAAGTAGTAATGTCATATAGGTTGAACAAATTACTTAGTCATTGAATTTATGGTCTGTTAGGATTCTCAATCAGCAGCTCACATTTTGCTAAGGTCAATGAAAAAGTCAATATATAGAAACAAGCTAATTAGTAGCATTGATGAAGACATCATCAAGATCAGTGGGTATATAATATAGGCAGAGTGTACAATGCCATCATGTCAGCAGTGCTAAGAGTGTCTTCGTTTTGTATATCCCATATTGCATTATTTTGCAAATCATAGGTGACTCATGGGGGAGGCACAGGAAGGGGGGCATGTGCCCCCTTCCAGATTTTCAGAAGTTCTATAGAACCCTATAGAACCCCTGCCCAGCCCCCTGCCTGATCCCCCCACTACTGTGCCCGCCCCCCACACTATTGATAGTTACCAGTCACCTATGGGTGATTTCAGACGTGACGGGGTGCTTATTGACCCTGTCATGGAATCACCTTTTGATTCCTTGCTGGAATCAAAAAGTCACATCCAACAGATGTGCTGGCTGATTCCGGCGGGGAATCTGGGAGGGGGGGGGCTACGTGGCACAACGTGCGGCTGCACAACCGCGCCCCCCCATGCTCCCCCCAGCCACCCGCCCTCCTGGAGATGGGCCAATCCGGCTGCTGCGCTCGATTCCGACCCGGGGTCTGGGCCATGGCCCGGAATCGGCAGTGATAACAGATGTTATCATCCGCCGATTCCCGGCCGTGGTTCAATTAACCACGCTTTCGGGGATGGTGCCCAGACCATCCTCAAAAGCGTGGTTATTTTGCTCACCGCCGGTGGTTCTCCGTGGTGAACATCTGGTGAAGAGCAACGTCTGAAAATACCCTATGTTGCAACTTTTCAAAACATGGTACAATAAAAAAAAAAGCTTGCTTGCATTGAACTGAAAGACCAAACAGTAACAACATCACTACAGATATTCAAACTGGTGCCCCGCCTCCTTCCAGCACAAACAAGGAAATCTTCCAATGTGTACACTGAAATTGCACTTTTACTTAACGTTGGGGTGGGTGGGTAGAGGAACATAAGCATTTGTGCATACATTTTCTTATGCACACCCCAATTTTGCAGTGACTTAAACTTAATTTTGCTATTGTGTGGCATCCCATTGCACCAGTTAAGCTGCCCTGCTTTAGGGCTGAAATGGAGGTTCTTTTCCATATCTGTGGAAATTTCCCATGGATATGGAAAAATATGCAGAGATGCACTGCATTTCCAACATGGTGGTGGATCTCTGCACAACTGTCTTTGGAGCACGCCCCCTGCTGAAACGGAGCTCTGGCAGCATCCGGGCTGGATTGTGGCCTGTCTCCATTCTGCCAGGTGCATTTCAGACTGGGTGATTCCATCAGAGAGGGAATTCATGACAGAGAACTGTTTCCATTCTACCCTTCCTTAAAAAAAACGTACCTCCCATGAACTAAATATGAGGATTGGTAACAAAGCCAACTAGTAGGCCATGTTGGTACATATGCTATTGTGGTTGCCTCTTATAATCCATCAGGCCTCAGTCTTCAAGTCACTTTGTCCCTCTGACCCATGCCTAATTTCATAGATTTACAGAGTTGGAAGGGCTCTCAAGGGTCATCTAGCCCATCCCAGGGATTCACTACATCCCCAAAGGAGATGTTGCTAAGAAGCTTTGGTTCTGGTGCCATTTAACCAATTAGCTCTACAAAAAACTTGAATACATTGCAGCTCTTGTAGGCCCAAATGTTCCTCAGGAGTCAGGACTAGAGAATCTCCAGGGTCCTTAATCTACTGAGATTAAGGCTGCTTTGTGCAGGGGAACCAGTGCAAAGTGACTGCAGGGGGAGCCAGAATCTGGCTCAAAATAGTCTGCTTATGTTTTCTATTGATTTTTTTTTTCTTAACCGACTATAACTGCTGCCTTATGGGATAACATTTAATTGAAACTGCCTTGTCAGGTTGACCTACATTTTATTTTTCTTCTCTCCTCAAAAGAATTTCTAAAGGATGCTTGAATGTATATTCGATGGTTTTTAAAAAAAATTAAGATTTCATTAATTTCTTGGCTTGTTGAATGAAGTCTCCATCCATTCCCTTGTCATCTCTCAAGCTACTGGTGACCAGGAGGCATTCAACTGTGTTAATATTTGACTCCTTGCTCTCTTAATGGAATATTGTTTTCTAAAATTATTTTACACTCTACATTGTTTAGCGTCGCCTGCTAATTTACTTTGTGTTTCTGCATGACAAATTAATGTTAAGAAGTAGAAATAAGCTTGTCACAATAAGCATTTTAACTTTGTTAATTATTAAAAAGCTGATTTGCATACACAGCTCTATCAGCACTGTACAATAAAAAAATGACAGTGCACTGCTGTTTTTTTTTTTTTAATACTACATAGGCCTGATGCTCAGGGATCAGTCCTGAACACTGATGGTCATCAGTTGCAATCCCAGGTTGCTGAAGACTATCAGAACCTAAGAAAATCATCATCTATTACTGTCCATGTCCATTGTAATCAAGGAAGTGTATAAATGAGTGAACATAAGAGACATTGGGGGAAGGGCTGGTTTCTTTAGAGATGAATGCAGAAAGATGAGGCTTCTCATTTTTAATTTATCATACCACAAACTGTTCTTGTTTGTAACTTCAGTTTAAAGGATTGTTATTTGTAACAGATAGAGTGAAACATAGTCACTGTTGGAGTTGCCATGTTTTGGTGACCTCATGACTCTGCTTTTCACCTGCCAGCTACTATCTTACATGAAATATGTTGCTATGGATTGACAGATTTCACCACATATTTTGGACAACAGTGTACCTTCTAGTGGAAAAACGGCACCAGGCAGTGTGGTATTACGGCTGATGGAGGGAGGTTAGAGTTAGGAAGAATTATGATCTAGTGGATACAGCACAGGGTTTGGACTCAAGAATTGGGCTAAGTTCCCAATTCAGTCACATACTCCTTATGTGACCTTGAGCAAGTCACTGAATCTTCACTAGGTGGTGCTGAGGAGAAGGCAGAGAAGGGTGGAACTTGTTGCCAGAGGATCAAGGCCAGTAGAACAGCTGTGTTAAAAAAAGGATTGGATGAGTTCTTATTTATTTATTTTATAAATTTGTACCCCGCCCCTCCTGCAAACAGCCCGGGGCAGCTTCCAACAATAAAAACCATACAAAAAAACAATTTAAAACCATCAAAAACAATATAAAATTATTAAAACAGGGCTCAGGACCTTCATTCAAACAATAATAAATAAGATGGGGGAGCTAAAAAAAAAAACCTTGGAGGACAGGTCCATTAGTGGCTATTAGTCAAGTAGCTTGTTGGATGTAACCTTGACTGTCAGCAACTGAGAGTGAACAGTAGGGATTGGATCAATCCATTATATTTTATTTTATTTTTATTTTACAGAATGACCTGTTGAGTACTTAGAGAATCATTTTGATTCACACAAGAATCTTGAACTGTCAGCAAGATCTTGAGAAGAACTTGCTAATGGTTTGAGATCTGCCAAGATCCTTAAAAAAATAAAATAAAAATGCTCTGTGCATGCACAAAATGGCCTCCACAGCTGTTGTATTCACGAGAAGCCCTTTTCCAAGATGGTGCAAGG
>QEPC01009197.1:842467-885055 GCA_003113815.1 Sphenodon punctatus | reverse complement strand
CGGCCTGTTCGGATGACCGAACTGAACCGAACCAAACTTCTGAACATGAACTGGCCGAACTGAACTCAATGCGAATGGCGAAATGACCGAACAGTTCGGTCAGTTCGGATCGCGTTCGGGTGAGTTCAGGTGGCAAAAAAAGGTTCATTGTAAGGTCAAATGTGACAGTGTAGTACTAGTCACCGAGGAGCAGACTTCCAGGCACCAGGGGTGGAGAGGCTTGCAAGAAATGAAACTATCTGCCTCCCCCCTTCCCAACACCTTCTGAGCTAGTCACTGTTCCTGAACAGCAGGCGTTGAGTAGGATTATTAGATTGCTTTACGTTTCATTTCAGTTTTGTACTGAAATGAAACTTAAACCATAAACTGAAACCTTGTGTTGTTTGTGATTCCCCCATCCCAGATAGAGAGAGCGCGTGCGAGATATATATATATAAATAGGTTAGGGACAGTAGACAGTTGTAGGAGTTAACTTAGTGACAGAGATAGCGTTAGTGATTTAGTTTTAGTGTTTGTAGGAGTAGGCCTGTATACTTATTAAATAATCCATTTAGTTCATAGCATTTAGAATAGTTAATAGCAGTTACATTTAGTGTAGATAGATATATATAATATTAGATTAAAAAATTAAATTAAAAAACCCCACATAAAAACAAAAAAAACAAATAAAAAACAAAAAAACATATAAAACCAAATAAAAAACAAAAAAACCATATAAACAACAACAAAAACACCCATAACAAAACATTAACCGAACGGCCGAACCCAAACCAAATGGCCGAACCAAACGGTTGAACCCGAACCCAGCGAACAAACCGAACTGCTGAACCGAACAGACGAACTGAATGCAGCCAAACCGAACGGACAAACCCAAACCGCGATCGGTTTGCCCATCCCTAATGAGGGTTAGGGATGGACGAACAGAACTGAGTTCAGAAATTCGGTTTGGTTCGGAAATTCAGTTTGGTTCGGACGACCGAACAATTCGATCTCGGTCCGAACTCCGAACTTCCGAACAAATTTCGGAAATTCAAACCCCATTCATCTAAATGGATTATTATCTTTTAGGGATGGGTGAACAGAGCCGAGTTCGGAAGTTCGATTTGGTTTGAAAATCGAGTTTGGTTCGGAAGTTCGGTTTGGTCGACCGAACTGGTTGAGTCCGGTCCGAACTCGGAACTTCTGAACCACGTTCGCCCATCCCTAATGAGGGGACAGTTGGTACTGTACTACTCCACCTTCTGTCTCGCCTAAAATGGAAGCACTGGTGGAGGAAGGCAGTAATGCCAATGGTTCCCAAAGTTTTGCATGTATAACCTCATTCTGAGACTTAAATTCCATGACAGCAAACAACAACAAAGATGTGCAAAGTATATAAATATTAGGGATGGGACTATCGGCAAATTATTGGTTACTAGTTTTATCGGTATCGGATTAATCTGATATTGGATTTATCGGTATTGACATATCGATTTTTTAAGAGTGCTGATTTTTCAGATCTTTAACATTGTGGCCATTTTTAAAATGACCACAATGCTAAAGATCTGAAAAATTGGCAATGTTAAAAAAAAACACCTCCGTTCACCTCCATTCACACACACACACACGGTTGACTGAGGTTGACTGTGGTAATTTCAGACAAATGTAACGTCTGAAATCACCCAAAACATCTAAAAACAGAATGGTTAATATCTGTTTTCAACAGAGTTCTCTTTTATTATAGATATCTATAAAGATCTATATTAGCACAGATACATAGCAGCCTACCACTTCTGTTGTCCATTCTAGATTGCAAGTGCCTTGGGACAGGGACTTGTCTCTATAATCAATCATGTGGAGTGTTCAGTGCCAGGAACATTGCTGGTGCTATATGAAGGATTAATATATACTGCTATATATTTGACAGCTATCCAGCAAATAGCTGTAGATTATAGAACTCACTCGGAAAACATGTGTCTCTCAAAACCTTCTGTAATGGCTGAATGAAAAATAAAATGTTGCTGTTGGTCAAGTGGTAAAATTTTGAACTGGAGATTTTAAAGTCCTGGGTTAAAGTCTGGATCACTTGAGAAGGTGTTACATGCACATGCAACTAATTTTATTTTTAAAATCTTCCTTAAAAAACCCCCCACCCCTGCCTTGTTCACAATGAGTAAAAAGACTAACAAACATTGTTAATTTTTAGGGGCGGGAAAACCGGTAAATCCGGTATCCGATAATGCCGGTACCGGGCATACCGGCATTATCGGATTTGACCCGGTAAATCGGTCCGGGTACCGGATTCCGGGTACCGGATTTTTTTACATTGCAGCCATTTAAAAATGGCTGCAATGAACTTAAAGCCCCAGCAAAAAAGTTTTTTTAAAAAAACCCTCCCTGAGTCCAGGCTGCGCGGGTGGAAGGGGGGACACCCCCCACCCACCCTGCCCAGCCTGGATTTTTGTTTAAAAAAAGACTCAGAGGCGAGCCCACCCCCCAGCACCAGCGGCCGCGGCGTCCCCGCAGCCGCCGGTAAGTATGACCCGATCCCTGGGGGGGGTGTTTAACACCCCCCCAACCCCCCAGGGATCACCCCTACTAAAGTTCAGTGCTTGCTTACCTTGCGGAGCTCCGGCTGCGGCGGCGGCGGGCGGTCCGGCGGCCTCAGCGCCGGCTGTGGCTGCCGGCGTCAGAGACGCTCTAGGCCTTCCGGGGAACTTCCGGGTTTCCCCGGAAGGCCTAGAGCGTCTCTGACGCCGGCAGCCACAGCCGGCGCTGAGGCCGCCGGACCGCCCGCCGCCGCCGCCGGAGCTCCGCAAGGTAAGCGCACTGAACTTTAGTAGGGGTGATCCCTGGGGGGTTGGGGGGGTGTTAAACCCCCCCCCCAGGGATCGGGTCATACTTACCGGCGGCTGCGGGGACGCCGCGGCCGCTGGTGCTGGGGGGTGGGCTCGCCTCTGGGTCTTTTTTTAAACAAAAATCCAGGCTGGGCAGGGTGGGTGGGGGGTGTCCCCCCTTCCACCCGCGCAGCCTGGGAGGGGGAGGGGGAGGGAATTAATTTATTTCATTGATTTCAATGGGGACACAGCGCCCCATTGAAATCAATGAAATAAATCCGGTACCGGTATACCGGATTTAATCCGGGAATCCGGTTTTCAGAGAACCGGTAACCGGTAAATCCGGTAGCCGGTAATGGGCCCAGGGTCCCACCTCTAGTTTCCAGAATTAGGGTCCTAGACTCTTATTGAAAACCATGCATCTTAGATTAGGGATCCGATTGTAAGAAAGACTGGACATATTTTGTTGCTGTGATTCCTTTCAACTACATCTTAATTAAGTGTTTTGGAAGACTGAAGTCTTCGCAAGAAACTTGAAAGTTTTTAAACTCTATTTGATTCTGGAGAAGAATGACCCCTGAACTACTGAATATTCCTACTTCTGCTCAACTGAGAAGTAGAATGACTTTCAAATGCAAATCTTTCTTATTTATATAGTAAGTTGCTAAGTTGCCAAAAATCATTTTCTTAAAAATAATTAAAGTTCACCTAAAATCAAAAAATTATGTGAAGGTGGTTATAAATGTTTTGAGAAAGTCAAAAACAAAATTTTTTGCAAATTCTCAAACTCTTTAAAAGATCTCAACATTTTACTAAACCCAACTCAGGTTTTCTTGTCCTTAGCTAAAATATTTCTTGTCAATTCATAAATCAAAAAGTCTGACAAATAATGTGTTAAAGATGTAACTGGGCTAACGTGACTAGTAGCAGCTGATATCCTCAACCAGAAAAATCAAGTTTATAATGGAAATGTTAATGATCCCTTAACTGTAGCATGGAAAACTGAAGAGTCAGCTATTATGGAAAGTGAAATCAAAGTAGTATACAGGAGTTATAGCCTTTTGTCTATTGAATGTTTTGCTAATAAGAGACTCATAGTGGAAAATATTTGTAGACAAATTCTAAGACATTTACAGGGCTCACATGAAAATGAACAAAATGGGTTTTAGAGAGAATTGTGGGTCCCAGGCCAGAGTGGACCAAAGTGGGCCACCATCACATTTGGTTTTACCCAATATAACTTCACACAGCTAGACCCATTTTATATTTTTTTTTGGGGGGGGGGTGTATGCTTTTTGTCCAGATTAAAGAGATGTCCAGATGTGGGAGGGTTAAACACCGAGCAGGCATGCTTTATGTCCCCTATGAAAGTAGGAAAAGATGCCTAGCATAAAGAAGGATCTAAAGAAGGTTCAGATATAGGTTATACTTTAATCCGTTATTGCCACTTGTCTTCTATGGTTAACATATTTTTAGGGTTCTTATTTTTAGGGTTCTAAGCTTATTAAGCACAGAATCGATGACATCAAATATCAGTCCCTAAGGGCCCAGGCTTCTATTTCTAGAATATCCTCAAATTATAAATAATGGCTTCCTGATCAATCAGTACCATCATATTTAGGATCAGTCACAAATGTAACCCTCAGGAAGGCTTTTACCTCTTTAAGGCTTCAGGTAATGGTGACCAAAGTTTTACATGGTCTCTATTCAGGTTTGCCATATAAAGGACCACTAGTGTATCTGTGGCTCAGAACAAGTGGAAGATTTGGTGCATGATCTTTTCCATGCCCTCTATATGCACAGCCTCGTGACCAATTATTTAAACTGACTAATGCTGGACCTGAGTGGTCTCCTCTCCGACTGCTGGTATTCTTTCTGATAATAGAGTGGAGGTGACTAATGCTGTAGCTGCTTTTGGAGCAGCTGCTAAAAGACTGAGAATACAACAGGTAAAACTGCAGGATGGCCTTGCACTGTAAGTGGCTTCTATCTCAATTAAAGTATAAGTTTCTCTTTTGATTTTGTCCTTTTGGGCTTGTTATAGCATGTTTTTTACTTAGGTATGTCTAATTATTGTGTACTTTTGTATATCTTGTGATATGTACAGTTGTCATGGCTATTTGCCACTACAATAAAACTTGTTTGTTTGTCCTCATCCTACACAGGTCATGCGGGTGATGGGACAGCTCTCTGGACGTGGGCACATATGTTTAGTGCCCTGACCCAGTCCAGGCTGGGCTGGGGAGCTGCCGTGCCACCCGCACATCTCTTTTTACCTGGTGGGGCTGATCTCATGGGCTGTGGAAACCGCACGCATGTGCACACAAACCACGCGCAAGTCCATAGGGGAGGCAATGTACCATGAGGAATCCACATGGATCCTGTGCAGGTGTGTGTGTGTGTGTGTGTGTGAGAGAGAGAATTGCAACCACTGTTACCATTACTTTCATATTTTACACAAGATTAAGGAGATAGAGGAAAATATTCCACTAAGTTGTCTATAGCAGCCCTTCAGTTTGTCAGGTGTGGACAGGGTTTGAACTGTTTCCTTCCCTGCGCGGAATAAGTCAGGATGTAGGTGGCCTGGGATGAATTTTTAGGCAGGAGGATTACAGTGGAATAGAGTCTGTAGGGCTAATTTATGCAATAAATCATAAAGGCCCTTTTTAAACAGACCACGGCTGTGAAGGGGATGGGTGTTAGGGGTGGGTGAACAGAACCGAGTTCGGAAATTCGGTTCGGTTCGAAAACTGAGTTCGGTTTGGAAGTTCGGTTCAGTCGACCGAAATATTCGAGTTCGGTCCGAACTCCGAACTTCTGAACAGAATTCGGAAATTCAAATCCCATTGAACTAAATGGAATATTATCTTATAGGGATGGGCGAACAGAACTGAGTTCGGAAATTAGGTTCAGTTCAAAAATCAGTTTCGGTTCAGAAGTTCGGTTCGGTCGACTGAACTGGTCGAGTTCGGTCCGAACTCCGAACTTCTTAACCGCATTTGCCCATCACTAATGGGTGTGCAGTATAACCTCTCACAGCTAGCAGACCTGCATGGGCACATGTGGGTTTGTCTCATGTAGTTACCAGAGAGGATCAGACAATGTTAGAAAGAGAACTTAGCAAATGGAGGGCTTCCAGGTGTGACATCAGACTACTTTCATCTCTGGTGAGAACATGGTGCCTTGTCTATGGGTGCTTTTAGACAAGCACCTCCCATCCACTACCCCCTCCCCTCCATTATACATGTTGCAGGGCTGCAGTGCTGCCCTATGGGTGCCCTGCAACATGTATAATGGGTGGGAGGTCGGTGGTTAGTCGGCTGGGATGTGCTTGTCCTAAAGCACCCTATGTCTGCACACTGCATCTTCTCTGAGCGCACCACATGGTGTCAAATGACAGAAGTCCCCGCCTTAGAGAGAAGAAATCCAAAGGAAAGAGAGTCACACACAGACTGCCAGTAATGGCAAGTTAGTGTGAAAACCTTGAATGTCAAGGTATATAAAGCCCTGGAGCAGTTCCATAGCAAGCCAGGGAGGAGCAAAGGGAGAGAAGGAGAGAGCAGATAACATTTTTAGACGGGTGAGAGGTCAAGTAAAGCTCCATTCCTGAGAAGAGTAGACAACTACAAATAGCAAAGACAGCCCAGAAAAACAAACTCTGTTCAAAGTTTGTTCGTGTCTATCCCTAGAAAGGGGGGGGGGGGGGAGGCATCTCCACAAGAGAGAGCCAGGGCAAGATATGGAATAGTACAGACTGTGTTCGACTACACAGGGCCCATGTGTTGGGACACCTCATAGGGACCCCTAATTAATGGGCTCCATGAATAAACTTATTTATTTCTAGACACTTGTATCCCACACCCTCCTGCTTGCAACAGCAGCTCAGGGTGGCTCACAACATCAAACTTGATATGACAACATGACAGTGAGAAAGACTGATGTAAAATATGCAAAGCCTAAACTGTGGGGCACCTGAGCCTATGGAGGGTCCACAGCGATCTAGAAGGCGACCCCCAACACAAGGTCCTATGAATGGTATAAAAATAACATATGCACAACATTCGGGCCTGAGAGGCCGGCAGTGCTGCTAGCACAAGTCCCTGAAGGGGATGTTACGTTTAACTAAATAGCAAAACTTAGTTACGAAAACACTTTTCTTTTTCTGAGGGATGAATCAACCTCTGCCCGTCAAACAATCCTATTTGGAAATAGCCCAAATGACCATTTTGCACAGCTGCCACCCCCTTCTTCAATCTGGTGCTGTAGAGAGTCCTTTATATTACCATGCATCAAAGCTACCCTAATTAGCAGATGACCCTGGAACATTCTTAAAGAGTGGTTGTCACTGTGGAAACAGCTGCCAACAGAAACAACCTCTTACTTTTCCTTTAAAGTGAAACTGTAGGGAGGACAGTGTGCACGGTGCAGCCTCTAGCCTGCATTCTCCTCTTCCTGTGAATCTTAGATAACTGTCTGCCCGATCTGTGGAAGATGAAAATGATATTGAAATCTATTTCCATTCTGACAGAGAACTGTGTGCAGAGAGACCCACTGTACATGTGGGAACCAAAAGTAGTATTGGGCCCTAGGGAATCTAAATAGGATGATACGAATTAAAGAACAAATGAAGATAACTCACTCAGAAAACTTCTTTTCCCTTCTCATTCAATAAAAAATAAACTGCTTTCTAGGTTAGGCCACAATCTGACAAACAAGATCCTTCTCACATTAACTTCTGGTTCATTCACATGTACAGTGCACTAAAAGAAAGTTATTCAGCAGTAGGAAGAGAAGCAGAGCTGAAATGTTTACTAAGTTTAGTACCAGTAGGTAATACCCACTTTTTCGGGTACCACACTAGGTACCTGATAGGTTACCAAGGTACCAATTGGGTACCTGAAAACCTGAGAAAATTGATAATTTCCCAGTTGGTATATTGGTATACCAATTGATATATCAAGTTGGAAAATGGAAAAATTGGCATAATTTTTTTAAAAAAGTAACCAGAACTAGTTTCCTGGGGCCAAACATTAACTTTCTGGCAGCAGAAAGTTGATTTTCTGGGATGGAAACCCCATAAATAAGTGTTTTGATAAGAAAAAATAAAAATAAAATATTAAAAAATGTAACTGTAAGTAGTGTTCTGGGACTGGAAGTTGCCAAAAAGTTATTGGAACCTGATGGAAACACAATAAATCAATGTCAGGAGTCGGTATATCAACAAAAATGTTGAAATAATGGTACTGGAAGTCGACATTCTGGAACTGGAAGCTAACATTTTGGGACATTGGGTACCTGACTGGGTCATTCAGGTAATGCATGGTACCTGATTGTTACCAGGTCAGTTTGGATACTGGAAATTAGATGGGTTACCCGTTTTTGAGGGAACCTTCTTTCAGCTGTAACGTACACCTGAAAAATCAGACATAAATATTCCCCTTTGCTTTGAACTCTGAAGTAACTGTACAGCGAACTAGACCTGAAGCAGTAGCGTTGTTTGCTATTTTGCTGTTTACTGTCGACATTTCAATAGTCTTGCCACCACTCTGACGGCATTCACCCTCAATTTATGGCACTATCTGACATTTTACGATGTTCCAGGTATTCTGTGAATCTTAATATAATTGTGACAATTTCCGACAGTTTTACCGACATTTACGACAGTTTTACTGAAACTTTAATGCCACATTCTGACACTTTGTGGCATTTTCTGACACTTTATGGGAATTGCGACAGTTTCCATTAATTTCTCCGCTGCTGAGAAATAGTGACAGGTAATAGTGGAAATCTGCAGCAAGTATCAGAACAAGTATGGGGATGTCATGTGCATGCTGTGTCAGGAAAACGGTAATGAATGGGAGGTTTCCGACAGAATTGTCAGATACTGCCGCATGTCATTTCAGGCCTATTGCAAACCCTTACTTCAGGGGTGGGGAACCTTTTCCACCCTGATGGCCACTTTGAAAATTAGTACAATCTCAAAGGGCCACATACAAGTTGGTGGTTGGTGCTTAAAGAGAGTACTCAGGAAAGAAGGGCCCAAATTTGTGCCATGGATCCATTAACCCATCCTTGTGTGGATGTCCTCAGCTTTGCTCCCTTACCCCAAGTTTAGTTTTTCAGTGGCTGGATGTAGGAACTAAAAAGGGGCCACACAAAAATTTTGATTAAAAATTGCATTTGGCCCTTGGGCATGAGGTTTCCCATGCCTGCTTTACTTCTAAGAAAAAAAAAAAAAAAGTGCAACTTGATTTAACATGAACATTAGGGGGAGACTGCAGAGTAACTATCTCTTTGCAGCTGTAGTGAGAATGGTACTAAAATGGAGTATTTACTTTGATTTAACTTCATTTTAACTATGTTCATCAGAATGTGCCTTTTCTTGACAGACCAGAGACAAGCTTATCAATTCCTACTGGAGTTACAGTAATGGTGGATCTCAAAGCTGTAACAAGTAACATGGCTTCCTTCTACAGAAACTTTATTATATGTAATACTTCTAGTGGCCATTACTGCGGCATTTGAGCATGATGTGCTTAGGACAGAGTAATACTCAATGATTTCTCTAATCAGATGTGCTTTGTTGAAGAAAATTCTCTTTCAACCAGTTAAAGAGGGCAATAGATACTAATTGAAGTGAGGACATTAAGAGGTTTGTTACAACTGTCTTGTGAATGACTAGGAAGAATCTAGAGAGGATGAAGCAAAAAAGGCAATTCTAATAATTTAGTTGATACCACATGCCTTATGACTGAGTACTCAGCATCTGTTTAAGACCAGGAGGAAAGAAAGCAGGGGAGACTGAAAGGATTTTTCTACTATTAAACGATCTCTTGCTGTAATAATATAATTTGGAGCAGGCAATTCCAAAAGCATATAAGCCCTTCAAACAATCTTATTGACTCTCCCTGTACTATCTAGTGGCCTGCAGAAACTTTAAAATAGAAGTTTCAAGTAAAAAAAGAAACAGTTGCAAAAACATTTTCGAGTAAAAATGTCCCCAAGAGACACTGAAAGTATAACAATTTACACCAGGACAATTCAATTTTCTATTTTGTTTGAGTTGAACTTAAGGTATTTTGAAAAACAAGATCATTTACCTTGTAGACCTAAAATCATGAGTTATTTTGTATGCTATTTGTTAAACGTGTACTGCTCAGTTGCACCAAAAAAGTCACAACAACTAGTTATAATCAACTTCGCTTTTTATTTTACTTTAAAAATTGCTATTTCATATGTATCTCTAAGGCATAGCCTCACCACAATTTATGTGCACTAGAGAAGGAGCACCCTGCAGTGAGCACAAATAGAGACAGTCATCTTCCATACTAATATCTGTGTTGTCACAACACATAAGTAGATTCCATGCTCATCTGTTAGTAGGGATAGGGATGGGCGAACGGCCGCAGTTCGGAAGTTCGGAGTTCAGCCCGAACTCGGACTGTTCAGACGAACGAACCCAAGCCCGGCCTGTTCGGACGAACAAACCCGAGCCTGAACTGACCGAACCGAACTCAATTCTGAACATTGAAATGACTGAACAGTTCGGTCAATTCGGATCGCGTTCGGGTGAGTTAGGGTGGCAAAAACGTGTCACTGGAAGGCAAAACGTGACAGGGAGGGGGAGTCAGCTGAGGAGCAGACTTCCAGGCACCAGGGGTGGAGACGCTTGGAGTAGCAGCCAGCCTGACCAATCACCATCCCTTTTCGCCTCAGACCACTGGCTTCGCAGTCTGCGATTGCCCACGGGCTAGGCTGCACAGAGCCAATGGGGCTTGCAGTGAGGTGGGCGCATCAAGAAACAAAACTGATTGCCTACCCCCTTCCCAACACCTTCTGAGCTAATCACTGTTCCTGACAGCAGGTGTTTCAGAAGGCTCCCTCTCCCAGCAGTTTTTCTTCCTTCCTATTCCTAATCCATTGCCATCCTCCTCCTATTTCACCCATTCTACCATTTACCTCCATATTATCATTTATTTAGATTATATTAGATGGATTTAGGTGTTATTTTTTGTTTTTACCCCTCCCTGTGTTCTCTGTGTTCAATATTCCTTCCTCCCTCCCCCCTCCATTGAATCCTTTCCCTCTCCCTCTCTCTCTATATATATTCCATCTCTGATTCCCTTCCCCTGTTTTTGGATTTACTTAGAGTAGGATTATTAGATTGATTTAGGTTTCATTTCAGTTTTGTACCCCTCCTTGTGTTGTTTGTGATCCCCCCCATCCCATAGATAGATAGATAGATAGATTAGAGATAGTAGACAGTTGTAGGAGTTAGCTTAGTGATAGAGATACAGCATTTAGTGTTTAGTTTTAGTTTGTAGGAGTAGGCCTTTGTACTTATTAGATAGATAATCCATTTAGTTGATAGCATTTAGAATAGTTATATCAGTTAGATTTAGTGTAGATAGATATAATATTAGATAGTTAGTTATTGTTTTGCCAATATGGCCATAACAAATATAACAAGCATACGCATAAAATCAAATAAAAGCATTGTAAAACAACAAGTGTACCATTATACAATTATGCAGATACTAATATACAAGTAGACTGGTGAGCAATTGTATACAAAAACCTCCTATATTGGCCCAAAGCAATGTCCATCATTCTTATCCAAGTCCTATACAAATGGATTCTCACCTGGTGATACCAAAGCCTCATCATCCAGAAAATCCTCCATACTCATCTAACCGGTGGGGGAGGCACAACCAGCAATCTAATCTGGCTAATGATCCAACAAAAATCGGCCACCGCCCTAGATGTTTTAGAATCAATGGGGTTCAGCAATCTCAACAGAGCTCCCCCGGGGGCTCCATCCCCCAGGGATAACTCCCCCCAAAAATTGTGCCTTGGGCCTGCAAAGGCGGGACATCGGCAAATTATATGTGCAGGAGTATCCCCTTCCCTCAGGTCACACAGGGGGCACTGTCGCAGACCAAAAGGGGTGCCTGCATATCAGCCTTCTAGCACTGCTGACGGGAAAACGTTTGCTCTCATTCTAAAATAAGCCACCCTTTTATTGGCATTGTGCCATGTGAAGAGATAATGACTACCTGCTAAAACGAACCTGTAGGGAATAAAATCTGGTGCCACCCTCTGTGAAGCCAGGAGTGCTTCCTCCAATTGAAAGGCCTGATCTGCCACTCGTCTTTTGAGAAAGGCCTTAGCGGCCTTCAAACCCAGATTGCCCAGGACCTCTGGGGAAAACCCTAGCTTCGCTATTTCTTGCCCCACCGAGGCCCTCCAGTTCTCCCCAAGACTCGAAGAAATGGCCAAACCCACCAATGAACCACTGAGGGTTGGAGTAGGAAAAACCACCCTAATCCAGTATGTACATAGTACCTGAAGGGTGTATACTCTAAGGGGGGGGGGGGGCAACAAGCCTCTGACCTCAATAGCACTTGGGGTGTTCCTCTTGGGGCTCCCAGTATAGCGCTCAAAAACTTATTCTGTAGATGCTCCAGTTTGGAAAGGAACGCCCATCCCCATACCGGAAAGGCGTATAACAATTGGCACACTGCCTTTGCTCTGAAGAGGCACAGCGCCGGTAGAATCAATCTCCCCCCTTTCCCAAAGAAGAATTTTTGAATAACTGCCGTAGATTTCCTTACACGGGCTTGTACCGCAATACTATGGGCCTTCCAGCCCTTTCTGGCCGAAAAGACCACCCCCAAGTAGATATAATATTAGATTAAAAAAAACAATAAAAAAACATTATTTTGGAGGTAGAAATGGAGAAGGGAAGGAGAGGCCGGTCTGCTGCCCGTCGGGGAGGCAATGGGGAACGTGCCAGAGGCAGCAGGGGCCGTGCCAGAGGAGTGGCAGCAGGCAGCAGTAGTAGCCCGAGCACATCACCATGCCCCAAACTCAGCAGGCCTGCTTTAGGGCTCCAGGCTTCAGCAGCTTAGCATCACCTTCTGGCAGTGCCCTCCCTCCACTGCCACGCAAGGCACTGGAAGGCCTGCAGTACATGAGGCTGCGTCTGTCTCTGCTGCTGCTGCTGCTGCTGCTGGAGCAGGTGCTGGTTCTGCTTCCGATGTTCCTACAGAGCCACCAATGTCCCCCACTGTCGAGGTGATCCCCAGCAGTCCAGAGCTGGTGGATCCCACCCCGCTGCTAGAGGCAGGGCCCGATCCCCGGGCAATGTCAGTAGCAGCAGCAGCAGAACTAGCAGCTATAGAGGGGGGTACAGGATGAGTGCCAGCAGCATGGTGGGCACAGGCAGTCTAGCCTCAGGGTCCCAGTACTTCCCTTCACGGGACATCACTGTGATCGCAGACAGTGAGTCAGAGGCAGACACTAGTGCCACAGAGGAGATTTCTGCAGCTGAGGCAATAGCTGAGCCTCTTCCCAGAGCTGTGTCACCAGTGCCACCAAGTTCTCCCCCTCCCAGCAGCACTGGCAGCAGTGCGTTACCTGGGGCCGCCAGAAGGCAGGAGGGGGAAAAAAATACTCAGTCTGGGATCATTTTAAGCAGGTGGGGGAAGATGATTCCAAAGAGGTGCAGTGCACTGTGTGCCAAAAGGTGGTAAAGCGTGGGCAGGTGCTCAGCAGCCTGGGGACAACGGTAATGGCAAGACACCCCCCAGCCCTATATTCTGTCTGTGCAAAGGGTTCTGTACCCTGGCAACCAGCAATCCACTGTCTAACCACTAGCACCCACCGCCCGCTGCCAAGGTGTCTCTCTCTCTTTCTCTCTGGCACACCCACACAGACACAAGCCCTACCCCTCCCGGGGTGGTGGTCTCCCTGCAAGTTGAGACCCTGCTGCTGGCACATCATTGGGTTAATACCTTAACTACGCTACATGTGGTGCCAGGTGCTTTTGGTAGGGATCAACAAACTGTATGAGATTCTGACACCTGCCAGCCTGAACTTCTGCACAGAGGGATAAAAGATTGGTAAGTTCAAACAAAGTTCGTAACAATATCAACAAATAGAACTTTTATTAACAAAAACAACAATAATATTATAAAACAAAAACCAAGCATTTTAAACTAGAAAGGAAACTTATCTATCTATTTATTCAGTCTTTGGGCCTGCCCCCTGGAAGTTGGGGGAAAGGCAGAACTGGTGCACGGGAGGTAGTGGCAGGGGGCATCACACCCACTGGCATTTCATAGCCATGCTCGACTGCATAGTCGACAGCCCCTGCCATGGCCACCTGACAGTTGGAGACCGACTGGTGGAAGAGTTCCAGGTTGGCCGTCTCGGTGGAGACGTACTGCACGTATGCCTCCACCTTCTGTTCCCGCACCTTGACCGTCTGGAACCGTTCCACCAGTCGGTTCTCCATGGTGCCTGCTTGCACCTTTAAGGCAGCCACAAAATCTCGGGTGGGCCTCTCCACCTCTGCCTGAAAGGCCTTGTCCTCAGCAGACTCCCAGGGCATGGGGGACTCCACATCGGGGCTGAAGGAGGCGGAAGGGCTTACATGCCAGCGCTTCCAGGTTGCCTTCTCCCCCTTCTTCTGGTGCTGTTGCTTGGGCTCCACGGCCATGCCAGAGTCCTCCTGCCACTTCAACTCAGGCCGTGGAGCTTTTCAATATGAGTGATTAGCCCCGATGTGGTCCCCTCTCTCTGCCTGCTTAATCTTTTGAAGCAGATCTAAAGAACATTAAAAAATAGGAACATAAGAAGTGCCATACTGCATCAGACCAATGGTCTGTGTCAAGCCCTGCCTGCATTCTGTCTCCTCCACAAGTGGGTGGGTGGCCAATCTCTCTCTTCAGGGGACTTCCATTCCTAACAGGTCATAGGGCATTGGGCAAGCCATTTCCTGTTGTTCCAGCCCCCATACCTTACCTTGCAGACGGCGTATTTTTTGTGCTTCTCAAACAACTTCCAGACATTGAACCTTGTCCGCTGACTGTCTAGGGGTGGCACTGGCGAGTCCAACCTCCGCCTCATTGTCCTGCATGGCGTGGCACCAGTGCTGGGACCGGCATCTGATTCCTCTCTGAAACAGGAACACAGAAACACCACCTAAGTAATATAATGCATGCCTCTAGTCCTCCCTCCTTGGGGTTCTAGGGATGGCAATGGGAGATGGTGACCCTGGCTGGCATGTGCAAATCGTGCCCTCCTTGGGGCACTAGGGATGGCAACTAGAAAAACCCTTGCTGGCACGTGCAAATCCTGCCCTCCTTGGGGTGCTGCTAGGGAGGGATAGCAATGGAGAGACCTTGGCTGGTACGTCCAAATCCTGCCCTCCCTGGGGCACTAGGAATGGCAACTGGAAAGACTCTGGCTGGCACGTGCAAATCCTGCCCTTATTTTGGGGTGCTAGGTAGGGATGGCAACTGGGAGTGGAGACCCTTGCTAGCCTGGCACATGTTTGGGTGGGGGTGCTGGTCGTGCTCATGCCTGACTGTTGGAAGAGTCCCCCACACTACAGTACCCTCTCTCTCTGTGGCAGGCATGCACTGCTACCTGCTGATGCCTACTGTTTGTGCCTGACTGGTGCCCACCACCCACCCGCACGCCAGTGAGCTCACTCTAACGGATAGAGCCTTAAGTTTCTTGTCCTCAAAGTAAAAAAAAAAGTTTACAAACCTGGTAGCAGTGGCAGAATCACCTCCTGTGCCCTCCAGCTCTGGCTCTTCCTCCGCCACCGAAGGTCCAGCAGCAGCGGCAGGAGGAAACTCTTCCTCCACCACCAGCTCCGTCACCTTGGCCTTCCCCTAGGCCCAGTGCTTAATGGTGGTGGCACTGGTCAACTTCTTCTTCATTTAAAAAACCAAAAAAACCCCAGACACAGCCAGACAACACACCACCAACACTCACCAACCAGCCAAACCAAAACCAACACACACCACACAGCCAAAACAGACGAATCAAAACTAGGGATGGGCGAACAGAACTGAGTTCAGAAATTCGGTTCAGTTCAGTTGGATATTCAATTCGGTTTGGAAGTTCGGTTCAGTCGACCGAACTATTCGAGTTCGGTCTGAACTCCAAACGTCCGAACAAAGTTCAGAAATTCAAACCACTGAACTAAATGGATTATCATCTTTTAGGGATGGGTGAACAGAGCCGAGTTCGGAAATTCGGTTCAGTTCAAAAATCGAGTTCGGTTCAGAAGTTCGGTTCGGTCGACTGAACTGATTGAGTTCGGTCTGAACTCTAAACTTCCGAACCACATTCACCTATCCCTAATCAAAACCGAACACCCAGCCAGCCACAACACACATGCTCTCACTCACACAAGCTCCGCACACACACGAATTTCCGGTTTCCGGCGTGTTCACAGGCTCTCGCGATACTTTTTCCAAACGCCTGAACCAAGCCGAACACGACCGAACCAGAACCAAACCCAAACTCAGTGACCGAACCGAACGGGCGAACCGAACCGGACCGAACCGAATGACCGAACCCGAGCTGCGATCTGTTTGCCCATCCCTGTCTGTGCCAAGGGTTCTGTACCCTGACAACCCACTGTCTGCTGCTCTCAATGGCCCCCAGGCCTATATGCTGTCTTTTCCAAGGGTTCTGTACCCCAGAAACCCACTGTCTGCTGCTGCCAATGGCCCCCAGGCCTATATGCTGTCTGTGCCAAGGGTTCTGTACCCTGGCAACCAATGTCTGCTGCTGCTAGTGCCAATGGCCCCCAGGCCTATATGCTGTCTGTGCCAAGGGTTCTGTACCCTGGAAACTCACTGTCTGCTGCTGCCAATGGCCCCCAGGCCAATATGCTGTCTGTGCCACGGGTTCTGTACCCCAGGTTGCCGCCAAGCTCAAAAGCCTGCCTCAGCCCGCCTTCCTGCCTCTCATGCCAAGGTGCCTGTCTGCCCGTCCAGTTTGCTGCCAAGAGAGAGAGAGAGAGAAATAAGTCTCCCCACTGCTAGAAGGAGAGACATACACGATCCCACCTATGCTGTCACCTGCACTATATGGCCAGAGAGAGAGAGGGAGAGAGAGATGCTCCCCGCTAGAATGAGAGAGATGGGGTGGAGGGGAGGCCAGCTCAAGCTGCCACCTGCCAGAACCAGGAAGAACTTCCATCTGTGCCCGATGCCCACATCCAGCAGCAGCAAACCTACCAGAATGAGATGGAATATAACAAAATGTGGAACGTATTATGTGCCTGCATGTGTTCATTCCTATACCTACCTATTACACGATTGAATGAAGTGTGCCCAGCCATGCACTACTTCTAGGGACATCATTCAGCTCCCATAGGCTGTCATTCCACTGTACCTGAATCAGTCATACCCGCCTGTCCCAGGAACCATCAGTGAGATTCTGGGACCATCATTCCAGTCACTGGGGGCTGTCATTCCATTCCACTGCATCCAGAAGCCCGGTGCCTGGCCTGCACACCAGCCTGCCCCCAAACCCCCCCAGCCTACTCCTCAGCACCCACCTGTGGATGCCCTCTGAAACTGCTGAAAAAAAGCCTCTCTGACCACCAGCAGCAGCCGCCTGCTGCCCACTGCCAAGGAGCCTGTCTCTCTTTCTCTCTGGCATGCACACACACAGACACAAGCCCTGCCCCTCCTGGGGGGATGTCTGCAAGTTGAGACCCTGCTGCTGGCACATCTTTGGGTAATACCTTACCTATGCTACATGTGGAGGTGCCAGGTGCTGCTGGTAGGGATTGACTAGCTGTATGAGATTCTGCCACCTCCCAGAACTTCAGCAGAGGGATAAAGGATTGGGCTGTTCAAACAAAGCTTGTAACAACAAATATAACCTTTATGAACAATTTTTAAAGAACAAGAACAAAAACAGTATAAAACCAAAACCAAACATATATACAAAGAAAAGAAACTTTAAACTTTGGGGTGTAGCCTACTTGTCTTTGGGCCTATCCTCTGGAACTTGGGGGAAAGGCAAAAGGGGCACAGGATAGAACTGAGGGTTGGGCACCCTGTGCTCCGGCATTTCATAACCCTTCTGGAAGGCAAAGTCCACGGCCCCTTCCATGGCTGCATGCCACCTGGAGACCGACTGGTGGTACAGTTCCAGATGTTCTATCTTGGCGGAGACAAACTGGGCATACGCCTCCACCTTCTTTCTCTCCACCTTGAGCGCCTGGAACTGTTCCACCAGGCGGTTCTCCGTGGTGACTGCATGCAGCCGTAGGCCGTCCACAAACTGCCGGGTAGGCCTCTCTACTTCCACCCGAAAGGCCCTTGCCGCTGCAGACTCCCGGGGCCTGGGGGACTCCACATCAGAGCTGGAAGAGAGGGAAGGGCTTACATGGCATTGCTTCTGCCATGCCTCCCCGCCCTTTCTTCTGGCGATGCTGCTTCTGCAGCTCTATGGCCATGACACCAGAGTCCTGTGGCTGCCGCCTCACCATCAGTTCGTGGAGCTTCTCAGTGTGGGCTATCAGTCCTGATGCGGTCCTCTTGTTGTGGGGCACGAAGTCAGCTGCTAGCCAGCCTTAGTGGGTGGAGGGGGCACTCCCCTCTGCCCATCCCCAAGCCCAGCCATTTTGGGGGGCACTTGCTGCCACCGCTGCTGGACTGAGCCCTGCGCCGGGCCCACTTGCTGGCTCTTGGGTTGGGCCAGGCACCACAGCAACAGCACGTTGAATCTTCCGCTGTGCCCATCATCACTGGAAGTTTCCAGGGAGTGAGGGATAGGTGGAGCCTCTGCCTCTCCCTCACTCCCTGGCGGAGCCAGACAGTGGCTGGGATCTCCGAATGCAGGGTTCACCCAGGAGTGGGGCCTGGGGCAGCCGCCCCAAACTACCCCGTAGTAAGAACAGCCCTGCCAGCTGCTCTGCAATGCATCTTTGGGAAAATCCTGAGAACGTGTTGCTGAGCAACCTTACCTCATGTGGGGTAATGCTTCCCTATGCCGGGCAACCCATGTGGCCAGGCGTGCCTCACCACACTCGGAGTAAGGATGCAGGGCCGTGAATGATGAACAGTAGCACCCATAATGCACAATCACATCACAGCCAGGGGCAGGTTCTCGGATGAATCGGGGGAGGGAGGCACGAGAAGGCTTGGTGGCTACTCCTGTAGGTGGTGCCTTGACTCTGAGATGGACCAAACCTCCCAGCTTCCCCGTGCTCATGTGCCCCACTCCCTGTGGTTGGCCCCACAGTGTGGTGGGGCTGATTGCCTGCCACAGGGCTGCACAGGGATTGGGCCCATGCAGCTTATCTGGCTGCACCCAATTATCATGTGCCTAGATTTCCTATCTATAAACCAGGTGTAATATTTTTTCTGTTTCACCAGACAAATCAGTGTGGTTCCATGAAGAGTGCTTTATCCTGGGAGCTAAGAATCCCACTCTCAAATTATGCACTTATTTGGTGGCTTTGACAATTGCTGTCTTTTAGTCCCAGTAAAATGGGTTATTGATTCTGGCCAGGTAGCTGCTTTAATGCCAGGCCATTTTGTGCTCACGTTTTTGCTTCTGATCCCTGCTCTGATCATAGGTAGGGATGATACAGATATACTGCTCTGTTGTGAGCACAGAACTAATTAATATTAAGGTAAGGACCATATTTTAGGGCCCTGAACGGTTTAGGCCTTGGCTATATTATAAACCTACTTCTGGAACCTCACACTGATGGATATCTGTGTTTAGGAACCAACCGCTATTTGGGGGGTTCTGCCATCGCATTGGAAGTTGGCAGGCAATCGGGCCATTGCTGTGGAGGGCCCTTGGCGAGGAACTCGCTCCCTCCGGATGTTCATCTCAGTTCATCCCTTCTTACCTTAAAATGTATTAATTTTCTAGGTGCTTTTATGATCCACTGATGGTTTCCCTCTACTGTGCCCTCCCTTTTTGCCTGCCCCATTAAATTTTTAAAAATAATTCTTTAAATGATTTTTTAAAAATTTATATTGTTTTAAATTCTTTACATGGCTTTTAACTTTTTGTGATGTGCTCCCAGTGTAATGTAAGGCGGTGTGGGGGTGCTGTGCTATTTTATTTTATTATTAATAATAATTATTTGATTTTGTTGTTTATATTTATTATTCTACCCTATCCCAAGTGCTATGGGTGAGTTATAGAACTCACAAAATCCCCGAACCCTTTACCCTGAACCTCCTCAAGTCCAATCCCTGCTTGCTAAATGCCTATCCCAATTAAAAAGTCTTACATAGCCTCCAGATGTTGAGGCTCAGTTTTGGCTCAGTTTTGATGAACCTCCAGGTGGAGGGAGTTCCATAGTTGTGGGGCAGCCACTGAAAATGCCCTTCTATATATAAATAGTGACCCATATTCACTGTGATTTCCCCATGCAGCCTGTGGGGAAAATGCAGTGTACACAGGTCTCTGTATATTAGAGATAGGACCTTCAGTTTCAGATTAAACCATAATGGCCCAGAAAAGGCCATCAAGGTTTAATCTGAACCAGGCCGTAAATTGGCCTGCCATTTTCTGGCCCTTATTTTTTCGGATCTCCCACCCGCCCGGATCCTGGCATGTACTCACTGGCCTCAGATGGCTTTTAAAATTTTTTACTTTTTTATTATTAAAATTTATACCCCGTCGTTCCCTAAAGGCACAGGGTGGCTGACAAAGACACAAGAAGAAAAATAATAAAAATACAAAGCAATACAATAAAATCTCTTTAAATTCCCTACACTCATCCCCCAAGCCCACCCATCTAACCTATATCCCTGCCTGCCATAAGCTCTTCTAAACAGAAGTGTTTTATACCACCTCCAGGATATGTACAGGCTCTGGCAGACCTCTGAGGGGGAGGGAAGAAGTTCCATAGTACCGGAGCAGTAACTGAGAATGTCTCTCTGCAGGCCCCTGTCGAATGACAAGATTAGCCGGTGGTATCCACAAGAGGGCACTCCCAGCCAGCTGCAGGGGTTGCAATGGTGCATGGACGGAAAGGCGGTCTTTCAGATATGTGAGGCCCAAGCTGTTTAGGGCTTTAAAGGTCAAAAACAGCACCGTGGATTGTTCCAAGAAAGCTATAGGAAGCCAGTGCAGATGATAGAGCACAGATGTAATGTACTCACGGTGACCCACCCCTGAAAGGAGCCAGGTCACTGCATTCTGCACCAGCTTCAGCTTTCAAACAGTCTTCAAGGGCATTGTAGTAGTCTAACCTCAAGGCAATGAAAGAATGGATGATGGTGGCCAGACCCGAATCAGAAAGAAAAGACTGCAGCCTTCTCACCAGACGGAGCTGGTGAAAAGCACCCCTAGCCACTGCCACAACCTGACATTCCAGGTGCAGCAGATTATTCAGAAGTACTCCTAGGCTGCAAACCTGAGTAACAAGAGGAAGCTGGACATCCCCAACAACAGGGGGTCCCAATCCCCTCCAGCTCACAAGATCGGCTAACATTCGTCACTACTGTATTGTCTGGATTCAGCCTCAACCAGCTCACCTTCATCCAGTCCCCCAAAGCAGTCAGGCACTGGGAAAGAACTGAGATTGCAGTACCTGGGTTGGAAGAAAAAGAGAGGTAGAGGTGGTGGTTGTCATCAGCATACTAATGATGGCACCTCACTCCAGACCTCTGGATGGTCTCACCAGCAGCTTCAGACACACACTGAACAAGAGGGAGAATGGAACCCTGTTGACCACCACAAGGAAGGTCCCGAGGGGATGACGAGCAATCTCCCATCACCACCCGCTAGGACCTCCCTCACATGAACAAACGGAACCACCCAAGAGTAGTCCCACACACCCCTGCTGGGTTGTGCAGACATGTCAACAACACGTCATGAGCAACTGTATCAAAAGCAATGGAATGATCGAATATGACAAACAAGGCACACTTCCCTCTCTCAATCTCCAGGTGTAGTTCATTGATGAAGGTCACAAGCGCAATCTTCATGCTATACCTTGGATGAAAGCCTGACTGAAATGGGTCCAAGAATCCAAAAGCATCAAGGTTTGCCTAAAACTATCAGGCAGCCACCTGTTCAATAACCTTCCCTAAAAAGGGAAGGTTAGATACAGGCCAATAGCTGGCTGGGAAGTCAGGATCCAAAGATGGTTTTTTAAGCAGGGCCAGACCACCACAGTTTTAAGGGTGCCCAAAGACCTACCCTCCCAAAGAGAGGTGTTGACAACCCCAGTCAGCAAATGTCCCAGTGTCTTCTGGCTGGCTTGCACCAGCAGGTATGGCCACGGATCTAATTCACAACTGGTTGTCCACATTGCTCCAAGGCAGCACACACTCTGCATCAGTCAATGACACCACTTCAAACTGATCCGACCAAATGGAACAAGGCTGAGCTTCCACTACCCCAAACTCTGACTCTGCAGTCGAAGTAGCAGAACCCAAGTCATGGTGAATATGAGCGATTTTGTCTACAAATTTAAAATGTCACAGTGAGCAGTAAATGACTCAGATTCATGGCAAAGACAGTCCTGATTAACCAGGCCATTCACCACTTGAAAAAACTCCACAGGATGAGACTTTTCAGACACTATGATAGCCGAGAAGAAAGCTTTCTTTGCCACCATCACAGCCATGGTATAGTCCCTTAAAAATTATCGATGCTTCAGTTGGCCAGCTTCAGTGTGAGCTGAGTGCCACCTGCACTCTAACCACCTACCCTCTCACTTCAACTGCCTCAGGTCCACTGTGTACCAGGGGGACCTATGCTGTTGCAGCAATGGGAGCAGACGCCTGAGTGCAACCATGTCAATGGCCCCGGTCAAGATATCATTCTAAAAAATGACTATGTCATCAACAGAGTAGCAGTCCTAACTGGTCCACCACACCGATGGGGACATAGGATGGTGGGGATTCAGGCCTTCAAAAGGTAATGGTCCAACCAGGACAGCAGTGTTATGACAACACCCCCAATAATCAAAACCCTATCTCCAGGCTGGTGCAAAACATCAGACCCAACGTGTGTCCCGCCATTTCTCCCGGTTTCTCCTTGCGTGGAAACAAGTGGGGGGTCAGTGGGGATGCATGTTAGGCGGGCATGTACGCACCCCCACACACTATGGGCGCGTGCACCACATTGTTCACACGGGGCTCTTCCACCCATGAAAACACAGAAATCTGCGTGTTCATGGGTGGGAGAGGCCCATGTAAAAAGGGCCACATTCTCACAACTGTCTTACTTATACTATCTTAGGTAGGAATTTAGGATGTAAAGCAATATATATTCTATCTTGGAAAATAAATCTGCAAATATCTGAGATTATTATGGCTTCTATTTCACTAACTTTTCTTAATGAAGTTATTGCTAACAGGAATACTGTCTTTAAACCCGCACCCCATAACCAGTTCATTTGCGCCCCCCATATAATCAATTCACCCCGGGGGCACAAATTAAATGGTTATGGGTGGGGACAGCATGAACTGATTATGGGGCACAACTGAACTGGTGAATCAATGTTAATTGATTATATGGGGCAGGGGCACAAATGAACTGGTTATTGGGTGGGGGCAGCATGAACTGATTGTGGGGTGTCTGGTGTGTTTGATAGCAGCACCTCTGGACTGGTCACACTGCATGCGTGCACAAGGCGGCACTCGCAGCAAGAAGCAACAGGCCCTGGAGGCCAGACTGGCTAAGCTCGTTCCCCTCCTCCAGTAAGGCAGTGGACGCAGTCAGTCTCTCTGTGCCTGCCTCACTGCCTGCCCGGCTGCCCCTGCAGTGGAACCACTCCTGTGGAGTGGTGGTAGATGCTCGGCTGGGGAGGTGGGAAGCATTGGGAGGACAAGCTTGTCTATGGCCACAGTTATAACTCCTAGTTGCTGGATTTTGTATATTTAGAAGCTGTCAGCAGGCCCCACCCCATCCCTTAAGCCCTGCCCATCCCTTAAGCTCCGCCCACTTTGGGTTTTCGGAGTGCGCACATGCTTTGCACACACACACACGAGGGGCCCATAACTGAGGCTTCAGCCCGGGCCCTTCTCAACCTTGCTATGCCCCTGCCCTCAATGGTCATCCTGGGTAGCCTTGGGCCCAGACTGTGGGTCCAGTTCCTTTCAGGCCCACAATTACTGTCTAGAGCTTATCTGTTCAAGAGATGTAGCAGGCCCACATCTGGAGGCCTAGTAACAGACATGTGGGAAAGGCTCTGGCTCAGGTAGGCCATGGTGGGCAGCATCACATTTCCTAGATTGTAACCTCATCCATAGATGGTGTGAGCCCACTAGGGATCATGCCCCATAGTTTGGGAAACTTTGTTTCAGTCTCATTTGCGTGAAATAGGAATGTTAGAATTTGAAGAAACTGACCAATGATACCATGTGTTTGAGAATGTTAAAGAATACCCACCTTTCAGAGCAGGGAGAAAAATCTACTTGCCCGTTTGATTTATAACAACAATTTCAAATGCTTCCCTCTCTCCCAACCAACGTACTCAGAGCATTGTACACTAATGCATAAAAACAATATAATAAAAACTAACCCCCTGATCTTTATACTTCAGATTTTGGTTCAGAATCCACAAAAACAGATCTGAATTTCACAGCTGACCACTCTTTCTGTAATAGAAATAGAAACCCCTGAACTGAACGCCCCTGAACTTTGGCTGAATTAATTTTCCTCTCCTATTTTTCATTTCACATGCATTTGTCATGTCCCCCTTTTGCTTTTCCCTTCAAACTAAACAACGTAAATGGTTATAGTTACTTTTCATGTTGCACCTCACCCGGCACCCCTTAGCAGGTGCAGAAATGGTTTTCGCCCATGGAATTGCTAAGTGGAAAGATTTAGCAACCCACTTGGAAGCAGCATAAGCTCTTCTGTCAGGACACACACAGAAAGTGGTCCTTGTGGGGAGGTGAAAGCAAACAGAGGTTTCATGGCACATCTGAAATTACCTTGCACCAAAGAGGGAGAGATGGTGCCCCTGAGTCATGGAGCAGGTACCGTGCCCATTTCTGTTACACGGAACAGTAACTTCATTATTGCTATCTCTGTACTTGGGAGAGGCAAATATTGAATCAATGAAATGATGCGCTCTAATATGAACCTCCAGGTCATTATGGACTCTACCACTATTTCTGCCAATCACTGTAAACAAACTGTTAAATATAATTGCCTTGTTCTTTTATGTGTTGACATTTATTAATTCCCAGCTGATAAGACAGGCTCCTTTCCTTCAGAGATTTATGAGCCTCTCACAGTTTTATATCAATACCGCGTTCAGGGAAGGTGACAAATGCTTCATTTTCCTTCTCCATGTGAACTTCCATTTTTCATAGCACATTTAGATTACTACTGTGAATAAACTTCATCCTCAAGGAGTTTCTAGCTCTGGACACATGTGAAATGTTTTCAATGACAAGTTAATTCATTGGTTCCTTTTAAGAACCCCAAACAGATTCAGCATTTCCACTTCTAATTTAAAAGGAGAGCTTATCACTTCCTGATTTCTCTATCATGGGCTTGAACCTATAATAAGAATAAGCAAAGCTGTTGTAATGGCAGCTCCTGAAGTTACAGGCCTTTCGTACAATTGTTCAGAGCAAGAAGTGTACCCACAGGGCAGAGATGTCAGTACACAATTAATTACTTAATTAATTAAAACAATTTTTACCCCTTTCCCATCCTGCTTCAGGCAGCTGAGGGTGGCTAACATATAAAGTAAAACAACAGTATAAAACATATAAAAACAGCTAAAATCATAACAAATATAAATACAGTAAATAACGGGGGAAGTAGAACAAAATACAGAACCCCCCCATACCTAATGTAACCCCACCCCCACCCTTTACCCATCTCCCTCACAAAAACCCTGGCGGAACAGCCAGGTTTTAGACATTCATCAAAAGGAGAGCTCTGGGGTCACTTGGGCCTCTCCTAGAAGGGAGTTCCACAGCCTCAGTGTGGCCACCGAGAATGCCCTCTCCATAGTTGCCCCCCGAACAATGTGGGGTACTTTGAGAAGGGTGCTCCCGGCAGACTGCAGGGGTCAATCCAGCGCAGAGGGATTGAGGTAGTCCTGCAGGTAGGTATGCAGAGACTGTGTAGGGCGTTATAGGTAAGCACCAACACCTTGAAGAGATCCCGGAGAACTATAGGCAGACAGTGCAGAGAACAGAGCACTGGTGTAATGTGCTCTTGGTGACCCGTCCCCGTAAGGAGACAGGCAGCTGTATTCTGCACCAGCTGCAGCTTCTGAACCATTATCATGGGTAGCCCCATGTAGAGCATGTTACAATAGCCCAGTCTTGAGGTGATGAAAGCATGGATGATGGTGGCCAGATCAGAGTCTGACTGAGACATATGGCCAAAGCCATCGCAGAAGATGCAACTGGTAGAAGGTACTCTTCACCACAGCCCCCACCTGGACAAACAGGCAGATCTAGGAATCGAGGACCACCCCAAGACTATGAACCTGGGGGACCAGAGGAGGATGAACTCCATCAATGACAGGGGACACCACACTCACTGCCTTCCCCACCAACATCACCTCCGACTTGTCAGGATTGGGCCTCAGGTGGCTCACCCTCATTCAGTCCCACCCAGCCGCCAGACACTGAGTAAGCATCGAGACTGCTTGGTCTGGGTCGGATGAAAAAGAAAGGTATAGTTGGGTGTCATCAGCATATTGATGACACTACACACCATACTGTCTCATGACTTGTCTCTTCTCCAAGTTGAAGAGTCCCAACATGTCTAGCCTCTCTTCATAGAAAAGCTGTTCCCAACTCTTTATCATTTTTGTTGACCTTCTCTGCCCAGTGGCTGCATACACACATTGAACAGAAGAGGGGACAGAATGGAATCCTGCGGAACTCCACAAGAGAGGTCCCGGGGAGAAAAAAGATAATCCTCAAGCACCACCTGCTGAGTTCTTCCAGTCAGGAACGAACGGAACCATTCAAGAACAATCCCATTCACCCAGTCCCGCAGGTGAGTCACCAACATCTCATGATCAATGGTATCAAAGGCAGCTGACAGATCTAATAAAATCAGCAGGGTCAAGTGACCCTGGTTCAATTCACGGTGGAGGTCATTGACCAAAGCCACAAGCACAGTCTCAGTGCCATAGTCTGGGTGAAAGCTGGACTGCGAGGGATCCAGAAAACTGATGCAGTCCAATGCTCCTGCAGCTGCTGAGCCACTACCCATTCAATAACCTCCCTAAAAAGGGAAGGTTAGAGATCGGCCAATAGCTGGTGAGGGAGTCAATGTCAAGTGAAGGTTTTTTGAGCCGCAGCCACACCACCGCCTCTTTGAGGCAGCTTAGCACTCTGCCCCCCGAAGGGAGGCATTGACCACCCCTGCTAGCAGCGGCCCCCATGTCTCCTGGTTAGCCTTAACTAGCCAGGATGGTCACAGGTCCAGTTCACAAAAGGTGGCTCTGATCGCCACATCAGCTGGTGACACCTCCTGAAACTGACCCCACCAATCTGGACAAGGCGGGGCTTCCATAACCTCTGGATCACCTACTCGAATAAGTGCAGCGTCAGAGTCATGGGGAATTCAAGCAATTTTATCTGAAAAGTAATCAACAAACATGTCACAGCAGGCACTGGAAGACTCCAATTCTGGGTGGAGGGAGGCCGGACTGACCAGCCCCCTCACCACCCAGAAAAGCTCCGCTGGACGAGACTTTGCAGATGCTATGAGGGCAGCAAAGCCAAAGAAACCCTTCTTTGCTGCCCGCACAGCCATGGCATAGGCTTTTAAACTAGGTCTATGATTCAATCGGTCAGCTTCAGAATGCGAACTACACCACCATTCATAGGTGGCCTAGGATAGGGCAAGACTTTAAAAGATCAGGGCAGGAGTAAGGCTTTGGCTTCAAGACCAAGCTGGTGTATGTAGTCAGAAGTCAGGAACAATGTTGGGTCACAGCTGAAAAGTCAGAGGCTAAAGATCAGCACAAAGGCATGAGGCAGAATTGAAGGTCAGAGGCCAGAACCAAGAGTCATAAGAATGTAAAAGGTTCCATACTGGGTCAGACCAATGGTCCATCGAGCCCCGCATCCTTTTTCCAACAGCGGACAATCTTGGTTACTTGGAAGAACACAACAGGAAGAACCCAATGGGGCAATCCATTCCCTGTTGTTCACTCCCAAGTCTTGATAGTAAGAGGTTATCATCCCCAAAACCTACCCTGCTACTAGCTGTTAATGGACCTATCCATGAGAAGCTTGTCCAATCCTTTTTAAAACCCAACTATACTACTGGCCTTGATCACATTTTCTGAGAACAGATTCCTCAACTTGTGCATTGAGTGAAAAAAATAAATTATTGTATTTGTTTTAAATCTGCTACTTGTTAGTTTCATGAGGTGTCCCCTAGTTCTAGTACTATTTGTGAGGATAAATAACTGTTCCCTGTTTACTCATTCCACACCACTCATGATTTTATAAACTTCTATCATATTCTCTCTCAGTTATCTCTTCTCCAAGCTGAAGAGTCCCAACATGTCTAGCCTCTCTTCATAGAAGAGCTGTTCCCAACCCTTTATTATTTTTGTTGACCTTCTCTGTACCCTTTCTAGTTTGACGATCTTTTTTGAAATGGGGTGACCATAACTGCACACAATACTCAAGGTGTAGTCACACCACAGATTTATATCGAGGCATTATGATATTTTCAGTTGTATTCTCAATCCCTTTTTGAATAATTCCTAACATTCTGTTTGGGTTTTTTGACCGACACTGCACACTGAACTGAGGATTTCAATGTATTATCGACAATGACTTCAAGGTCCTTTTCCTACGTGGTACCTCCTAATCTAGAACCCAGAATTGTGTACATATAGTTTGGATTATTTCCCCCTGTGCGTATCACTTTGCACTTGTCCACATTAAATTCCATCTGCCATTTAGATGCACTTGTCCACATTAAATTCCACCTGCCATTTAGATGCCCAGCCAAACAGTCTTGCAAGACCCTCCTGCAATTTTTCACAGTCCACTCATATTTTAATTACATTGAATAACTCTGTGTCATCTGCAAATTTGGTCACCTCACTTTTTACTTCCCTTTCCAGATCATTAATGAATGCATTAAACAACACTGGACACAGTACAGACCCCTCGGGCACTCCACTATTTACCTCTCTCCATTGTTAAAACTGACCATTTAGTCTTACAAGGCTATTCTTATGCCCTTTTTACATGGACCGTGGCCTGGTGGGGGTCCATGTGCACCGGGTGAGGGGAGGGTGTAGACGGGCACACACCCATCTACACCTTCACCCACCCATCCCCATGCACGGAGGCATATCCATTTTCACTGATGCCTCTGTGCATGGGGATGGGCGTGCATGCAGGAGCGTGCACATCCACCCCTGCGGGATTTACATGGGCAGCACCCATGCATGACCACCCAGATTTCTCAGTGGTCATGTGTGGGTGCCGCCCGTGTAAAAAGGGCCTTAGTCTTGCCCCCCATCTCTCTACACTTGCCTTCCACTATATTCCCATCTGAAAGCTCTGCTTGTCCTCTTCCACCACCCTTGCCTGCTCCTGATTCCCCTGCTTCTCAAAGCATATTCATCCAGGGTCAGCCCCAGGCATGTGCCACATGTGCAGTTGCACATGGCCCCACAGCAAGCTGGGGCCCCACACTTGCCTGGCTGGGCAGCAGGCTCCAGCCAACTTCTCCCACAATAAGTTATTCTGCCTCCTCTCCATGGCTCCGGTCCCCATTCCTCACCTGCCTCTGCCTCCTAGTAGAACAGAACAGATAGTTTATTGTGTCCATCAGATTGCTCTAACAATCACAAAATAAAAACATTAAACAAAACAAACATAGTCATAAAAACAGCAGCATAAGAATAAGACAGCCAAAAGCTAAAAAAACCCAAAGAACTCGGCCCCAGGAGGTGGCCTCCTAGTAACACTGCAGCAGCAACAGGACACCAGGACACTGAGACAGGGAGATAAAGCTGTTTGTTTACAAACAACTCCTCCCCACCTGAGTGATCAGAAGGCTATTACCTTGTAAAGAAGGTTCTTTGAGATAGCTCCCAACATTCTCACAATTGGGTTATGCATGCTCACCCTGTTCAAATAATAGACCAAGTGATGGGCTCAAGCCCCCCAGTATAAAAATCACTGACTCTCCCCCTCAGAATGACAGTTCCTTCCAACCCTTTGAATATAAGAAAAAAATTCCATGCAGGGCTGGAAGGGTGGGTGTTGTGAGAATGTTAGAAGCCATCTCAAAGAACCTTGTTTACAAAGTAGCAACCTTCTGTTCTTCTTCAAGTAGCTCCTCACAGACCATTTTTACATGGTTACGTCAGGTGGGGGGGTCCGTGGGCATGCCGGTGTGTGGGTCACACACGCATCCCCACATACACACCCTCATCCACACCCACGGAGTAACTGCCGTTTCCCTCGGTTGCTCTGTGCATGGGGACAAGGGGTGGTGGTGAGTGGGGATGCATGTTAGGCAGGCGCACACGCACTCCCACTCACCATGGACGCATGCACCGCGTCGTTCACAGCTCCTCCACCCATGAAGACACATAAATCTGTGTGTTCATGGGTGGGAGAGGCCCATGTAAAAAGGGCCACATTCTCACAACTGTCTTACTTATATTACCTTAGGTAGGAATTTAGGATGGAAAGCAATAACTATTCTTCCTTGGAAAATCTGCAAATATGGTTCTGAGATTATTATGGCTGCTATTTCACTAGCTCTTCTTAATGAAGTTATTGCTAACCCTTACCTCATAACCAGTTCATTTGCGTCCCCCCCCCTTATATAATAAATTTACGCTGCCCCGGGGGCACAAATTAAATGGTTATGGGTGCGGGGCAGTGTGAATTGATTATATGGGGGCGGGGATACAAATTAACTAGTTATGGGGTGAGGGCAGTGTGAATTGACGCATATATATATATAGTCTCTTTTCATGGCATAATGCGCTTAATAGGCTAGCTGCATTTTGGGTGTCATGTGTTTGAAAGCAGCACCTCTGGACTAGTCACAGTATGTGCATGCACAAGGCACAGGCAGCACCGGCAGCAAGATGCAACAGGCCCTGGAGGCCAGGCTGGCTAAGCTCCCCCCTAGTAAGGCAGTGGATGCAGTCAGTCTCTCTGTGCCTGCCTCTCTGCCTGCCCAGTGGCCCCTGCAGTGGAACCACTCCTGGAGTGGTGGTAGACGCTCGGCTGGGGAGGTGGGGGAGGGGAAAGCATTGGGAGGCCATGCTTGTCTATGGCCACTCAGAGGGGTGGAGAATGGCAATCCTTCCTGTCCAAAGGGAGTAAAGTTTATGTAAATGTACACATTTACATAATTAGGGTTGGCCTAATTATGTAAATTAGGCCCTGCACCAAGACTTTGCACATGGCCTCACAAACCCGGCCCCGTATTCATCCATTCTCCCTTGTTGCCCCCATTCCTGGAACTCCCTCCCCAAACACATTCACTCCTCCCTTGCTCAACCTTCAAATCCCTCATGAAAACCTAATTCTTCTGTCAGGCCTTCCCTAGCTTCTCATCCGTTTAGTCCCCGCCCTGATTTTCCCAACATCATCTTCCCCTGTGTAACTAAGCTAAGAATGTGTACCTGCAATCTCATGCCTTCATGAATGTTACGAACCCTTGTTTCTCCCTCTGTTGTCCTCATTCCTTGTCCATGTAGACTGGGGCTGGAGCATGGTTGAAGGTTGGGTGCAGTTCATGCTGGGTGAGGGACATTGCAGTGGGACGAGGCAAGCAGGATTATGGCAATTGTTGGATGCCGGCTGATTCAGAAAGTTTTCCACATTGCTGCTTAGCCAGAGCATTGAGCAGATCTCAGAGAAATAGCTATGGGACAGCCTAAAGTAACCAGTTGAAACACCAGCAGACAACCAGGATACTGGCCATACCCAGGCATTGCTTACCAGTGGGGGCCATGGGTTATAGGCAGTGGCGTAGCAAGACTGTGGTGCGCCCAGGCTCAGGTCCCAATTACGGGTCCCCATGAGAGCAATGGGGTAGAATCTGTGAGGTGGGCCTTACCCACAAAGGCAGCTCTGCCCCAGCTCCCAGTAGCGGCAACCCTACCAGAAATCTAAGAGTGGGTGGGGATGGGGCTAGTCCTCTGCTCCCATCCACTCTGAAAACTTTCTTTTTGGGAGGGCCCTTTGCAAGCAGCATGAGTGCCCACTAAGAAATTTTCAGAGAGGGCAGAGGATGACGTGCTAGGTGTGCTCCCTCCTCTGCCCACTCTGAAAATTTCCTAGGCGTGCTCAGACTGCTTGCGAAAGGGCCCCCCTCCAAGGCTGGGGTCCAGACTCAAGTGAGTCCCCTTGCTCCAGGGTAGCTACGCCTATGGTTATGGGTTTTATGGCACAAAAGCAGCCAGGCCCTATTTTACCAAACAGAGACTGGATAAAAACCAAGGATAAACAAATAAATTAAATTAAATAGGCAGCAGTTCTAAAAAGTAAAAGGGACAATAAATAAAAACACAGAGTAAAATACACCACAATTTTTGCTTAGCAGTGCTTGATTGCTGATTCAGGGCATCAGGCAAAGGTATGCAACGTAAGCCTGGTTGGGTCTAAATGCCTGACATGTCACTCCTCTGTGCGTCTATACTCTTTACCTTCTTTTCGTGTTTGGATTGTACAGTTTTCAGGGGAGAGATTGTTTCTTACTACCTGCCTAGCACAGCGGGGCCTCTAGGTGCTACTGTAACACAAACAATAAATAATAATTAGGCAGAAGCTACACATGTGCATTTGTTTTTCCTTTGGCGACACACTTTGTGACAAAGCATTTTGGGAATTGTCCAATTTTCCTCTTTCTTCACATATTCAGAGATACCGCAGGGCATTTTACCCCTAATGTGTGGAAAAGGCCTGAGTGCAGCTTCATTAAAGTCAAGAGAGCTTTATCATTGTACACAAGTGGAGGATCTGACTGTTATGTCTCTTTTTACAACTTATTCTGAGTTATATTGATTGTCTACTCAGAATAAGTTGTAAAAGGGACATAACAGTCAGATCCTCAGCTTGTGTACAATTATAAAGCTACTCACCTACAGAAGTCAAGGATGCCCAGAACCCAACAAGATTAGGCTTCAGATTTGTTTAGTTCCATCCTCAACCCACAGTCCTCTTTGACAATTTTCATACTCTTGTTACAGGAAGTTGGGCAACTGCCAGGCAGGCACAGTACTAGGCCCTTTTTACACAGACACTCTAACACCGATAAAATGGGTGTTACATTTTATTATACATGTTGCAGGGCGACACTGCAGCCAATCAGCAAGGGTCCTTTTCACACAAGCTGGGTGGAGACGTCTGTGTAAACGCCACTTGCGGTGGGTGTAGGTATGTGCATGCTCCCGCACAACACCCATCTCCACCCACCCATGGAGCAATGGACACTATTGCCGATTGCTCCGTGGGTGGGTGGAGATGGGTGTTGCGCGGGAGCACATACCCACCTACACCCACCGCAAGTGGTGTTTACACAGGCGCCTCCACCCAGCTTGTGGGAAAAGGGCCTTTGCTGATTGGCTGCAGTGCCACCCTGCAACATGTATAATAAAATGTAACACCCATTTTATCGGTGTTAGAGTGTCTGTGTAAAAAGGGCCCTAGTTTCCTCTGCCCATTTAGTAGCCTAAAATCTGGGCTATTATGGCATGGCAGCAGAAGCATTTAAAACTCTTCTTTCTTAAGACAAAATACGAAGCAGAAAAATGCCATGCTTTGATTACGGATGAAACAAATAGTAAAAATTGTATTTGTGAGTATTTCTGAGTTTCAGAGGACTGGCTCCGAATACTTTCTATTTGCTACTCAGTAAAATACAACTGAGTATTTTCCAAATACTGAGTACCGAATCACCTTATATAGGAGCAGGAAAAGCCTCGTATGTTGGTCTGAGAATTGGATCACGTACCAAATACCGAATTCTTCTGTTATTTAGTACTCATACTTGGTAAAACTGAGTTGAATACTGAGGTACTTGGTAAAAATCGAGTAATTTCGAATACTGAGTTTCAGCACTAGCTTTGATTAATTGCATCCACAATACTTTCTTCCATTCTATTCTATAGTAGGTGTATGTAGTGCCTTTTCATGGATCATGAGATCATTTTCCAACATACATTGCTAATATCGTTCTGAAAAATCAGCTCAAATTGTAATTGGGCTGATATGTTTATCCTAATGAGCATGGCAAATATAAAATACTTAAAGCAGTCTATGTGCATTAAGTGAAAGTGGCAAACAAACATCAAGGGAAATTGACCCCCCCCGGCTCTCTCAGCAAGTGCAAGATTATCTGTAACCATTTATATATTGGTTATGTTTAAAATATGTTTACTGTTTCACATTTTGTGTTGACAAACTAGTCTGTCAGATGTGATAAGTGAGGTGACAAAAAGTAATCTAGTTTTCTTCCAATGGATGCTCACCCTCCAGCTAGGGGCAGCTGAGGAAAGAATTTTCTAATGAGAGCGAGGCACCTTTTTCTGTCTTTATTGCCACTTACTTTACTGTTCCTGACGACAGAGTTTTCCTTTTAATTCTTTCCTCCCCATTTCCCCGCTTTGTTCACATTTTGAGCAACCAAGTTGTTCCTCAAACTGAGATAATTAGCATATAAAGGGCAACTTTTTCATTTAAGGGAATTGTAAGCCTTATAGATTTTGTGCCCTTTGGAAATGAACTTGCTTTTATGGTTCCTTTGTAGCAGGACATCAACAAAGTGAACGTTGATCTGTAATGGTTTCAGCATCAAGACAAGGTGTTTGTTCTTTACCTACGAGAGAAGTGGAATAGTTTTGCTTTGGAAGGTTCATTTTTCAGGCAGTTAACAGGATTTTTAACAAGCACTTGATTAGACATACTGCATGTCAGTGCCTTTATTATTGATACGGACTGTGATTTTCTTTTTCCACCTTATATAACAAGCAAAGGAATAATAAATAAATCCCAGCCACCTTTTAGCTTCATTATAGATTAATAATTCCCAAGTCAGCTTTATATGTCACCAAAAACACAAGGCTGAGAGAAGGTAGGAGAATGATGAAGAAAATAGAATTTTTAGCCAGCTAGTTTCAAAACATTTGTTTAAAAATATTAATTTTAGGAAGGTTTGAATTAATTTTCAGTGAAAAATGTCAGCATTATAAATCCCTTTTTACACTAGCCATCACACTCCCAGCTTTCTCTTTGTTAAATGTTATTTACCATCTATAGCGTAGGTTTGAAAAGAAATAGGATTTAAGATATCTGCAGCACAGGAACAGCTGGCAGACAAAAATTGCTATCCTCAATTACAGAAGGACACAAATGTTATGTGACTTGCCAAGGAGTCATCAGGTCTAGACAATGACACATGGGTCTAACAGTTGTAACATACAGGATGTTTCTTTTCCATCATCTTGGAAGTGAACAGTTACAAATTACAAGTGTAGACCATTGACATTAACAGAAAGTTTCCCCACTGACTTTAATGGTGGCATTCTAGTCCAAGGCATGTTTTCAAAGGCTGAGTTATATCCTGTGTAAGTAACAGATCCAAAAAGCAAGCAAGAGTTGGTAAAAACAGACGTGACAGCAGACCCCTGTGGCCCGCTTTTACCCACTTTACATTGGACCTCTCCTGCATGTCTGTGCAGGTGCTGCCAGATGTTGACCTGGGCCATGTTGGGATCTCACCCTCAGACTATCTCCAGGTCATAGCCTGGGCTAAGGTCTGCCTGATCAGGCCAAAGTGGGCCACAATGGGCTATCACATGGCCCAGCCACCATGGCTGACCATCATTGGCCACTATGGCTGCCTGTCATGGTGGGGCAGGGTGCTGGACGCAATGCGGGGGTGGGGCCAGCCAGCTGCATGTTCATGCATCTCCCTGCCCTCCCTGGCAGCCTGGCCACGTACACGTTTGTTGTGTGGCCCGACCTGGTCCAGACTGTGGCTTCCTGACCTGGGCTGGGTTAGGCTGCTGCCACGTGGTTCTCACTATTATTTCCACCCAATGGGCCCAAGTTCAAGCTAAATTGTGCTGACAATACACATGCATGAAGGCATACATTCACACACCTACATATCAATATCCTATATAAACTGGGCTAATTTCAGCTCCACTGAAGCCAATGGTTCAGTATAAATGGAACGTAGTGCTACATACATTTTGCAATCGCAGCATATCAGTGCATACACACATTTACCATAGCTGGCCAAAGTTCCCAATCCTAAGAGCCACTTACTAAAATCTTCATATGGTCAAGAGCCACAAGACAGACACACTCATGTGGGGATATGCATACACTTTTCTTGGTTCGTGATTGACTGGTGGAGCTGGTGCTCCATGGTCCTGGCTGCTGAGATACTGCGAGGCAGCTGTGATTCAGCTGCTGAGACTCAGGAACAAGGAAGTAAGATACAGGACAATTAAGGTCGCAGAAGGCCTGAGACCAGACCTGGCTGAGACTCAAGCAGTATTTGAACTGCATACTGGGTATCAGCTCCTGAGCCAACACAGCCATGCTACTTGGTATAAAACACACAGCTGGCCAAAAAATGCTAGGAATTTTGAAATTTGTCTTGTTTCATGCAATTACCTGTGCATTTTAAAAAAACACCCTAAAATAAAAAAAGATGTTGGGGGGGGGAGGAAAAAAAAGATGAAAATCAGTATCTGAGTTTTGATCAAATAATTTGGAATTTCAGATAATGAAAAAGTTTGTTTCCTTCAGAAGGACGGTTTTCTTTTTCCAAAGCTTCAGTGAATATTTTCCACCAGCTCTAATGAACAATTCCTTGACCTTTCCTTGTATAGCAGATACCTACTCATATTTTGATATAAAACACTGCAACAACTCATCATCTAATTTTATGCATATATATTTTCCTTGGTAGTTATCTGTAAAATGCCAAGCATTTACAGATAAATATTACATGAACATATTATTTTTAAAAATATATATTTAATAGTTCTGAAATTTTTAAAAGCAGAAATCCTTTGAATGGTTTTAGTTAGAGTCTTGTATGCAAATACTTTTTACATCTAATACTCGAATAGCTTTCTTTTTCTTTTCCTTTGTGTTAGCAGAGGTAGTTTTTACAATACATATCCTTATGTCTCAGACTTGGCCTCATGCTTTTATTACCTCAAGACTGGACTACTGTAACGCAGTCTACATGGGGCTACCCTTGGTGCTGGTTCGGAAACTGCAGCTGGTGCAGAACATGGCAGGTGGTCTCCTAACGGGGATGGGCCAACGCGAGCATATTACACTGATGTTTCGCTCTCTGCACTGGCTGCCGATGGTCTTCCTGGACCAATTCAAGGTGTTGGTGTTGACCTTTAAATCCCTAAACAGCCTGGGCCCAGTCTATCTGCAGGACCGCCTCACCCACTGGATCCTGGATCAGCCCCTATGGTCAGCCGTGGGCGCCCTCCTTGAGGTCCCCCGGGTTTCTCGGGTGTTGACCTTGCGGAGAGTGTTCTCTGTGGCCGCACTGCAACTGTGGAACTCCCTCCCATTGGAGGTCCGCCTGACCACTGACCTCCCCTCTTTCCATAAAAAATGTAAGACCTGGCTGTTCCACAATGCCTTTCTCGAGGGAGATGGGTTGGGTGCTTTGGGTTACGGTGGGGTAGGGGGAAATTTATTTTACTGTGAGTTTTTTAACTGTATTATTGTTGTTTTTAAATTTATTATTAATTATTATTATTATTATTATAACAAACATTTATATAGTGCCAGTCATGTGACCTGGTGCTGTACAGAAATAGAGTTAGACGTGGTCCCTGCCTGTGGCTTACAATCTAAAAGACAAAGAGAGGGAGACAGGAAGAGGGGACAGTGGGAGAGACAGGGGAGAAGACAAACAAACATTCAAGTGGATGCAAAGTCTCAGGTGCGTATGCTTGGCTTGGTTACAAAGAGGGTGGTGGCAGCAGTCTGCAGAGGAGGGCAGACAGTAAATGTACGGGGAAAGACTAACAGGCATTGGGAAAGGCAGCGAGGAAAAGGTGGGTCTTGAGGAGGGATTTGAAGGAGCAGAGGGAGAGGGCAAGGTGGATGTGGGCAGGGAGGGAGTTCCAGGCACGGGGGGCAGCGAGGGAGAAGGGTTGAAGGTGGTTAGGTGAGCAGGAGAAATGAGGGAGAGTGAGGGAGGGGGCAAAGGAAGAGCAGAGAGCACATGCAGGAATGCGTAGGGAGAGGAGGTCCAAGAGGTAAGGGGGAGCTTGATTGTGGAGTGATTTGAATGTGAAAACCAGGAGTTTAAATAGGATACGTTCAGGAAGGGGGAGCCAGTGAAGAGAGAAGAGGAGAGGCTGCACATGGTCAAAGTGACGGGCAGAGTGAATGACCTTGACAGCGGAGTTTTGGATTGCGATAAGGGGAGACAGGTGAGAACGAGGGAGACCAGCAAGGAGGAGGTTGCAGTAATCGAGGTGAGAGATAACCATGGCATGAACAAGGGTTTTGGACGAGGAGGTAGAGAGAAAGGGGTGGATGCGAGTAATGTTGTGGAGAGTGAATCGGCAGGATTTGGTCACAGAGTCAATGTATGGTTTAAAAGAGAGGTGCGTGTCAAAGATGAAGCCCAAGCTACAGGCTTGGAGAACAGGATGGATGGTGACTCCGTCGATGCAGATGGGCAGGTTAGAGGGAGAGGAAGAGGAGGGAGGAAAAAAGAGGAGTTTGGTCTTGGCCATGTTGAACTTGAGTTGACGTCAGGACATCCAGGCGGAGATATCAGAGAGGCAGTTGACGAGGCATGAGTGGACAGACGAGGAGAGAGAGGGGGTAGAAAGATAGAGTTGGGTGTCATCAGCGTAGAGATGGTATTGGAATCCGTGGGAGGCAATAATTTTGCCAAGGGACAGGGTGTAAATAGAGAAGAGGAGAGGGCCAAGGACAGAACCTTGGGGAACCCCAACCGAGAGGGGAAGGGAGGGGGAGGTCGACTCGGGGAGGGAGACATTAAAGGAGCGGTCAGAGAGGTAGGAGGAGAACCAGTCAAGGACAGAGCCGCGGAAGCCCAAAGAGTAAAGCGAGTCCAAGAGGAGCGAGTGGTCGACAGTGTCAAAGGCAGCAGAGAGGTCAAGGAGGACAAGAATGGAGTAGTGGCGCTTAGATTTAGCGACAAGTAGATCATTGGTGATCTTGGCCAGGGCAGTTTCAGTAGAGTGGAGGGGGCGGAAGCCGGATTGGAGAGGGTCCAGGGAGGAGTTGGCAGAGAGGAGGTCCAGGCAGCGGGAGTAGACGACACGTTCCAGAAGCTTTGAGGCAAAGGGAAGGAGGGAGACTGGCCGGTAACTAGAGGGGTCAGATGGGTCCAGGGTGGGCTTTTTGAGGAAGGGGGAGACAGTGGCATGCTTGAAGGCAGAGGGGAAGGAGCCTGTGGAAAGGGAGAGATTGAGGACATGTAGAAGTGGGGGGGCGACAGTGGGAGCAACAGAGGTCAGGAGGCGGGAGGGGATCGGGTCAAGGGGGCAGGTGGAGGGATTGGTTGAAGAGAGCAGAGCGGAGATTTCCTCGAGAGAGAGGCAGCAGGGAAGGATGTGAGGAGAGGGGGGGGAGGGTTGAGACGGGAGCGGGAGGAGGAGGTGGGTAGGAGGCAGGCAATGTCCTAACGGATCTTGTCAATCTTTGAGGTGAAGAATGATGCAAGATCCTGAGCATCAAGGGAAGAGGGCAAAGGAGGGCAGGGGGGGTTAAGAAGGGAGTCGAAAGTAGAGAAGAGGCGGCGAGGGTCGCGAGAGAAAGATTTGATCCTGGAGGCATAATAGCGTTGTCTAGCTAGGGAGATAGCCGAGGAGAGGGAGAATTTGTAGTGGAGAAAGTCAAGAAGGGAGCAGGATTTGCGCCAGAGGCGTTCGGCAGCCTGGGTGCAGGAGTGGAGGTAGAGGATGGTAGGGGTGAGCCAGGGGCAGGGGTTTAGGGGCTGGATGGAGCATGAAGAGAGGGGGGGAAAAGAGTCAAGGGTCGAGGAGAGAGAGAGGTGTTGAGAGCGGAGATGGCAGAGTCAGGGGAGGAGGGGGGATAGAGAGGAGGCAAACTCTGTGAGGGTAAAGGCCTGCATATTGCGGAAGGGGCGCGGAGAGGGGGAGGAGGAGGGGATTGGTGGGAGAGGCTGAAGGAGGTGAGGAAGGGATCAGAATTAGGGCAGAATTAGGGGTCAAAGAAGAGGTCAGCAAGAAAACAATTTCGTGAGAAGATGAGGTCGAGGGAGTGGCCACCAGTATGGGTGGGAGAGTCGGTCCAGAGTTGGAGATCGAAGGAGGAGGTCAGAGAGAGAAAGTGGGAGATAGAGGGCGTGGAAGGCGTGTCGACATGAATGTTGAAATCACCAAGAATGAGAGTGGGGATGTCATCGGAGAGGAAGAAGGTGAGTCACGATTCAAAGTCTGGGAGGAAAGAGGAGAGGGAACCTGGGGGGCGGTGACAGCAACGTGAAGGTGTAGAGGGGAGTAGAAGCGCACAGAGTGGGTCTCAAAGGAAGGGAAGGAGAGGGAGGGAGGAGGGGAAAGGGTTTTGAATTGGCAGTGCTTGGCAAGGAGGAAACCCACGCCACCTCCCTGGCCCTCAGGGCGGGGACGGTGAGAGAAGGAAAGGCCCCCGGAACATAGAGTGGCCGGGGTAACAGAGTTTTAATGTGTGTTAGCCACCCTGAGATGCTTTTAGCAGGAGGAGGCAGCATACAAATTCTATAATAAATAAATAAATAAATAAATAATGCATATAGCAAAGGTGGCATCAATGAGCTTTATCGCTTTGTATTTGCTACATCTATTACCATGGCTGTTCATTAAAATCAGGGAGTACCTTATAAAAAATCTGTTCATTTCTTGTGTCTTAATTATCTGTTCTGTTCAAAACAATTACACCTTGGGTTGCACCAAAAAAAAAAAAAAAATCACATTTTTATAGTCAGAGAATCATATAATGTGATATAATAGTCTAGTTCCATCTCTTTGCTTAGACTAAAACATTTTGTAGCAAACATGTATAGCTCAGAACCCAAGTCATGGTAGCACCTGAATGCATTTGATTTGAACCCTTTTCTCATGTTAAGCTACTACATGACATTATTTGCATGCTGTTGCTGCAGAGGAATGTGAAAGTGGCTTCTGTTTAAGATGGATGTTTAAGATGTGTGTGTTTGCATTACAAAATGACTATTAGGAACATGAGGCACTTTCCTTTCCGTAATAAGTGTCAGCAATACTATCTCTTCTAAACGTATGTAAGTATGAGGAGTCTTCTTGCAGCATTGCAAACGACGATGTGTAAAAACAACCAACTTGTCAAATTTTGTTTGTTTCATAAACTAATTTCACGGACCTGATGTATAATTTTTCAGTTCATTTCAAGCCATCTCCTTGTAAACACATATCAGTAATAGAGTTGTAGGATAATATGCCTTTCATAAGTGGTGAATTAAGTGATTATATTATTCAATACTGCTATATGGTAAATGGTCAAATGAAGTTATATATTGCACTGATAACAGTGAAGATTTAAAATAGCTTTCCAGAATCTGGCCTATGTAACCAAGTCACTACATCCTTTTCTATTCCTGTTTTTTCCTGAATATAAGTTTTCCCTGGAATATAACTTTCCTGTTACAATGAAGCTTCTATTGCTTTAATGGTCTCTTTGAATTCAGCCTGTTATCTGGAAAGGAAATTATTCAAGACTAGGGATGTGCGAACGCGGTTCGGACATTCGGTGTTCGGCCTGAACTCAGCCCATTCGGACGGCCGAACCAAACGCACGAACTGAACATGGAAGCGGCCGCGCGTTTGGATGAGTTCGGGCACAAAAAACACTGGATGACAGTCCCAGGAAGAGGGGGGCAGCTGAGGAGGGGACTTCCTGGCCCCAGGGGTGGAAGGGCTTGGACTAGCAGCCAGCCTGCCCAATCACCATCCCTCTTTTCCTCAGAACACTGGCTTCGCAGTCTTACAGATGCGTCGAAAGGCCAATAAAAGTTAGAGTTAGTATAGATATATATAATATTAGATTACAAATTTGAATACATTATATATATATATATATATAACATAACATCTTCCTGTGCATTCTTTGGGTGGGAAAAATGGAGAAGGGAAGCAGGAGAGGCTGGTCTGCTGCCCGTAAGGTGAGCAAAGGGGCACGTGGCAGGGCACTGGAAGGCCGGCACTCCAGGAGGCTGCGGCTGTCTCTGCTGCGGCTGCAGGAGCAGGTGCAGGTGCTTCATGGTCGGGTGTTCCTCCAGGGCCACCAATGTCCACGACCCCCATTGTTGAGGTGATCCCAAGCAGTCCAGGACTGGTGGATCCCAGCCCGCCTGCTACAGGCAGGGCCCGATCCCTAGGCAATGGCAGTAGGGAGAGGAGCAGCAGTAGCAGCAGCTATAGAGAGCACAGGGAGAGTGGCAGCAGCATGGTGGGCAGTAGGGATGGGCGAACGGGGTTCGGAAGTTCAGCGTTCGGCCCAGACTCGGCCTGTTCGGACGACCGAACCCGCACATGAATCCGAACACAAATTGACTGAACTAAACTCGATTCCGAACGTCGAAATGACCGAACAGTTCGGTCAGTTTGGATCGCGTTCGGCTGAGTTCGGGTGGCAAAAACGTGTCACTGAAAGGCAAAAGGTTACAGGGAGGGGGAGTCAGCTGAGGAGCAGACTTCCAGGCACCGGGGTGGAGAGGCTTGGAGTAGCAGCCAGTCTGCCCAATCACCATCCCTTTTTGCCTCAGACCACTGGCTTTGCAGTCTGCGATTGGCCATGGGCTAGGCTGCACGGAGCCAATGAGGGTTGCGGCGAGGCGGGCGCAGCAAGAAACAAAACTGATTGCCTCCCCCCTTCCCAACACCTTCTGAGCTAGTCACTGTTCCTGAACAGCAGGTGTTTCAGAAGGCTCCCTCTCTCCCAGCAGTTTTTGTTCCTTCCTATTCCTAATCCATTGCCATCCT
>QEPC01009197.1:789148-801945 GCA_003113815.1 Sphenodon punctatus | reverse complement strand
AATTAAAAAAATTTCCATGGCAAAAGCCTAATATAAACACTCTTAGATTGTGTTATGAATAGAGGGACATATAAAATAGCCTGGGTACCACACAGAGAAAGAGCAAGGAATTGATCACTCCTCCATTAAGACCTTTTGGGTATTTCTCCAAAGTGACTGTAGTCTGTTAGTGGCTACTGTTTGAGATAGGATGCTGGATTTGATAGAACATTGGCCTGACTCAGTATAGCACTTCTTATGTTCTTATAGGAATAAAGATGGGGCAGGGGAGGAATCATGGGGGAAAGAATGTATCTTAGGCCCTTTTCACACAGACACTATAACACGGGAAAAAATATGGTGTTACATTTTATTATACATGTTGCAGGGCTGCAGGTGTGCTCTATGGGTGCCCTGAAACATGTATAATAAAATTAAACACCCATTTTATCAGTGTTAGAGTGTCTGTGTGAAAAGGCCCTTAGTTTGGAGGGACATGGTGCTGTGGATCATGCAGTGGACCACAGTGGTAGACAGGTCCACTGCATTTCTGCCATTTTACTCAGTACCGAGGCTAGGTACACCAGCTTGTAGTTTCCAGGATCACCACATATAGGGTATTTTCAGACATTACGAGATCACAGTCAACCACGGACAATCCCCCGTGGTGGCGGATGGTCCCGTAACGTCTGGTTGCTCGCTGCCAGATGTTCATCACGGTGAACTACCAGCGGTGAGCAAAATAACCATGCTCTTGAGGATTGTCCGGGCACCATCACTGAAAGCGTGGTTAATTAAACCATGGCTGAGAATCGGCGGCTGGTAACGTCTGTTACCGCTGCCAATTCCGGGTCATGGCCCAGTGCCAGGGTCGGAATTGGGTGCAGCACCAGATTGGCCGCTGCGTCTGCCCGTCTCCAGGAGGGCGGGTGACTGGGGAAGCATGGGGGGCGGGGCTGTGCCCCCCCCGATTCCCCGCCAGAATCAGCCGGCATGTCTGTTGGGCATGATGTTTTGATTCCGGCGGGGAATCAAAAAGTGATTCCGTGATGGGGCCAATAGGTGCCCCGTCACGTCTGAAATCACCCATAGACAGTCTAAGCCTTGTTCTCATGTCTGTAGCCTCCTTCTCATGTCTGTAGCCTCCTTGTGTCAAACCCCTTTGTTTTATGCTGAGCCCCATTCCATTCCCTTTGGCTACTGGCCTGACTCCACTTGCAGAAGTCAAAAATGCACTCTGGCATTATTTAACATTGGTTGTAATGCAATGGCATTTTCGCTCTTTTATTTTTACTTACTTAGCTCTTGGCAATGGCAGACCTTGTGATGGTTCCTGGTGACAGGATATATTTTATCAAGTAGCAAAGTGTGAACATTTAACCCACTAGTAGAGAGTACTTCTATAAATAAATCCGGTTTAATGGATTTATTTTTCAGCCTTAGTCGTTCATTGAAGTGCATGTCAACCTAAGTACTTCAGCACTTAACCAACATTTCTAAGTATAGCATGGTCACACTTTGTCAAAGTAATAGTAATTTAGACTTATTAACATCTTCATTAAGCAAAGTGGGTGTTTTATTTTGAGGAATCATGAAATAAGAATATGAAGAAAACGTTTACTATATCCAGATTCTCCTCTCTCTTCTGGGTAAAGCAGGAGCAACTCTGATGAACTCAGCATGGTTGCAACAGTTGTACATTGGTGTCTTCAAAGACCCATAGCCACAGAGGGGTAGTGGCCCCCTCAACCAATAATAATTAGGGGGGGGGGTCTACAGTCATTGAAATAAGGGGCGGGTTCAACATCAAGCTGCATGGAGCAACGTCAACCTGCTGCCCAGGTTGGTTCCCCCTAGGTGGTGCAGTGTGTGCTGGAACTAAGTGTAAATGCAGCCCCAGGGTGGATCTCCGCGTATACTGGAGGTAAGAAGCTGCAGCAGACTCCCTGCACAGTCACAGTGAGTTGCTTCTTTCACTGCTGGAAGCCTCCTTCCATTTCCTTCACAAGCGCAGAAAACCTCCAGAGACTGGGGCCAGTCCAAGGGCCTTCTCTCCTTCCCTGCATAGGAGTTTGCATTGTTAAAGGAGCAAACCCTGAAATAATGAGGACATTGGCATTAGCATCTCCTCCTTAGGGCAATAGGGTTAGGTATTTATAGTGGGGCTGAACTCCATCAGACTTACTGAGGAACTGCCACTACCCCAAGATTTTGCCCACCACCTAATCTGCACAGGATGTGCTTTAGTGCCTAACCAGCTAACTGCAGCCTTATTGGCTGCCAATGTGTAATACATACACAATACTGGCCAATCCTTGCACCTTTTGTTCTTCCTGCACCTTTTGCTCCTCCCACTTCAGTTGAACTCCAGAAACGGGCCTGTGTCTCTGGGAAAAGAATCAGTCTGGAAGCAGGAGTATACAAACTTTCTACGAGTATGAATTTCCCCCCATAAACAACAAGAGAAGCAATTCTTTTTAACTGTGCAATTAGTCCAATTTTTCTTCTTCTCTTCAAATGTAACATCTAAATATACTAAAATCTTGGCTTTCTCCCTCTGGAGGAGTTCACTAATATTGTACAGAAAGCCCCTTGCAGTTCTGAAAACAAACGAAATCATAATAGCATGCTTGGTGAGGTTGAAGTAATGCGTTATCAAAAAAATCTGTAGAAGTTGCTGAACATTTCTAAAAGGCTATCATCTGTCAGAGGTGTGGCCTGGTGCAGACCCCGGTTCTGGCTAAGCACTCACCCAGACACAAGGGAAGTTGTAGTTCATGGTAAGTTTGTGAGTCCAGGTCGAATTCCAGAAGGCAGTCAGGGGGAGCAGTCAAGGGCACTGGGTCCGGGGTTAGCTCAAGGACTGGAGAGGGCATAAAGACCACGAGTGTGGTGCAGAAAGCCAGGAGTTGGGGCAGACACAGGTGCAGCAGCTGAGGCGGGTACTCAGGAACTAGATCATGCTGCAGGTGCTAATACGGAGGCAAGAACGCAGAAGCTGGAGCAAGGTGTGGTAACAGGGGCTGAGGCAGGAACACAGGATCTGAGCGTAGGTCTGGGAGCAGAGCCTGGAATCAGGAATAAGAGAGAGCCAGAGCAGGCGATCTGCACAGAAGGCAAGCAAAGGGTGGAATGTCTGTCTGTCTTTAATATATGGTAGAAGAAGTCCTAGGAGCTTGCTGCTCCTCTCCCTTTTGTCCCAGGGTGACTCTTTATAGGTTGTGGCCAAAGCACATGGCATGGTCCAGCGTCATCTTGACTGGTGAATGGCATCCCTGCATCTGGTGCTAACTGGAAGCCACCACCACCTTGGCTGGCGGAAGGCGCCCTAGCATTCCATTGGATCCTGTGCCCAACAGGTCTCCTGTGGCAGAGGACACTGAGGGTGACATCATCCCACCATCCTCAGTCTGAAATTTATCAGCAATTTTTTGGTGGCTTCCATTTTAAACTGGGTCAGAAATAATGTATAGGGTACAAGTAAAGAACCTGGAGCCATGAATGGCATGTACGGACTCAGGATAGCCATCTGCAAAACAGAGATAGTAATCCATGTTTGATTTCTCTCATGGAGTATTGTTCTGATTAATCATTATTATGTGTTGTATAAGGGCTGAATACCGATGTAAGGCTCCATTGTGAAACCATATTGTGATCAGGGGTAGCTGGTGGGTTTGGAGGCTGGTGGGGCAGTGGGTGGGTTGAACCTGCCGCTGGCGGACCTAGGGGTGGAGCCTGGCCATGGCGCGGAGTCAGGGCAACATTGGTGGAGCCAGGGCAATGGTAGGCGGAGCCAGGGCAACAGTAGGCCAGTGGCATGGCATAACCCAGCAGCAAGGAGTTCCCAGGGTTAACCCAGCAACAAAGAGTTCCCAGGGTTAACATGGATGGACATTACATTAGTTAACACTGGGGAACATTGCTGTGTGAAGCGTTGTCACCGGGGGATAGAGAGCCCTCTTACTGGGGTCCCGTCCACTTTCCCACTGGGTCCAAATTAACCATAGTAGGTTAAAAAGATCACGTAGGTTAAAGATCATAGTAGGTTAAATAGATCACGTTGCCATTGCCTACCTTTATCCTGAACCCTTGACTCCTCGATTTTCATGGCATCCTTGGCCACCTGTAGTCTTCTGAAGGTGTAGGCTTTGGAACAAGCCTTCTTTCTGGCTTGGAGAACTGGGAGGACTGAGTTAACTCCCTGTCCTGTGACAAGCTGAATCAGAAGACAGTGAAAGGAAAGAGAAAGACAGGAGAGAGGAGAAGTAGGAGGGAAAGGGTTTGGTTTTGGTGCATGAGAAGAGGAAGGGGAAGAGATGGGTTCAGTGGGGTACAGGGGAAAGGGGTCGCCTTGTTGTCTGCAGCCTTCTATTCTGCCGTGCTCCTACCTACTTTCTCCTCTGTTCAAGGAGAGCAAGGCGAGGTGTGGAATCATGCCAGAACCCAGACAAACTGGATAGAAAAAAGTACCTAGAGTGTCTGTATGCGTGGCAGCCAAACGCCTGTCCAAGCAAACAGGCCTTTTAAAAAAAGTTTGGCCTGTTTCAGGGCTGCATTGCCACCAAACCAGGGCCCTCCAGACCAGCATCCCTAGTAGCTACACCCTATCCCCGGCAGCCAAATGCCTGTCCAAGCAAACAGGCCTTTTAAAAAGTTTGGCCCATTTCAGGACTGCATTGCCACCAAACCAGGCCCCTCCAGACCAGCATCCCTAGTAGCTACACCGTATCCTTGGCAGCCAAACGCCTGTCCAAGCAATCAGGCCTTAATGTTTGGCTCATTTCAGGGCTGCATTGCCACCAAACCATGTCCCTCCAGACCAGCATCCCCAGTACCTGCACTGTATCCCCGGCAGCCCAAATGCCCATCCAAACACACTTGTTAAAAAGGTTGGTCAAGTCCAACCTTTTAGACCCACAAATTCACAAATGTCTCTACTCATAGTTGAGAGGGGAGAATGAAAGCAGCAATGCATCATGCAAACACAGACCAAGCAAAGCAAACCATCTTAAGGCAACAATGGGTGTTTTTACACACACACTTCTCCTGCATGTTTGCTATTACAGCCTGAACTTTCTGTGTGTCTAAATCACTCACCCAGATCTTAAACATTCGGTTCTTTGAACTTCTGCATAGAAATTCTCCCAGAACTTCTGTGTGTAAAATGTTCTCCTGGTAAACTGCTTCGCTCCGGGCAGCTGTGGTCACTTGGTTTCCATGGCAGCCCCTCACATCTACAGCTGCAGCTACTTTAGGCTGCCTCAGGGCAGTGTTTGTGTGAAGAATGCATCCAGGAACTGCCTCAGGGCAGTGTATGTGTGTGAATGATGCATCTGGAACTTATTTGTGGACTTGTAAACCCAGAAGATTGAAAAATCTGGAACTTTGAGGTGTGTGTAAAAATGCCCAATGTTATGTGCAGGAGTCCTCAGCACACCATAAAGGACTAGTCATTAGTGAAAAAGCCTGCCACAACATCCCACCAAACTGCAAAGGGCAGAGTCATTTTAAAATGCAAGGAGCATTCCAGCAAAGATTGGACTGGAAACTCTTCCTTCCATCCAAGCCCCTGGGTTCCCCACCCGGAAAAGAGAAAGCAGACAATTTACATATACAACAGGAAAGGGAGCATTTTTAACCAAGAGTAGTCATGGGCAGTGGGGCCCCAGAAAATGGCCACAGTCTTTGTACATGCTTGGGGGAGGAGGAGGGAAACCAGCAGTGCACCAGCAAACACACAACAAGCAAAAGCAAACCACCGAAACCATATCTTAAGCCAACCATATTACTCTCAGCACATCACAAAAGCAGCAGTTCCACTTGTCCCCCAAAACATGGTTCACTTCACATCTCTGTTGCAGACCCCTCCCCCATTGTCTTCCAGTCCCCAGACTCCCCAAGTTCCCCACCCCCTCCCCATTGTCTCTCAGTGCGCACCCCTCCTCCAGCCCCATTCCCCATCCAGATTCCCTGAGTCTCTCCTTCCCCCTACTCCCACCCCATTGTCTCCCAGTGCACCACCAGCCCCATTCCCCATCCATCACAGTCAGACCCCACCCCCTATTGCAACTAGCATGCAATTCTGGGCCTGGCTGGGCTGGGGAGAGTCGCACGCATGCACTGGAACCAGTGGGGCACCCTCTACCATGAAAATGAGCAGTGGCTGCTGCTGGGGGCCCCAACAAGACTTCTGATCTGGTGCAGAGGGTCAGAAATTGATGCAGGTACTGCACAGCGCAGGACAGCAACTCAAGTAAGCAGAGGGGGGCTGCAGAGGAACAGGAGTGGGGTAGGAGGGAACAGAAGGGGCAGTGCCCCTGGTGCTCTCTGGTGCACACCACCACTGATTGTGACGCAGACACTATTTTCTAACGTGAGAACTGAAATCAACAGAAAAAGATTTGATAGGAAATCATGTTTAATAGGAGACAGGTGATCTCTTCCCACAGGACAACATTGTCTCTGGATCATCCCCCAGGTCCCACAGTCTTCCTCTCTCTTTGGGGAATTAGCTCAGTTCTTGGTTGGCCTCAACTCCACCATCAGCATTGGGACAGCTCCCAGCACACTCTTGCCCAGAAAGAGATCTTCCTGTAGGGCTGGTATGAGTGCAAGAGTTCTCATTCCGAAGGGGACCATTTGTGAGTGTTCGTCAGCACTTCAACAGTTTCCCATGATGCAGCACTTTTGCCATTTTGGGGTTATTTTCATCACTTTGGGGGACTTTTTCATCACTTTCCGGGACTTTTTGACACTTTACAGGACTTTCTGGGACTTTTGGTCTCTTTACGCACTTTACAGGACTTTTCATCATTATTTTCACCTTCTGGTACTTTTCATCTCTTTCCAGGTCTTTTTGTCACTTTCTGGGAATTTTATGATAGTTTTACAGCACTTTTATGGCAATGTCATATGGAGTGCCCTGGTGCTTAGCTGGCACATGGAAGGTGCATGCCTGAGGGGGCACACGGGGGACACACAGGGCTCGAGACCGGTCTGTGGCAGCCCTGCTCTGGCAAAAAATAACAGAAAATGGTGAAAACAGCAGGAAAGCCAGTAAGCTTCGACATCGCACAAATCTCGACAAATGCCCTGCTTTCGATGGAAGTAGCACTTGCCAAGATTTTTCATTTCAGGTCTATTTCCTGCAGCCTGGTCTTATACCCTGAGGAAGGGGCAGGGGCAAGAGTGATTAACAGCCCTGTCTTAAAGGGGCTACTCCATGTTTCATCAAAATGTGCTGTCAAGATTTTTAAAAACTAAATGCACTCAGTCCTTCGGATGGGGGAAGACTAACCACTGGTCCAAGAAACACATACTGCTTGCTGTACCATCTTCTCCACAGAGGTCAGCTAATGAACTTCATATCTCAGTTGTTATACTCCTCCTCTTCCAATTCTGGGAGTCTCTTGAGCCCAGACTTTCATTTGTGATAAACACTATGCTGCTTTGGAGATCAGATGAAATAGAGGCTTCAGGGGACACGTCCATGAGGCCCATCAATTGGATTAGACCAAACTCCTTTTTACTTGTGATTAAAACTCAATTATCTAGAAGGGAGAAGCTACTGCACAAATCCCATAAGACATATATTTTAAATATCATTCAAGCATTCCCATTAGTGTGTCAAGAACTGAATGTTCTCAAAAAATATGATTTTGTAAGATTTATTTTCTCCACTGAATACAGTGGGCTCATTCCTCCATCTATTGAAGTGAATAGTTCAGCTCCCATTGACTTTGATAGATGGAAGGTTGTGCACAACGTTTTGCGGCCATTAAATTCCATCCACTTTTTTTCGTAGTAAGCAGTAGACTTTCAGGATGTATATTTGACATCAAGGTCATTAGCATACACTACAATTGCACAGCTGCATATCACAAAGCATACAAGGAGATAATTTGAACTGTCTTGCATGTAGTGATTTGGTTTATTTCTAATATCAGTTAGGAGGAAAAAAAAATCCTAATTGTACACAACTCCTGCTGCCTACCTTTAAACTACTAGTAACCAAAGAAGGCTGTCAAGAAAGGAAACACATATTATGAATGCCTCATTAAACTTCTCTTTAAAATGTGCAATACCAAATGAGTTCAAAACTCATTGCCTATAACACAGAGTTTCCCAAACTGGGGGCGTGGGGTCAAGCCATCTGTGGATGGGGTCACAATCTTGATTCATATATGTAGCAGGGTATAGGTTGAGGCCTGCTAGATCTAGAACCTTTATGAGGTTAACACCTAGGTGCCTCTGCAGCCCAGACAAGGCTGGTGAATATAAAGCCTGGCTGAGTCAGTCTATCCTGTTTCAGGCAAAGGTGAAGCTTTCTGCCTTCACTGACTGCCTGTAGTTGAAACGCTCAGTCTGAGGCCATGACCCCTACTTGGATTTGGGGGTTTGCCTGTGCATTTTTTTATTTTTCTTGAATGTTTACTAATTTCTGTTTATTAAATGAGCTCTGAATCACGGGAACACTTAAAGCCAGACTGCTTATGATACGTTGTGCTTTCTGAAGCTGGTGAAGACAGTCAGCCTGAAAACCGCATCTCATATACTTTAAAATTTTATTAATTCATTCAAATTTATACACCATTAAGGATGAGAGTGACTTGGATTTTTTGTTAATTTTTTTGGTAAGCATCTAAACATCTCCTTAAAAGCCTCCTTAAAAGCTCCACCCTCATCCCCTAACCCTCCCCGCCTGATCCCACTCAACTCTAGCCCTGCATTATATGCGCATTTGTTTCTGGTTGGGGTCAGTCTCAAAATAAGGTCACACAAATAAAAAAAGGTTTGGATCCCCTAATATAACGCTTATAATTAAGGTTCCTAGTTTTCTCTTTGTGATGGAAAATCAGAGAAAAACTGAGATTTTGCCTTTTTTTGCCCAGAGAATTTATCAGAAAATGGCAAAAACGTACAGGTTTGGGAGACGGACACAGCAAGCGCAGGGCAGTGAGGATGCGGAGTGGGGCTGAGGAGAAGCAACATGAAGGCATGTGCTGTGGAGGGGTAGGGGCTCTGCATTTGGAGGGATGCCACAGCCCTCCTGTGAGTTGGGAGGGGCAGGGGAACTATGAATTGGGGCGGTCAGGTCTTCTGGGAAGAGGGGACAGGAGTTGGGCCTAATTGGGCCCATAGCAGCTTTCCCAAGTGCCAGCTTCTATATGGTCCCCCTTTCTGGTTGGCAGAGCGGTCTGGGACCAAGCTGGGAGGAGAGGCAGGTAGGGATGGGCGAACAGAACTGAGTTCGGAAATTTGGTTCGGTTCAGTTCGGAAATTTGGTTTGGTTCGGAAGTTCGGTTCGGTCAACCGAACTATTCGAGTTCGGTCTGAACTCCGAACTTGCGAACAAAGTTCGGAAATTCAAACCCCATTGAACTAAATGGAATATTATCTTTTAGCTGTCTCTTATACACATCTAGATGTGTATAAGAGACAGGCCTAAAGATATGTGCTGTGGTGGGGAGGGGCTCTGCATTTGGAGGGTTGCCACAGACCCCGGGGTGGGTTTTTTTGTTTGGTTTATTTTGGACTGTTGGTGGGACAGGTAGCAGCAAAATTGCATAAAAATGAAAATATTACAATAAAATGTGGTGTTCTAACTCATACCTGTATATATTGTGGTAAGGGAAAGTTAACTAGCATTTACATTTAATCACAGAAAAAAACAGGTTTTGTGGGGTTTTTTAATAAGACCATTTGGTTTTTTTAATCAGAGAATTTCCAAATTTTTGTTATGGGAAACTAGGAACCCTGCTTATAAGTAATATTATGGGACAAAACTCCAGGTATCTGGTGGCAAGAAGTTACTCTGGGCTGCCAGTAATAACTTTGAATAATACCTTGAGTGGATTTGAAGGTCCTTTAGTGTAAAATTAATTTTTTAATTATGAACCACACAACCACCGTCCACAACTTATTAAAACCTATTTAAATCTATATTTGACCTGAACTGCAGTGTAAAATCCACTATAAATCCTCAAGTCAATTAAGTTAGTCCTTATGTATGCCCGGTTAACTGAGCGAGGAATATGGCCAAAGAGCTGGCAAATAAGTACTCCAGCTGCAGTATGATTTATAAAAATACCATGTTAGTACTGAAAAGGGCATGGCACAATTTATACGCCCTAACAATTTCTGTAAGTGTCAAGACACTCATATAGGTCAGGATCCAGGCTTTGTAATCATATCAGATAACAAGAAGGTTGCCTGCGGAGTCCTAACCACAGAAGCTTCAGAGCTACCTCTTTCCAGGGACACTATCTACCCTCTCATAGACATGCATCTTTTTATCTATGACACTGCATTGCTCCACATACATTTAATAAAAGGATTCCTTTCACAGAGGATATGTCAGACTCTGATAAGTGACATACAGGGATCTGAGTATGGACAAGTACAACACAATAACAGGGGCTGTCAGGTGCCGTTAACATAGGGTGATTTCAGAGGATACGTTTTTGGCATTCACCACAGTCACCAAATGTGGGCGGTGGTGAAAGAGCCGTGCACATCTATTGGCCCACATCCAGATGTTCACCACAGTCAAACACGGGCCGGGGTGAATCTAACCACACTTCTTGAGGTTGGGGCGGGAGGAGGTCCAGAAGTGTGGTGAACGTTCACCACGGCAGGGGTGAAAGAAAAGTAACGTCTGAAGGGAAAACCCTGGCTGTGGTGGAAGGAAATGACCACGGGCCGTGGTGACGGCACGCAGCGCCACTGCCAGGCAACCAACAATAAGCAGCGCACGGAGGGAGATTTAAAGGGCAGGCAGCAGTAGGGGAACGTGACGGAGCAGTCGATGGAGAGGAGGGTGGAGGAAACTGAGTGGAGGATGGAGCGTGAGGGTGAGGAGGCAGTGCAGCAGCAGCAGCAGCAGCAGCAGGAGGAAGAACCCGGCCCAGCGGGGGACACCCAGCACACGGGGCCACCCCAGAAGAAGGTAGGGGGTGCAGACGGGAGTGGGTGGGTCAGAGCCGGGGAGAGGAGGGGCATGGAAGGGAGGGACCACAGCTGCCAGGAGCCTAACCAGCAGCCCTCAATGTACCCCCAAACAGACCAGCAAGAGGGCACGTGCCCCGGAAGAAGCCGAGGCTGGAGGGAGCCAGGGCCAGGCATCCGCGTCTGCATAGGAGGAAGAGGCAGTGGAGGGGCTGGCACCCAGGTGGCAGTACCACGGGGGGGTCAGTGGGGCTCCAGGAGACCCATGATCTCATAGCTATCTGGGCAACACCCAAGATGCAGGGCGAGCTGGCAGTCAATGCCAGGAATGAGCAGGTATTCGCCCAGATAGCCACAGAGATGGGGGAGGATGGATATGACTGAACACCCACATAGTGCCGGACTAAGATAAAGGAGCTGAAAATGGCATACAAGGACATCAATGACAACAACCGGCGCTCTGGGTGGGCGACACGTGCCTCCCCCTACCTGGACAAGCTGAGCCGAGTGCTGCACTGCAAGGGTTCCATAGTGGCCCGGCGCCTGGTAGGAGGGGGCACCCAGGAGGAGTGACCCATGGATGAGGAACCCCCTCCTTGTAGCCTGAGAGCACCGAGCAAGCCCCGGCACTGGGCATGGAAACCACCAAGGAGATGCCAGCGACCTCGGGCACACGCGCCCAACACACACCCAGCCCTACCTCTGTCGAGGCCACACATGCCCCAGCGGACTCCGAGGAGGTAGAGGGGGAGGAGGAGACCATCACCCTGGAAAGAGGCTCCGGGGGCTCTTTCCGAGCCTGGAGTGCCCACGAGAGCATGGCCCTTTGTGACCTATGGCATTCACCCATTGTTCAGCACTGCCTGCGCTCCTTGCTCACCTGGCCAGATGCCTATCGGTGCCTAAGCTTTGGTATGCTGCACTTTGGCTATGTCGCGACCACTGTTGACTGCCACGTGCACTGTGAGGAGCTGGGGCTCGCCCCTTCCCTGAAGGGCGCTTACCGGACCCACTGGGGGGCCTTGCAGCATGGAGTCCTGCTGAGATGGCCTCCGCTCTGTGCGTGTGTGCCTTCCCGGGATATGCGACCTGCCTGTGTGAGGGTGGCCCTGCCATGGCCGTGTCCTACTTCATCAGCATGTAGGGTGCCCGTGGGTATTCGCGCTCCCATGGGGCTGCCTACTACCGTCTGCTGGAGCTGTCCCACCTGCCCTGCCCCCCTGCGGCCGATTATGGATTGCCCCCCTGGGCTGGAGCTGGCGGCCCTGTTGGATGTGTCCAGCCACTCTGATGTGCACTCAGGATGAGCTGTGCAGATTCCTTCGAGGCCTTCTACCTGATCTGCTTCCACATGGCCGGGTGTGGCTTCTGCCAGGGACTGTGGCAATGACCCCGCTATGTGCACCTGCTGTCGTTACCACCCCCTCCACCCAATGGGAGCCCCTGCAGCTGGGTGTAGGGCACTCCGGGGCCATCTGACATCCGGCTGCCTCTTCTGCGCCTTCCTTCCGCCTGTGGCCTGGGTGCTCGCGTCCATGCCTGCTGCTTCTTTGGGACGGCTGCACCCCCTGTGACCTGGCTCTGCCTGCCTGTCACCCTCTCGCCTAGGACCTGCTGCTGCTGCCCTGGAACCCTCTGTGTGGCCTCCTGTGGAAGTGTCTCTGATAGCCCTCTGTCTCCGTGAGATGCCTCCCCCACGGCTGCGCTCCGCTTTCCTGCCCCTGGCCTGGGGGCCCCTGTTCCACAAGGCAGGGCCTGTTCCCCCACCTTGGTGGCCCTCGACTGTGGCCCCACCTTCCACCAGCCCCCTGGCTGCCTTGGGGAGTGTGTCTGGGGGCCCCCCATGTCCTTCCTCCCCGGTGCGGGGGGGG
>QEPC01009197.1:751871-783108 GCA_003113815.1 Sphenodon punctatus | reverse complement strand
GGCCCCTCATACCTTAGGGACCGCCTCGCCCTTCGCGCCCCAGAGCGGCTCCTGCGGTCTGCCGGGGGTGCCCTCCTGGAGGTCCCCCGTGTTAAACGGGGGGCCACGATGGAGAGGGCATACTCAGTGGTGGGACCGCGGCTGTGGAACTCCCTTCCAGAGGAAGCTCGCCTGGCCCCAAGCCTTTTAACATATCGGCGGAACTGTAAGACCTGGCTGTTTGCCCAGGCCTTCGGGAGGGAGGGTGGGGATGGAGGTGTTTAGTCCCCTACCCATCTGTGTTTGGTTTTGGTCTAGCCCTGTTTATAGTTATATTTATATTTAATATTTAATATTTTAAGTATTTTTTTGACTGTTTTGGATTGATTTTATTGTATTTTATGGTTTTAATGATGAAAGCCGCCCCGAGCTGCGTTGCAGGAGGGGCGGGGTAGAAATTTGTAAAATAAATATAATAAATAAATAAATAAATAAATAAATTAAATAATACAAGGCCCGTATTCAGACTAGAGCTGAAACTCAATCCCCGGTTTTATTTGGAATTCACCAGGGATTCCATTCCCTGGTTCCTAATTTCCAGGTTCCAAAGTTCTGAGGACTGAGGCTAGTCCCCAGAAAACTTTGGAAACCTAGATCAAGTGATGGCGTCATTGTGCACATAACCTGAGTGATCCAGATGGTTGACCCTAGTTTCTCTGAGCTGGGAAACTAAACTTATTGTTGTGGATTTTATTGATTGTGAGCTGCCCCGAGCTGCCTGTGGCAGGAGGGGCGGGGTAATAAGATTTTAAAAATAAAATAAAATAAATAAATAAATAAATAAATAAATAAATAAATAAATTTGGTATGCAGGGGGGTATGGGAGGGGACAGGTGAGTGATGGACAAGCCATAGCATAGATTTTGATTGGCTGGCAAGGGCAAAATAAAAGTGGCTGTAGGGCCATTTCCCATTCTCTTTGGAGAAATTGGCTGTTTGCTACACTGCTGATATGTAAGTATTTTTTAGCTAGTGGAGGGGGTGTCTGTCCTTTCCATAGGGGCAATGCTGGGGGTTGCCAGTGACACATCAATGGCATGCCTTGTTAAAAAGGAAGCGGTGCTACTGCTGTCTGCTGTTTGCATAGCTTGGCACCATGGAGGACAGAGGGATCTGCCTTGCTCCGCTTCCTCTGGCCTGGACTGTCCATACTAGAGGCAATGTCGGGGGTTGCCAGTGCTACGATGCTTAATATACTTCAAAGTGGGTGCTGCTGCTGCTTGCATGACTTGTTGGCAAATTAGCACCATAGAGACAGAGAGGGATCATCTTTGCTGTGGTTTTTGTGAGTGCTGTGACTGTACTTTGGCTGTGGGTTCAGCTTTGCCAAGATGTGACCACTGAGCTAGAGCACAGGGGAGATACTCTCTTTCTGGTTAATTTATAGCATGTGGGGAGGGGGCTTGCCTTGCATAAGTAGGCACAAAGAGGCTTTTTCAGGGGGGAGGTGGATGTCTGGTTTCTCGTGAGTGCTATTATGCTTGCTGGGCTGGCATATTTTAAAGTGCGTGTACTGCTGCCGGACCATGCTGTGCATACTGCTGGCTTTTTTGTTTTGACTTTTTGAAGTTCCACTTTGCTTTTCTTGGTGCTGCTTTGTCTGTGGGTTCAAGAACTTTACCAAGATATGGCCAGCCAGAGCACACTGGGGATACTTTCTGTCTGGTAAATTTATGGTATGTGGGGATGGGGCTTGCCTTGCATAGGTGAGCACAATGGAGGCTTTTTTGAGGGGGGTGCATGTCTGGTTTCTTGTGGGTGTTTGTTATGGCTGCTGGGCTGATAATTATTTTAAAGTGGGTGCTCTTCTGCTGGGCCCTGCTGTGGGTACTGCTGGATTTTTAATATTTTGTTTTGCTTTTTACAGTTGCACTTTTTGGGTTTGTCTTCTTCAGATTGTCTCACTATTGCTAGCCTGCTTTTCTGGGCACTGCTTTCACTGTGGGTTGAAGAACTTTGCCAAGATGTGACCAACTGGGGCTATGGGGGAATACTTTCTTTCTAGTTAATTAATTTATGGTATGTGGGAAGGACGCTTGCCTTGCATAGGTGAGCACAATGGAGGTTTTTTCTTGATGGGGTGTGTGCCTGTCTGGTTTCTTGTGGGTGTTTGTTATGCCTGCTGGGTTGGCTGGTGGCACCCATGGGGCCATTAGGGATGGGCGAACGCGGTTCAGAAGTTCAGAATTCGGCCGAACTCGAACCGAATTTCCGAACTTGAATTTCAAACCGAACTGAACCAAACCGAACTGAATTCCCGAACTCCATTCTGTTGACCCATCCCTAGTGGCAACAAACACAAAAAACCCCTGATTTTGAATGGCCGAACTTGGTTCGGAAGTTTGGAATTCAACCGAACTTGGTCTGTTCAGTCAACTGAACCGAACTTCCGAACCGAACTCGAATTTTAAACTGAATCGAAACGAATTTCTGAACTCTAATTTTAAACCAAACCGAACCGAACCGAATCTCCAAACTCCATTCTGTTCGCCCATCCCTAGGGGCCATGGGCCAAAAATGTGTTGAAACTTTATTGATTTATTTGATTGATCATGCTATGTTTGGACTTCGGTAGACTACCCCAGTTCACCCAACCACCACAGAGCTTGCAAGCTTTGCATGTGTAATCATGGGGCTTGCTTGGGAGCAGGAGAGAAAAACTTGGTGATCACATAGATTTTTAATTAAATGGTGGTGGTGGCGGTGGTTTTTGTGCTGGATTCTGTTCTGTCTCACACTCTCTTTCATCTGCCTACTGGCAGAGGCTTCAGGGCAGGGAGTGGGACTATTTGCTCTCTCTGTCGCTCTCTGGGGTACTCCAGTGCCACCCAGATGCCTTGCATCATGTGGGGCACAATGGGCCCAGCCAGGGGGTCAAACTTTGGTAATATATATGTTTTTTGTGGGGGGGGTGTGTGTGCCACCCTCCTGCCTTGCTTCATGTATAGGGGACAATGGAATGGGCCCGCAGGGCCGGGGGTGAGCAAAGTTGCTGATTGTAATTTGTTAACATAACATGGTGTTGTTTTTGACTGTTCGGGTTGGCTTCACTTGTGTGGGCAGCTCTTTTGCCTGCTGGCAGGGCAGGAACAATGTACCATCTCTCTCTCTCTCTTTGGTGCAACCCAGGGTAATGCACGTACCCACCCACCACATAACTTGGATGTAGTAATAGGGGCATGCATGGAGGCGGGGCAACTTACTGGTTATAATATGGTTTGTATTTGTGAGGGCTTGTGGCAGTGCCTGCTGGCAGTACAAGGACCATGAGCTCTCCAGCTCACCCACCCACACCAGACCTTGCATGGGGGGCATACTTGCAATGCTGCTGGGTTGTGTGGGGGTGGGTGCTTTAATCAGGTTTCTTTTGGATGCCATTGCCTACTGGCAGGGGTCTGTGGCACAGGCTAGAGTGTGCGCACCGTAGGAGCATGGGGGGGATACTGGGGGCATAAGGCATACTGGTGGGGGAGGGAATTGAGTTTCACAAACTGGACTTTCAATAATACTAATAATAATAACACACACATACATACTATTTCTCAACAGTGCCTTGGAGTTGGAGGACACCTGTCTTCTTCTTTTTCTACTTAGTGTGAACTGAGTGGAACGAAGTGGATTGCAATTGACACAATCATAGTATGGAGAAAGTTATCTGGATTATTGGATATTCCTATATTAGACAATTGGAGCAGTTTTTCAGGGAAGAGAGGCTTCACTTTTCCTCTGACAACAAAATTTATAACATCTACTGGTTTGGAAAAGGAGAAATTAAATGGGAAAACATAGTGCCCAAATTGGAAGAGATTAAGAAGAGATTTCTACCTCCTTCTGGAATTGTGATCCACTGTGGTGGAAATGATTTGGGTATATAGTCAGTTGGTGGCTTGTTGCGAGATATGAAAGTTGATCTGTCCTCTATCACAGAATACTTTCCAAACTGCAAGATATTGGTCTCTGATTTGATTTAAAGAGTATCTAATAGACACACAACCAATCTTCGTGGACTTAGGAAATCAATGAGAAACAAACAGAGAAATCCATGGCTCTCTGCAGATCAAGACATGGATACAATTTAGTATAAGAATTTTTCCGGAAATTCTCTTCCACTTTACGACAGAGATGGAGTCCATTTATCAAGAGCAGGACAGAATCAATTTTTTGCTGATATCCGTGAAAGCATCCTGCAAAACATCTAAATTATGCTCCAATATTCTTTTAAAAGTAAATGATTCTTTTAAGAGCCACCAGTTAATAATAAAAGTGTTCAAAAAGAGTTATTTTTCTCCAAACCAGTTTACCTAACTTACTTTTATACTAAATCAAAATCTAAAAATATTAATTTTGTATTCAGGGAGTGTGTTGTTGTCCCTGTTGTTGTTTCTGTTCTTGTCCTCAGTCGACACAAGCACCTCCAAGGTCTTGCAGGAGGACAGTAGACATGGAAGATCATGAGGAGGACCTCCGTCCAGTCCACACGACCAGTGCAGAAAGTGACAAGTCCACTTGACGGTGAGTGAGGTGGGGGTGTAACACAGTGATAGTTGTGATGATGATATCAACAGTACACACTGCTGGATTCTGCTTGGGATGTAGGATGGAAGAAAGCACGGTGTTGCTATTTGGGGCAGTATTGGGGCTTGTTGAAATTACTGTCAAGGAGACCAGTGCAAATATTAAGAGACAGGCCAGGGCAGGATGACTTTTATTTAATATGGAATTAAATTATGGAGGACAGGAAGGGAGGGGAGACAAAAAAGATGGGAGAAGGGCAGGACATCTAAGAAGAGAAATATTTTTCTCTGGGTCTTTGAGTAACTAATTGTTTTCCTATCTTGCTTTCTTTGCTAGATTCATTGCATGTCTGACTCTGAAATCATGAAAAGCAGTCACAGGACCGGAAAGAAGAAAGATAGTGCCAATCCTCCTTCCATCTTACCGCCACACACACGTGTCACAGGATGAAGACACCACCAGATGACTGGCTGGTGGAACAGGTGTCTGGCAACTACAGCTCAGAGGAGTGTAGGGAGGCATTTGAAGTTCTTTGATTCCGATGCTGATGAGCCTTTCTCAGGGAGATCAGAGGAAGATGTGGAATGGCAACCTGAAAGTGCCAGGATGTGCTGGTCAACTTCACCTCTTGCGGACACCAGCACTTCTGCATCTGCAGCATATAGCAGTTTCTCCAGTGTCCCTCCTAAAAACCTTTTAAAAAGCTACTCCACCATCAACATTGCCCAAGGTTGGAGGGATGATAAACAGATACAAGCAAAGGCAGAAAACAGTACCATTTGCTGTTCGCAGCCAGCGTCTGGAGTCTCCGACAACTGCTCATGGTATTATGGAGTTGGACACTGAGGTTGCAGAACCCGTTCCTGTCAGCCCAAAAAGTAGCACAAAAAAAAGGTTAAAAAACCCACCCATATGGACGTTAATGGGTGTGGAGCACTGTGAATGGAAGGATGGAGATGTAATGATTGCTATTTGAAATTATTTCAGGGCCTCATTAAGCCATGGGAAAGACTTTCAAAAGTTGGGTACCTCAGCAATCAGTACACACTTGATGCTGAAACACCACACCATCTGTAAGAAAAAAAAGATTCAGAAGCACTAGCCTGTGTGTTGCCTCTGTTTCTACTACTTCAGCAGCAACCCACTCATAGGCTCTGGAAACCTCTTATTCACAGGAATCATTGCCATCCTCACCAGTGTCACCATGTCTTCCAGCAATACAGATGACGCTTTGAGAGATTTATTAAAAGACCACCCCTTATAAGGCATCAAATCCAAGGGCATGCCAACTGGTTGCTTAACCCAAATGGTGGATGACAGATAGCATGCTACCATTTTCCTTTGTGTAGACAGATGGTTTTAAAAACTTCATGTGAGCATTTTCCCCCAATGGAATGTCCCAAGCAGGTTGTACTTTGCCAACAAAGCCGTGTCAGAACTGTACGCGAAAATAGTCAAGAGAGTGAAGGGAGCTTTGAAGCAGGAGGAGGGGAAGGGAAAGTACAAATCACCATGGACATATGGACCAGTGGCACCCATCGGGAATATCTTGCCGTGACTGCTCACTGGTTGTACACAGAGAAGTGCATGCTGATACGGAAGCAGGCCCTTCTTTGCCTGTCCCCTTTGATTAAAGTCACACCAGACAGAACATTTCCAAAGAACTTTTGGGCATTATGAAAGAGTGACTGGAGTCATTTAAATTTAAGATTGGCTTTGTAGTCATAGACAATGCTGAGAAAATTTCAAATGCAGTGTGGTAGTCCAATCTCACTCAAGTTCCATGTACTATGCACTGCATCAACCTAGTGGTGCAGAAGTTATGGAACAAGAAAGAAGTTGAAGGCATGCTCAGCACCAACCCAGAGGTGAAGGATCTCATTGTCAGATGTCGCTGTCTCTGCCGACATTTCCACCATTCTGGCACATCAGGACGAACACTCAGGGTGGCCCAAGCTCAGTTGTCCCTGCCACCTCAAAATCTGATTCAGGAGGTGAAGACATGGTGGAATTCAACTTTCCTTATGATGGAGAGGCTGTTGGCACAAACAAAGGCCATTCAGAACCTGTACATGGATGGGCCAGATCAACTAAGAAGGGATTCAGAGATACATATAACAACCATGCAATGGATGTTTATGAAGGACATAGTAACGCTGCTGAAACCATTTCATGAAGCAACAAAATTAGTAAGCAGCGCAGATGCATCTCTCAGCGTGTACATTTACCTCGTTCACTTGCTGGAGAAAAAACCCACGCAAATAGCATCAGAATTTGAAGCAGCGGGCAGCCATGTTACAGCACAACTGGCGAGGAAATTGTCGGAGGGCCTCAGTGACAGCCCCTACCTTTCTGAAATGAAAGAGGCAAACCACAGCTGGACCTCCTTTTCCCTTGACCCTACAAATCATGCTACAAATGAGCAGCATGAAAAAGGGAAGATGCATCAAGCCTGAAGAAGGCCGTGGTAATCAAACTACAGGAGATGCTCCTGGAACAATGTGCGTGTGAAGAAGACAGAGTGCAAGTGGGGTAGCTTCCCAGCCCCCATCATCATGCAGTGCACCATCCACCCATGGTGAGCCTCTGAGAACACACAGCAGAATAGTCCAAGTCGAAAGTGAAAGCCTGATGGCACTTGCACACAAGAAACAGATCTCCTTCTCAGACGATGAAGATGGAGATGATGGCCCATCTGCGATGCCCTGTGGTGACACAGTGGAACTCCATTGTGCAGCTGCAAAGAAAGAGGCGGATGAGCTGTTCAAAGGTTACACTGAGCACTGTTCTTGTGTGAGCCCAGGCTGTGATCCATCGCAGTACTGGCAAGAACAAAGGGCTGCTTGGTCTGCACTGTACCACCTAGCTGTAGCACATCTTGGATGCCTTCCCAGTTCCATACCTTCAGTAGAGGTCTGCACCAGGGGCCCATGTCATTTTTGTTTTCATTTTCGTTATTTAAATGTGTTGTTTTCGTAAATATCAAATTGTCATTTTTATTTTTGCTTTCATTTTCGTTTTCCCTTGGTTTCAATGGAAAACATATTTGTGGCTGTAACTTTTTTATTCTTCACTATATTTGGCTGAAACCTGGGGTAAATATACCTCGAATAGAAGGCATTATGTGTACATATTTCTAAAAAGATTGAATAAAGGAATAAAATTTTAGAAGCAGTTAAATTATTTTATTTTGCAAAGATCTTCATATACATTCATAGCTGTAACTTCTTTGCCTCACATTTAATGTAGATGAAACTTGGCAAGTTTATACCCCTTCCCATATTTAATATCTCTGCCAACTTCCAGAAGGATTGAATAAAGGATCCTGGTGGTATAAGAGATTAACATATAAATGTATGTCTGACTTTAACATCTTTGTAGTCCAGCCAGTGCATATGTAATTTGGCAGGACTGTATGCACACTTTCACAATCATCTTTGCCAAATATCAAAAAGATGTGATAAAGGTTCCCAATTTTATATGCCTGCACAGCATATGCAGAGATGGAGCCTATGCCAGGAATTCTCTTATGTGTCACTGTTGTATAAAATCAGTTTGTGATGCCAATTGCCCAGCAGAAATGTAAAAAAAAATCTTCATTCTGTGCTGTGACCATCCCAACATCTCTCCCCCACTTGTTACTGGGAAATCAGAAGCATCTGTTTAGGAAAGAGTCAATAAAGATTCGCTTATGTCACAGTGCTGAAGGATGTGATTGTGATGATAATTGGCCAGCCTGAATGTGTAAACAATGTCTCCTTATTGCTGGGATGTTATCCCCAAAGTCCCAGTTATATACCTTCTATGTCCACCTGAGGACCGGCCCCTATTCCTGCCTCGAAGCCACTACCAATTGGTCCTGTAAAGCTGGAAGCTTTTGGGTTGCTCCACATCCTTCCTCTTACAATTTCTCTCCCACTGCCATGCCAGGTGCCTGCCTCTGACTGGCACTGCATGTGCTGCTATTTATCTGAATAATGGTCTTCACAGGGGCAACATCAATTTCTTATACAATTGGGTTCCTTTATCAAATGGTCCTGTAGTTTGGCAGAGATGACAGGTAAGGTATGTGATATATTCCTGTTGTTAGCCGCCCTAGGCTGCCTATGGCAGGAGGGGCAGGATACAAATTTTCTAAATAAATAAATATCTTATAAACAGGATGGAATATACAAATATTACAGCTGGAAATGTATTTTCAAGTTAATGTCTTATACCATCAGGGCCCTTTATCCATTCTTTCTGAAAATTGGAGAACTGTTAAGCTTGTGGGGGCACATAATAGTCACAGGTTTCATGCAAATTCAATGGAAGATAAAGAAGTTGTAGCTATGAATGTGTATGGAGAATTTCTTAAAATCACAAAATCTTTACTAACGCATAAAATAATATGATAAATAATATGATAAATAATATGATAAAATAATATGTGATTTTTACTTAAAATCACAAAATCTTTACTAACGCATAAAATAATTCAATACAATAGAATAAATGAAGGCTGCAACGAGTATGGTAAAATACAACGTTAAATCAATACAAGTTATAAGGAATATGATGGAGACTATTAGAATACCTGGGGATGATAATAAAATAAATAATAATAATAATAATAATAATAATAATAAATAAATCAAGTGACTCGTTTTTGTTCCTTTCTTTTGTCATCTTTCCTGGGCCCAAATATTCAGTTTCATTGGTCAAAGGTGTTGCCAATGTGACTGGGGTTATGTACCATAACATAGGGTGTTAACAAACAAGCGATTAGCCCACTGGAGTCCAGGGTCACTCCATAGAGCACTCAGGCATGTGCACTTGAAAGTTCCATGCGACAAACTGGACAGATGGGAGAACATTTGCCTGCATCAGCCACCATTCACCCGCACGGTGAGCTCCACATTCACTGGGACAATGCCATGAATGGGGGAAGCAAGGTAGACAGGTGCCAGGTGTAGGCAAACAACTGGTGGCCACCTAACAGACAGACAGGTGACAACTTTCCTCCTCTCCCCCTCAGACACTCTAGCAGCTAAGGAATCTGGAGCTCCCTCTCTCGCAAACTCTGGGCAATCACTTCAAGGCAGAACTAGACAGGTGCGGGGGTGGTGGTAGAGAGAGAGAGGTCGTGGGAGAGGCAGCAGGTTAGAGAGGAGGACAACGTGTAGGGTTCTGAGGAGGGACAGGAGGGCCGAGGAGCAGATAGGGGATCCATCCAACAGCACCCCGAGGCCCCATTCCTACTGTACTGCCATGGCTCCATGACACTTCGGAAGGTCTTGGAATGTAAGGGCTGGATGTGGGGATTATAATTGTTTAAGGAAAATATTTAGTTATATTTTTTTTCAAAAACTATATAATCAGTCTCATTCTTTTGCTTGTAAATGTACACCATTATTTAAAATAAAATGTTGTAACATTACAAATACAGACTAGAAGTGGTCATAGTGGCCAAAATACCAGAAACAATAACAAATATTGCAACATAGAGGCAGGCCATATATGGAAACAACTTTATTCTAAAGTATTTCATTTAAGAGTCAATGAATCTTTGTCAATGGCAATTCAAAGGCATTAAAAACGCGGAATACACTTCAGCATCATTCTAAATGATACTGTTGTGGAAATTTAGGTTTTCTGGGCCTTTTGTTTTGACCAAAGTTTTGCTCTGCACAGGCCTGTAAGAGGCAGCTGTTTCATATAAACCTTGTACAGCCAAAGAATCTGAATACTGTTGCATTATCTTTTAAAATAGAATTAAGGAAGTCTACACTTGGCCTAGTCTTTAGTATTCAGCCTTGTAGACTATCAGAATCTCTGGCGTCCCCTTTTTAGTTGGGCCATATATTTGCTTTGCATATAGGAGTTCACCAGATAGGGAAGTTTGGTCAGTTTGGTCTGGGCTCATGATCACACAGGTAATGGATGACCTTTGGGTCAAATGTCTATACAGCAAAGATTTCTGCTAATGCAACTGGCTTCAGGCTAGGACAGATGGCCCGGATCGGAAAGAGAAACGGGAAATTATCTTATTTGGGCATAGTTGATCTAATTGCCTTTACTTACCTCGTGATTGCTGATGTATGCATATTTGATTTTGAACAACAGGTATGAAAACCTATATAAACTATCTGTACTCTTTGTTCGGGGTCTTACTCTGTTTGAGTGACACCCGAAGATGTGTACCTGAAATAAAGACTGAGCGACTCTGAAATCTGCATTAAAGTTTTATTTCTACACTGTTTAATGTATTCATTAATGATTTGGAGAAGAGTGTTAAGAGTGAGGTGATCAAATCACTCAGCATATAATTGGGTTGTGGAATCTACTGTCAGAGGCTGTGGTAAGTGCTTGTTCTATAGCTGAGTTTAAAAGAGGTTTGGACAAGTTTCTGGAAGATAGGTCCATTAGCAGCTATTAGCTAGACAGGATCAGGGAACATGATGGGGGCTAGGGGGAAAACAACAGGGAATGGATCCCCCATTGTGACCTGTTGGATGCTTCTCCTAAGCCACCGTGATTGGCCACTGTCGGAGAGAGGATGCTGGGCTAGATGGACCATTGGTCTGACCCAGTATGGCACTTCTTATGTTCTTATTAAAATTTGATACAAAAAATAGATTTGTTCATACCCTAACTACTCAGTAATGTGTACTCCTAAAGCACATGCTCTGCATCGATTCCCCTCACGTTTCAGATGTCCTGCCCAGTTAGATTATACGTTTTCAGGACAAGGATTGTTTTCGTGCTATATTTGTGGTGGACCTTCCTTTTATGCTCTTCTACATTTCTTATCCGCACAATACAGAAATTGCACAAATTCCAACATTCTACCAGTCTTAAACTCTTCTACTTCATACACTGATATTATATGTTGGTTTCAAGTGGCTGGGATAGATATAAATGGGAAAAGAGTGGGGTGAGGGAGAAAGCTATAGACAATAAATTTTATCCATTATTATTTGCAGTATAAAAATCCAGCTGAATAGGCGTTTACCCAGGCAAGTTAGTTTAATATGGCATAGGTTGAATTCTGTACATAGCTTCTGTGCTAGACTTTCTGTGGCTCTGTTTCACAAGCATATTTCTACACAGGCGGTAGTGAGTTATAGCCCCATAGTGAGATACAAATTGATTTTCTTCTTTATGTGGAGATGCTTTCATCTGTTCTTCAGAAACATGGCTGAGCTGTAGTAGTCATTCTCAAACGACATTAAAGAGAAGTCTTTAATCAAAGAATTGCTATAAATACTATCATAAACCAGCATTTAAAATAAAGCTCTTTGAAAGACTAGTTAGGGTTTCCAACTGTTTTTTCTTCTAGCATAAAAACATGGGTTGGGAATTATCCTGAACAAAAAACTTTTCATCTAGAAAGCAATATATTTCAGGAATTTATTGAAAGGACTAAGATATTATTGTATGGCAATTACATTTTATAGGACTTAAAACATTTTGTATTTGAACTTTGATCTTTGATGTTTTAAATTTCATGTTAATCAATTTAATGAAAGATAAGGATTTTTTTTCAATTAAAAGGAAAAGAAAAAATTGTCAAAAACACCATGTTGTTGGCCATTTCTTTAATACTTCTACATTAGCTGCCAGCACTCTAATCAGAGTTAATCTTTGAGTATCTTCTGTTAATTCAGCCCTGGATCCTACATTGAAGTCTGAGACTACATGCATTTATACAGCTAAGCTTAATTGATGAATGAGGGTTCCCCCCAAGAATTTCTCATTAATAGACATATTATACGGATTAATCTCCTGAGCATTACTGAAAGAAGAAATGTGTTCAAAGAGAACCATGGGTTAGCCTTCTTATTTAAATATCATTACAAATGAGATTTTCTAAACATGACTGTGTGCCCTGTTCGTCTCCCTTTTGGTAGGATGTGAATATATCCATGGGCTCTGCTCATCATGGGCTTGAGGCACTTTGATTGGGGGAGGGAAAGAATAAGTGGTGTCTTCTTGCAGTGCAACTAAGTGGTGGCAATGCAATGGGTGTAAAGATATGGATAGCAGTTCTGGAGTTGGCCATGGCAGCCCGCTTCACCCTCTGGCTGGCTCATCCATCTGAAGGCAGCCCACCAGATGTCGAAGCAGAGCAGACTGTGCCTGCTCCGGGGCAGCTCTGCTTGTGGTGCTCCAGAATATCCCAGAGCACCACCACCAAACATGGGGTACCAATTTGGAGTGGAACTGTTGTCCATCTGCTCACTAAACCCAGGCTGCAGTTCTACTCCTGGTTGGCCATTGCCCTGGCAATACCATAGAGTCATGGGCGCCTGCCTAGAGTTTTGGGTAATCATCTGCAACTCTATGGTATGTGTGTCTGCGGGGAGGGGAGGTACTGTGCAGATGGACTGAAGCCGGGGGACCCACTGGGTCCATCTAAAGCAGAACCAGGCAGGGCTGGAAGCAGGCAAACGTCGGGATGCACCCCCAGAGCAGCTTGGTTATCGCCACCAGATGTCTATATTGACATCATCTCAACAACGTAAAAAAGCCAGATCTCACCACTCAATAGGGGTGTACAATAAGTTTTAGTTATTTTAATTACTAAAACGAATGAAGCCTTGTTCATTTTAGTAATTAAAATACTAAAATGGATGGAAAAGGTGATGGAAATGGACGCAAATGAACAAAAAACCATCCGTTTTCATTATAAAAATAAAAATACATCCCCCTGTGCATGTACAAAATGGCCACTAGGACAGTTCTTGATATGTGCACCCTTTACCAAAATGGTGCCAGCATCTTCGGTGCCATTTTGGAAAAGGGCAGCCAGTCTGCACAAATGCAGTGGCCATTTTACACATGCACAGACCGGCTGCCTTTTCCCAAATCACACTGATGCTGCCAGTGTCATTTTGGAAAAGGGCTGCACAGGCACAGATTGGTCAGGTGGCAATTTGCACATGTGAAGTGATTTTTTATTTTTTAAAATAAAATTAAAAGAAAAAAAATGAAGACAGTAGGGGTCACTGACAAAAACAAAGGGATTTTTGTAAATGAAAATAAGAACTAAAATGAAAACAAATGATGTGCCTGATCCATATCCCTACCACTCAAAGCTATTTCTCCAGACTCTCTGCAGCCACATAGAAACAACTATATCAGGAATAGTTGGTCTGCATTTTGGAGGAGCTCCCTGAAATCTTTGCAGAAGAATGCTGCTTCTGCTTCTGCTTCTTCTTCTTCTTTTTTTTTTTTTTTAAGATAATGAGTGGAAACTGAAGTGACCATGCCGGGACACAGTCTGGACTAGGTTGGGCCACTCACCAAAGGTTCCCATGGTCGAACTGCCAGGAAGGGCAGAGCGACACAGGAACATGGAGCCAGCCAGCCCCTCTGCTGCTCACCATGACGGGAAGCAATAGCAGCCAATGAAGGCTGCCATGAGGGCTGATCATAGCAGACCCGATTCAGGTCATGGCAGGCCATACTACACATGATAGTCTGCATTGTCCCGCTTTGCTCCATTGGGCGGAGCCTATTCTGGGCTGTGACCTGAAGCTAATCTAGGGGTCAGAGCCCAGGGTAGCGTCTGACATGGCCCAGGGAAACATCTGATGCGTCCTGAACAGACATACCAGGGGTTCACAGGCCAAAGTGTGAAAACATGGGCCACAGTGGGCCACCATCTTGTCTGTTTCTACCCAAAGGCTGAAATTCTGGAGAACAAGACATTTGCTTGGCAAAGATGCTACTTGGCACAGGTGTAAGCCAGGCAAACCACCCTATTTATCTTTAATTTGTCCACCTATGTACTACACTAGTTTTTAGTCTTTTGACAATCAATTTAATGCCTGGCTAGTTTAATAAACCGATGTGGTTAAGCTCCAGTTTGACACTCTGGAGTGGTTCTTTGTATAATACTCTTAAACATTAGTGGGGTATGGTTGCTGAATGCTGATCTAACACAGCAAAATTTTACCACCACTAGATTACTATGGGTATTTTCAAATGTGATGGCTCATGGCACTGTCACGCTTTGAACTTGGCTGGGGTGAGCGCCCTCACCTTGGTCAGAATCTGGCCAGGTCACTGAACAGATGTGTCAGCGGCCTGGGATGAGGATAGAGCTGGGCAGCATGCAGATGTAGTTCTGTAGTCCTAACAAGTGGTCACGGCAGCTTATGGGGCCATGTCCATGCAGAACAGCCCCTGTCATGAACTGGGGTCAGGTAAAGCAGATCATCAAACATGATGGCCCGCTCTACCCCATCCGGAGATGGCTTCCCCGGGCCACAGTAGTGCTTACCCTAGGCTTTTACTTGGTGATGGGCACGAGTAACAGCCCGGGCTAAAACCTACCACAGTCTGGGGACAGCCCTGATGCTGCCTGGGGGAATATCTGGCAGGTGGGAGCAGACATGAAAGCACTGTGGGTGTTCACGTGGGTTAAAGCGTGGCCACCCATGGTACCGTCATGTTTGAAAATACCCTATGAGTGACAAGCTTTTCTCCAGAGCATGAATCTGGGGTCCAACGTTTTCAACCTTATGAATCTCCAGATCTAGGAATCCCCATAGAGTGAGATTGTGCCTTCATGATATTAAATCCAAGCACAGAGCTGCACTTTCCCAAAATTCAGGTGTGCTGAGGTTGTCACTGGGAGGGGGGAGACAAAAGGGGTGAGAGGGGTCAAGGTAGGAAGCAGGGGTGGGGAAAAGGGATCGAGAGAGGAGGACGGCTCCTACGAATGGTAGGCACTCTATCTAGGATATAAGGATCCCTCAGGGTGTAGGGTGGGCTTTCCCTCAAACTTGGAGAGCAACCCTTTTCATCACTGGGATCATGAATAAGAAGCCAATTGCCCCAAGAGGGTGAGTACACAAAGGACAAAGCCAATTGCTCAAGGGAATATACAGGTCCCAGGACACCATGATCGGGGGGAGTGGGGAAATAAGGGGATATGATTCCAAGGAGGGGAAAAGGGGGAGGGGACCACGAGGCCAGGGAAGGTGAGGGGATAGGTCTTGCATTCAGGGAAGAAGTAATGAAAGGGAAGAGAAGGACTGGGGAAAAGGGCAGGAAACCAGGTACCAAATCACAATCCATTTATTCAGGAAATCAATACAAGGAAAACTTAACACAGACAGCTCACCACTCACTCTCTCTAGCACTCTGAGATAGGGAAGGGAAACACGGGGAACAGTCACACTCTAGTCAGCTGTAGTCAAATAGCAAGGACAAGAATACACAACAAGATCCAGGGGGCCAGCATCTCGAAATGATTACCTGCGGGTTACCCAAGTCCCGTTGGTACGTTTTATAGCTGATAGCTCCGCCCCCACGCCGTCATGCTCAGGGCAAGGCCACCTGTCCGCCTACGGGCAATCTGTAACATGCCACGCACCTGGAAACGGGGTGGAGCAAAGCCTCTCCTGTCAGCGTGATGAGGCTCCGCCCCCCACTACGTGCGTCCCCCCCGTCAAACTCTCCGGACGCTCTGCCGCGCCGGACAAGAGAGCGCCCGGCATTCCCCCTAAGTCTGCCTGCTTGAACGCTGACAGAGGTGTAGGGTTGTCATTTATACTCAACTCATATTCCTATAATGCACTGCAGTTGTAAAATAGGTGATTCAATAACAGAATGAAAGACGCCTAGGTGGGTCATACTGCATTGTAATGGAGGCAGATATCAAAACAATTCTCTCTTGTTCCTCAAAAGATTTTCAAAGCACATAAAATGGAATTTTTAAAAGGTAAACTTGTTCAAATGTAGGGGAAAGGCTATTCAGGAGTTCCTAAATGGCTTGCAATGGAACTAAATCACTCCTAAATTACATAGCCATTTAGAAATCCTACCCATAATTGGCTATCAAATCATTTACAAAATCTAAGCATGAACAGTGTCAAAAAGAAAAGAGATGGAGACAAGGTGGTTTGAATTGATTGGACTAATAAAAGATACCATTCAAACCGTGTCTCCATCTCTGTCACTGTCAGGGTGCGACGGGGGGTCTGGGTGCAGCACGGAGCTGGGGATCCCAGAGCACCACAACAGGGGAGCGCCGCTGACACGGTGACGGGAAAAAACACGCCCTCGCGGCCTTATGCTGCGCCAGGGGGCATGTCCTCGCACTCACAGCCACAGGGCGGAGAAACCATGCTCCTAGAGTCACCTCCGGGATCGCGGCATTCCCTGCGCTTGCGGCGCCGCCTCCAGGAAGCAGATAAAAGCTGACCACCAGCAGTATAGCATTGTTGGTGATCGGAGTTTGACCCCATGATACCGCCCCTGCTGAGCTTGTGGTTATTCTTCGATGCCAATCCATGTGGGGTGAGTGCGTGGAAGAGTGTTTGGCGTGAATCTGTGGTGAGAGCCTGTGGCGAGTGTCTGGAGTGAATGTGTATTGAGAGTCTGTGCTGAGTATCCTTCCTCCAACTGGTAAGTGTGAGTCCTATTATTGTTTGTGTATCACCTCTGGGGCCCTGTGGACTTGTGTACATGTGCCCTATCTTATCCTTCCCCTTCCTGGGTCTCAGCATTGGTGTTCCGCCCTCACCCCAAGCACTTCCCTTCCCTTCTGCTTCCCTTCCGCTCCCCTGAATGTGTGGAAATCCCTACAGCAACCAGTGGGCGTTCACTCCAGATACTCCATGATGATCCAGGCTGAGGATTATACCTCGGTATCCTAGAAGCCATATAAGATCCTGAGGGTTTGTTTCCTAGCCTAACCGTGCTTTCAAAAGTGTCAGTGGAACGTGAGACCCTTCCTACCCTGTTTCCCCTTGCCCTAGTCCCCAACAGCTCTCACAGAATCACCAGCACTTCAAATCCCTTATTTCCCCTTTTCCCTAACCTTGTGGTCTGACCTCATGGAACAGTTAACAGCAGAGGTAAAATAATTGACCAGGATAACCCATGCATTAGCCATGGAAATCCAGGTCATTAAGGAACAACAGGGTACAGTGGAAGCCCCCCCTGCAGAACCTGAGGGGGTCACTGCTTGCCTTCCCCAGGAACCTAAAGGTCCAAATATAACCAAATTTTCAGGGGATCGTCATGCCTTCCAGGGATTCTTGGCACTATGTGAGCTTACCTTTTCAGTAGAGCCTAAGACCTATAACACTGACGCTTGAAAGGTAGCCTTTGTTATAGGCTTATTAGATGGGGTGACCCTGGCGTGGGCCATGCTCCTATTGACCCAGAAAAGTACCTTGTTGTCAGATTATACAAACATTTATTCAGGAATTGTCATTTTTGTTTGCCTACCCGCATCGTGCAAAGGATGCGGAGACTGCTATTATGGGGTTAAAACAAGGGAGGGGTACCTTGTTAGATTATGTAACCAGGTTTCAACAGTTAGCAGTAGATTTAAATTGGCCCAATCACGTCCTACGGGTTATGTTCCGTAGGGGGTTGAATGACAAGCTGAAGGATCAGTTATCCTTCACCACACTGCCTGCTACGTGAGGAGAACTTGTCATGTTAACATTGCCATTCCTGTGGTGGGCAGGGTAGACTCCAGCAAGACAGATGAAGGTGAACCAATGCAACTTGGGGCCTTGCATGGCCCGCTTTCGGCAGCAGAACGTGTGCATAGACGGGCCCTCCAACTTTGTTTCTATTGCGGGGACTCACCTCACTTTGCTCATAACTGCCCTTTGCTTCCTGCCACAAGGTGAGAGTCAGGAAACCCCAAACCCCGGGAGCTATAGGGGGGTTCCCGGGAGGCCAAGATAAGCCCCTATTAAAACATGAGCCTGCTCTCACTACTAGTCCCTTGCAACTCCAACATCTTTGTGTTCCTGCCACAATAGGTTTAGGGTCGGACAGGAGCGTCATTGTGTGGGTATTAATAGATTCTGGGGCCTCCAGAAACTTCATGGACCAAGACTTCACTCACCACTATTCGATACCATTCACTCGGTGGGTTCCGGTGGAGACAGTGCATTCCATCGATGGATCGCCACTGATTTCCAGGTCCATTACATTACAAACCGAGCTGTTACAGGTGACTATAGGACAGCATACAGAGCACTTACAGTTGGACATCGTGGCAATGTCCATGTTTACTATTGTACTGGGGCTCCCCTGGCTGTGTTGCCACAACCCCATTATTGACTGGGCCAAACGAACGATGGTTTTTGGATCCGCCTTTTGTCACACCTCATGTATCCAGAATTTACCGTACCATGGGATGGCCACCATAGAGACTGACCAAGTTCCAGCCCTTCCTCCCCAATACTGCAATCTTTCAGAAGTATTTGATGAAAAGGAAGCGGCAGTCCTCCCGCCGCATAGACCCTAAGACTGCCCTATCTAATTGCTGCTGGGCACGGAACCACCTTATGGATGGATTTACGCCCTTTCTAGCCCTGAACTTGCAACCCTCAATAGTTATATTGATGACAATTTGCAGCGTGGGTTCATTTGACACTCCTCCTCCCCTGCCGGGGCCCCACTTTTCTTCATCCCCAAGAAGGATGGAGGCCTTTGCCCTTGCATTGACTATTGGGGTTTGAATGTTATTACAATTAAAAACCAGTGCCCACTCCTCTTAATCCCCGAACTACGAGATAGGCTCCATGGAACCAAGCTGTTTACCAAGTTGGATCTTCATGGTGCCTACAACCTATTACGAGCCCAGTAGGGGGAAGAATGGAAAACCGCCTTCTGGACCAGATATGGACATTATGAATACTGTGCGATGCCCTTCGACCTGGCCAGGGCCCAGCCACGTTTCATCATCTGATCAACGATGTGTTGTGCGATATGCTGGATATTTATGTTATTGCATATCTTGATTACATACTCATTTTCTCTGTAACAATGTCAGAACACATCCAACATGTGCGTTCTGTCCTACAACGATTGAAGGAGCACCACCTCTTTTGTAAACTGGAAAAATGTGCATTCCACAAGATGACCATTGACTTCTTGGACTTTATTATATCCCCACAGAGGGTGGAGATGGATACAAAAAAGACCACTGCCATCCTAGCATGGGTTCCCCCATCTTCCGTGAAAGCACTTCAACAGTTCTTGGGAACCACTAACTATTAACTCCAATATATCCCAAATTATGCAAGGTTAACCGAACCCCTTAGTTGTTTGTTGTGCCAGGGAGTGCCCTACGTATGGACCCCCACCTAACAAGGGGCTTTTGAATTCCTGAAAAGGGCCTTCACCCAAGCACCGCTCTTGCAATATCCTGATTTTGAGAAGCCTTTTACAGTTAAAACCAATGCTTCTAGAATTGCTCTTGGGGCAGTGCTACTGCAAGCAGGAACCGAACCAGACTGTCTGATGCCCTGTGCATATTATTCCCAACAGTTAACAAGTGTGGAAAATAATTACACAATCATGGATAGAGAATTACTCGCTATCAAGGCTGCCTTCACTACGTGGAGAAAATACCTCGAAGGAGCAAAATATCCTGTCATCGTTGTCACCGACCACCGGAATCTCACATATCTGCAAACCACACGCATTGCAAATGCACGCCATGGGTGCTGTCCTTCGCCTGATTCAACTTTCAAGTATGTTACCGCCCCGGGCACCAGAATCTATTGGCCGATGCCTTATCTAGATGCACAGAAGTTGGAGAAAATCCAAGTAGTTGAGGAGAACTGCTTCTCCAGCCAACAGCCTTTATGGCGGCCCTTGTTACTGCGGCACAGATACAAGAGTACACACGTGTGGCCCCAGCTCCCATGCCCCCCACTAAGTATAATTCCCAGGAAGGACTTTACTACGTTAAGGATAAAATTGTGGTCCCTGCTCAAGCGCGACAACAGCTTCTTAAAATTCATCATGATGCTCCACTACCCGGTCGTCCCGGGATCAAACAAACTCTTGAACTGTTACAACGAAGATTTTGGTGGCCAACTCTCCGGGTGGATGTACATCAGTACATTGACAAATGTGCTCTTTGTGCCCAAACAAAAATTCCGCAATGCCAGGCACAGGGCCTCTTACAATTAGCCCCAGTACCCCAAGGGCCCTGACAACGGATAGGAATTGATTTCATCGTCGAACTTCCCCTGTCACATGCCTGCATCACTGTTCTTGTAGCAGTCGACCACTTCACAAAGATGGCCCATTTTGTAGCATGTGCAGGCCTTCTGACGGCAGCACAAACTGTGAGTCTTTTGCTACATAATGTAATAAAATTACATGGAGCCCCCTTGGATATCCGCTCCCACAGATGAACTCAATTTATGTCCAGACTGTGGAAGGCCCTACTCGTCAGCCTCCAAATAAAGATGAGTCTGACAACATCCTATCACCTGTAAGCCAATGGCCAGGTGGAACAGATAAACCAAACTTTAGAACAGTATATTCACTGCTATACCGATTATTTTCAAGGCGACTGGTGGGAAGGAACTCTTACCCCTAGCTGAATTCACCTATAACAATACCTTGAATGCATCCATTGGAACCTCCCCATTTTTCATGAACTATGGATACCATCCTCACATTTGCATCCCACACCATTCTCCCCTAGGGTTCCTGCTGCAGGAGTGATGGCAAAACAGATCCAGAGAGCTCAAGCCGCTGCAAAGGCCATTCTCTTGCAAGTCTGCCAACGATACGAACAATCAGCAGATCAAGATCGGTGCGTGGCCCCGGACTTCCTACCAGGCAATTGGGTATGGGTAGATCGCCGCCATTACCCTTCAAATCGGCCATCAGCCAAACTAGACTATCAAAATGTGGGGCCTTTCCCAATCCTTCGCAAGCTCAATGATGTGACTTATACGGTTCAACTACCCCAGCACTACCACGTTCATCCATCCTTCCATGTCTCCCTCCTTAAACCTGCTCATGCACCAAGGCCCGGACTATGGTAGACCCTGCCCCCACGACCACTATGGACGAATATTAAGTACACCGCATTTTGGACTCTCAGTATCGCTGGGGCCGATTCTACTATCTCATTGACTGGAAGGGGTATGGCCCCTCTGAAAGCTCTTGGGAGAAAGCTGTGGATGTGCATGCCCCTAAATTGATCAGTTTCTTTCATATCCGTTACCCCCTAAAGCCTTGGCCTCAGGCCTTCCGCAGACCTTGGAGGGGATACTGTCAGGGTGTGATGGGGGGGTTCAAGCACAGTACGGAGCTGGGGATCCCGGACTGCTGCAACAGGGGAACACCGCTGACATGGCGGCAGGAACAAACACGCCCTGCGGCCTCTCTGTCAGTGGGAGGGGGAAGAAGGGGAAGGAAGGTACAGCAGGGGAATCACTACGGAGATCAGAATCACACAGGGAGGCTCTGAATGTCGAAGTGGTGGGAAAAATGCCCGTCAGGATAGTGTGTGGGCCCTTCCACGTGCAGGTGCACCAGGAAGTTAGGCCCCTATCATCATAGGGCTCAGAGCGCAAGGGATGGGGGACCCACACACACCTACAAGCGTACCCTGGGGAAGAAGGGCTGGACGGCCAGTGGAGGATGGTGCAGGGGATGATAGGAGGGGGAACCCACGGGAAGGGGGGAAGGAGAACGGGGCTTCCACACACCAGGGGGGAAAGGGGAGCGGAGGACCCAGGAAGGGTAAGGAGGTACACACTGCCCGCAGGCTCACCCAACCCACACAGGCTTCCTAAGGATCAGCAGTAGGGAAGTCTTCACTCAATCACAGTCTCAATATGCAACACAGATACAATGGGGAACGGGAGGAAAGGAAGAATGGGGAAGTTGAACAGGAGGAGTCACGCCACAAAATCAACACTCAAGAAATCACTTAGCTTGCACATGGGGGCCAGTCCTTCCAGGCACGCAGCTCTGTTCACCAGCATTGTTCCCTTTGAGCTGCTTGTTCATAAAGGGGAGGCCCCGCCCACCGATCGTGCCTGTAGGCGCACCGAATGTCTCAGCGGGGGGCGTGGCTCCACGCTGCTGCAGGGAGGCTCTGATGCGCCCGGGCTAGCAGGCCCCCTGTGATTGCCTGCCGGGGCTCTTGGGAGCAGAGGCACGCCCGTCTCGTGGGCTGGGGTTTGTTGTTTGCTGCGGGGGGCGGGGTTCCCGGCCGGCAAGTGTGCCCACCAAGCTGCTGAGAGGTGGTGGGAGTGGCGGCGGGTGACACTCTCGCTGCACCAGGGGGTATGTCCTTGCACTCACAGCCACAGGGCGGAGAAACCATGCCTCTAGCCTCGCCTCCGGGACCGCGGCGTTCTCTGCACTTGCGGTGCTGCCTCCAGGAAGCAGATAAAAGCCAGCCACCAGCACTACAGCATTGCTGGTGATCCGAGTTTGATCCCAAGATACCGGCCCCCTTCCTGCTGAGCTTGTGGTTATTCTTCAATCCCAATCCGTGTGGGCTGAGTGTGTGGAAGAGTGTTTGGCGTGAGTCTGTGGTGAGAGCCTGTGGAGAGTGTCTGGTGTGAGTGTGTATTGAGAGTCTGTGGTGAGTATCCTTCCTAGTGTGAGTCCTATTATTGTTTGTGTATCACCTCTGGGGTCCTGTGGACTTGTGTACATGTGCCCTATCCTAGCCTTCCCCTTCCTGGGTCTCAGCACTGGTGTTCCCTTCTGCTCCCCTGAATGTGTGGAAATCCCTACAGCAACTGGTGGGCGTTCACTCCAGATACCCTATGATGATCCAGGCTGAGGATTATACATCTGTATTCTAGAAGTCATATAAGATCCTGAGGGTTTGTTTCCTAGCCTAACCGTGCTGTCTCAAGTGACAGTGGAACGTGAGACCCTTCCTACCCCGTTGTCCCTTGCCCTTGTCCCCAACAGCTCTCACAGTCACTTGGGACCAACACGGCAACCATAAAATCTCTCTGGATAAAAAAAACACCAAATAGCTAGTCAACACAAGCCGTGCACAGTCTAAGTGATGACTAGACAGTGGATGCAGCAACATGAGCTGGAGGGGTATCAATCCTTGTGAGGCCCCAGAGTAGGAAATCACCAACACAACACTGTGGAGCAAGTGCAGGGATATGTCCAGATGGCTGTAGGGAAGCAGGACGGGTCAGTCCCTGTTGGAGCTACTGCCGTGATTTGGAATATTTCAGGCATAAATGTTTTATTTTTTTAACATTGTTATACTCTTATATTTTATAGGGACATAATCCAACAGGACGATATCAAATTTAGTATTTTAAATTGTAATAAAATAACAAATGATGTACTGAAATATGTATTTCTGGCACCCGTCCTTGCCCTGGCCAGACTGAGAACCTGCCCCGGCCAGGACGTGGCCATGCACAATGGGAACTAGATCCCGTCACTCAAGGCCACACAGTATTACACCATGCATGGCAAAGCAAGCACAGTCCATGACATGAGTTGCCCTACCTTGGGCAGCGTTGTTGGGGTAAGGCTGCTCCATGATGCGTCCTTGGAATTTTTCCAGGAATTCATCGTGGAGCAGGCAGTTCCACTCCAGGGTAGAGGGAATATCTGGTGGACACTGGGCACACAAGCCACTGCATTGTGTGGCTCATTTGCCCAGGAAGGGATAAGGCTGCCTAAGGCATGGTAGCCTCCCCACCCTGTCTTGTGTGGCTGCACCCAGAAGCTACAGCACTTACTGTGATTTTGTGATATTCTGGATTGCCAATTCCCATGATTTCAGGTGCTTTTCAAAAGTTAATCTTTGAAATCTCACCTCTTTTTTCAAAATAAACTTCCTGCCTGCATGGTTGTAGGGTAACGTTTATTTAATTATTTATAACCCACCGTACCGCAATGTCTCTTGGTGGGTCACATCATAAAAACTGATGATCAATCAAATATTTTTATTAATAAACTATATGAAATCCATTCAAACATATCAAAACCTATCCCCAGTCACTAAACAGCTTACTAAATAAGACATTTTTGCAATTCTTCTGAAAGATGCTCAGGTCTGGCTCTGATGAATCTCTAGGAGAAAGGAATTCCAAAGTTGTGGAGCTGCCACCAAGAATGCTTCTCTATGTGCCTTCATAATCATATGAAGCTGCATTGCAGGAGGGGGCGGGATATAAATCTATAAAATAAATAAAAATAAATAATAAAGGCCTGGTGCAGAGTTGGAATCATCAAGAAGTTGTTCTCATCTGACCTTGGGCGGAGGCAGACTTTCAGCTTGCAAAAGTGACTTTGCTGTGCCCTAGAGTATCAGAAGTAAAGGCAAATAAAAAGAACCCTAAATTTGTTTAAATCTCATGATTTTAAGTCAGCATCATGATTTTGGGAAGTTAACTCATGATTTTTGAACTTTGGAGATCGGCAGCTCTACATTTGGCATCAAGGAGAGATTCATGGTCATCAACTTCCAGAATCCAACAGAGCTTTGCTGTAATCTTTCATATTCAGCATCAGAATAAATTGTGTGGCATTATACTTGTACTTCTACCAGGTGGATTCTGGATGACATGATAGAGTTTCAACACTTGTAAAACATTTGTATCTCACCCTCAAACCATCTGGCTATGATTTACAATTCACACTTAGCCTTGCAGGGTGTTTGATCTCTTTAAGCAGGCTGTATGACACACATTGCTGCAGCACGTATTTACTGATCCTGTCAGAGTGACATTACCATAGGACTGACTATTCATATGAATGAATTTTTTCATCCGTCACTGTTAGCTGAATTTGGAATAGTCAGAATGTTCATAATCAGGGACCTGTGTTCACTGAGAAGACACATTGAAAGTGGCTCCCTGATCATAATATAGCTACACCCTTTCCAAATAGCTTCATTGGGGACCAAGCATGGCATTTTAGGAGATTGTACGGGTGTATATTCATTTCATTTTCTATTAGTGAATAAAATGAATGGAACCCCAAATGAATGAATAAGTAAATGATTGTTGTTTTCTTTCATTCATTTTCATTTAAAAATAAAAAATAATTTATTTTTAAAAATATTTTTTAAAAAAGACTGTGCATGTGCAATGTGGCCACTGGGACCATTCTATGCATGCTCACCCATTTCCAAAATGGTGCTGGCAGCATCACCACCATTTTGGAAATGGGAAGCCAGTCTGCACATGCACGGTGGCCATTTTGCCAGACCCGTTGCCCTTTTCGAAAATAGCACTGACGCTGCCACCACCATTTTGGAGAAGGGCACGCATGCACAGAATGGTCCAGCAGCCATTTTGCACATGCAGTCATTTTAAAAATTATTTTTAATATTTAACAAAAAACAAAAAACAAATGTGTTTTCAACAAAAACCCTAAAATGAATCATTTTCATCAAACAAAAGTGAAAACAAAAACTAAAGGAGTTCCTTCCGCACAACCCTAGCAGAATTGGAGGCACTTTTAACACAAGATGCACCCAAACATGAACACCCAGAAATCTGGGTGTTCATGCTTGGGTGAGTCTTGTGTAAAAGATGTGGCAGGTGCATGGTGGGTGTGCTCCTGCCGAACATGCATCCCCTCATCAACACGCATGGAGCAACAGGTTAAAAACGGTGGTTGCTCCATGCATGTTGATGGGTGGGGGTGGGGGGGATGTGTGTGTGCCCGTCTAAACGTTCCCCCCACCAACTGCACACGCCCCGGAGCAAACACCGTCACCCCACCCTGCGCGGCCCATGTAAAAAGGGCCACTGTTTCTTTAAAACTGTAGAGGGATGAGGTTGTAATTCCAGCTGATAACTGATATACTTTGCATGCTTAGGGTGATGGAATTATATTTAAGTCTCAAAATGGGGACACACAGGCAACAGTGCTCTAATATAATATTTTTTCTTAATCCTAACGAAGTTGCCTGAAAAATTAGTATTTTCCTGTATCACATTGAATTAAAGACACATGATTCCATGTGATACAGGAAAATATCTGTATCACAGATACCATCTGTTAAGGAGGTAACTTTAATTGAACCGGCTTCTTTTGGTGAGCATGCAGTAGTTTGCAAGCTTCACAGATCTCTTTCTTGGGCTGGAAGAGCTAAATTAAAAAAGGATAGGATTGACTAGGATATGGGAGTCTGTAATCACTTCCACTGCATAGGAGCATTCATGACAAGTGTGGAAGTGGGTGCTTGAAATGAAGTGGTCAATTAAGAAGACATGAAAGAATCGAAAGACAATAGGTGGCAAACAGAGAAGGAGTTAGACCTGCAGTGTGTCACAAAGCCAATTGCTGTCTTTAGTCTATTGTGTTTGCAATCAAGTCTGAACTATGAACAGTAGTTTCTAGGCTCATCTTTTAAAGGGGCAGTATATGTTCCATTTCAGACATGAAAATTGTGTGGTTGACCTGGAGAAGTGCTCACATTATACATACTTGGGTCAGTTACAGGCTACTGTGAGTTGTTTACAGTGGTATAGCTTGGTAATAATATGAAAGTGCCAAATTATGTGTGGAGAAGAAGTGATACAGTGGTGAGAGTGGTATCAAGAGAAAGAGCAAAGTCTGTAGGTTTGCAATAAAATAAAAACCTAACATTTATAGTTTTAAGAAAGGAGGGAAGTCTATAGTTCCTAATTCCATCTTCCTATGAATAAAACTGTGTTTCATGGGATAGATTCTTGCAAGACTTGTTGGGAAATTCAAGGCCTTTTTGAAGAAAGGTGGTTGCGCTCTGTTGAAACCTCAGAGAGGTTCCAGTTGTTGTAGTAAGGGCTTAATTGACAATGCATGTTTGAAGCAGAATATGTTTTTAAGTTTGGACTGAATACAGACTCCTCAGAATACCTTCCATCACAGTCTTGTGAAGGGTGAATAGGTTTTCATCCCAAGAGTTGACTTGGCTCCAGCTGACAAAATTTTACCATTCATCTTTGTTGCAGACAATTCCCTGTGAAGATGGCATTTGCCATGACTATCAACAAAGCCGAAGAACAAATCTTTAACAAAATAGGCCTCTCTCACGTCTCGCCAGCTTTCAAATATGGCCAGCTATACATTGTTTCCCCCCCGCTGTGTACATCATCTAACCAATGAAAGAGTCCAAATTAACAATCCAAAATTCAAGGAAAATATTCACTTAGTGATGGTACTAGGGGTGTGCAGCAGGCACATAATTCATTTTTATGTTCATTTTTGTTTACAAAAACCCCTTCATTTTCAGGGGGTTTTGTAACGGAAAATGTTTTTGTTGTTTTTCCATTTATTTGTATTAAAAATTAAAATTTAATTTAAAAAAAATCCACAACACTTCTCATGTGCAAAATGGCTGCCACACATATGTAGAATGGCTGCCTTTTTCCAAAATGGCACCAACACTGCTGGTGCATTTTGTTAAAGGGTGCACATGTACAGAATGGCCTAAGTAACCATTTTGTGCATGTGCAGTTGGTTTTTTATTATTATTATTTTTATTTTTTTGTAACAAAACCAGCCACTTTTTCCTTCGTTTTCATCCATTTTTGTTACTATCATCTGTCATTTTCATATTTTAATTACTAAAAAGAATGGGACATCATTTGTTTTAGCAATTAAATAAAACAAAAATGAGTTGCACACCCCTAGAGGGTACCTTCACTTTATAGATATAGAGCGCAATCCGGCTATGCGCCACTGCTGGGGGAAACAGCGCTGGTGGATGGCGCTGGGGCCCTGGTGGCCACAGCACCAAATCCAGCTCCACCCCTGGACAGAAGGGGGAGGTGGAGCAATGGAACAGAGCTGCAAAAAGGGGGGCAGGCGGGAATCGCCTGGGGTCGCTGCATCCCCACCCGCCCGACCTCCAAACACCACAGCATGAGAGCCCTGGCTAGTTCCACATGCGACCCGGCTCCCATCCCAGCACTGCAGCACATGGAATAATGGGGGAGGACCAGGGCCTCGCCAAGGACTCTCACACCCTGGGTGTTTCAGGGGCTGGCCGGGCAGGTGTACAATGGCTCCACGGACTCCGGACGATCCCCGCCTGTTTCCCTATGGCTGCACCTGCTGTACTCCTGCTCTGAGCAGAAGTAAGTGGGCGCAGGTGCAGCACAGCTGGTTGCTGTGTGTGTGTAGCCCCCCTCCAGCAACCAGCACAGCAGGTGCAGCCATAGGGAAACAGGCAGTGCCCAAGTGGGGCTTGCCCAGCGGGTGAGGCACCCCCTCTGCGGGCTGTGCTCCCTGCTGCAATGCTGGCGGAGCACAGGGGGTGTGGCCATTGGGCCGGTGGAACACAGATTCTTCCTGCGTCCACACAACCACCCCTCAATCTGCGTGTGGTTCTGTGGCCCTGTGCCAGCACAAGGCCCCTTGCGCTGGTGCAGGGCTTAGCTGCATCGTGGTCATAGATTTCAAAAAAGTTCTGGAAATATGTCAGAGATTTTGTTTTTCATTGGGTATTTGATGTTGTAAATTACTTGTTCCTTCCAATTATATTTTCTAATGCAAGTTAAGTTTTGTTTTTACTTCGTTTTCACTTCTTCACAGGGTAAAAAAAAAAACAAGACACTGGCTCATGTTGGCCCAGGACTCACCCACACATGTGTTCCCATGCTGCCAGATGTGGGCCTGCTACTGCCCCAAGGCAGGTAGACAGCTGGCCGGCAATGTATCCCCAGGAAAAACCCTAAGGTGCAGCCTGGGTCAAGGGGCCACCCACACAGGTCAATGTGGACCACCATGTTTGTTTGGCTCGGTCATCCTTGCTGTGGGGTGGGGCCTGCCATGGCCATGCAGCATGGCTGGTTGCTTTGGTTGCATGTCAAGGTGGGGGCAGGGCACTGGGAGCGGGGCAGGACTGAATGCCCACATGTTTGTTGTGGTCCCTGCCTAGCTGGGTCATGTAGGTGTGGGCTTGGCAGCAGGCATGTTTGTTTCCTGCTGCTTGCTGACCCTGAGTGTGGTGGCTGCAGTCTTTCCCACCCCGGGCCAAGCTGGAGAGCCACCTCACCATCTGTATGGTGTTTTTCCCCATAGACAGTGTGTGTGTGAGATTCAGTCGATATCTAACTTTCCTGCAGAAGTTGTTCTAGCTTTACATAGTGTAAGCTGCTCTAGTAAAATAGGTGTAAAAAAGACTTTAAAATCTAATGTGGGCATTGTAGGTCTGATATGCTTGCCTGAGGAAATTGATCAAACCCAAGGTAATATCTAGGATTTTTTAGCTCCCTGTGTCAATGGAAATAGTACAAGGACCCTCACCTCCTGTTAGACTGTGACAATAACGTAATTTCTTTTAATTATTATGCAAAAACCCAAGTACTCCAGTTCGCTTAACTTCAAAACAATCCAACCATCAGAGCAATTGTTCACATGTGGGCCTCTTAGGCCAGATAAACTTGCCTATGTTACTCATCGTTTCTTTTGGGCAGTTGACTTATCTCTCAAATTTTCCTCTCATCCTCCTTATTGTACTCTGCCAACCTCTGATGTGGTTGAATACGTCAAAGGTTTTTGTAAAATAGAAGACTAAAGGCTTCAAACAATACTGTGCTGGTACAAAACCCATTGATTTCAGTTGGGTTTGTGTTGGCATAGTGCTTTCAGGATTGCACTCTACATTGTCAAAATTAGAGCACATCCACAACACACCTGTTTCAGTTGGAAAATTGGCTGTGCCCACTGGCAGAGGTTAGCGTTAAATAGCCTTCTGTTCAGTGTTGCTGTAACATTTCCTGAGGAAGGCTTTTAAAGGCACACAACATTGACATTTTGCAGCTGTAATTTAAAAAGAAAAAAAAAATAGCTAGATCAATTATTTTTGATTGCTTCTTTAAACGGACATAAAGCAAATGTCTGTTATGGGAAAGTAATGTTTGATTAAAGATTTAATGCGTGGAGACCAAATTTAATCTCTCAGGTACACTGGTATAAATCTGAAATTATTCCCCTGGAGCATCTATAGAAGACACGAACCAATGGCAGCTCACCAGCACTTGAACAGTAGCTTTTTCTGAGCTTGCTGTGGCTGGGTCCTCACCTGCCACCTACATTGGGCCCCCACCTGCCACCTGAATTGGGCCCTGTGCACCAACCCAGCACAAATGCCAGGCCCTTTGAGAGCTGCACAGTCATGCACACCTGCTGCAGCCCATCTGGTGCAAGAGCTGCGCACTCCCACCTGGCATGGAGCTGGCCGGTACAAGAGTCAAACCACACGAACCCCCTAGCACAGCTGCCTGGTGCAAGAGCCTTGCTGTGCCTGCCTCAGTGAATGTGTGTGTGTGTGAGAGAGACAGAGCAAGTGAGAGACTCTGTGTGTGACTGACTGTGTGACCAAGAGTGTTAACACAAGTGACAGTGGAGCACCACCGTCATGACCTGACCCAAGTTGGGAACCTGCTGCCCACATGGGCCCATCCAGTTCAGGCTGGCCATCAAGTGTACCGGCAGCCAGTTCGCTGTGGAGGGCAGGGAGCTACACAAATGTTCGGCCAGTCAGCCCCACCTCCACGCTGCGCCCAGTGTCCTATCCCTGCCATGACGGGCAGTCATAGTGGCCAGAGCAGGCTGGCCAAACCTGGAGCACTGGCCCAAGGCAGAGCTGCAGTCCATCTGCTTGGTGGATGACCACTGCAGGTGCTCTATCATCTGGGGGTTGCCCTGAGAAACACCACAGAGTTGCGGGCACCAGCCTAGCGCATTGGGTGATCTGTCCACAACTCTATGGTGTCAGGGAGTGGGCTCTACATTGGCAGTGGTGGCCACTGGGTCCATTTAAAATGGACACAGGCAGGACTGGATGTGGGAGGACGTGGGGGTGTACCCTCACCCAGAGCAGCTTCGGGGGTGGCCACTCCTATGTCTGTCTGAAGACACCCTGTGTGTGTGTGTGTGTGTGTGTGTGTGTGTGTGTGTGTGTGTGTGTGTG
>QEPC01009197.1:706178-728590 GCA_003113815.1 Sphenodon punctatus | reverse complement strand
CATGGCAGTCCCTCACATCTATAGCTGCGGCTACTTTAGGTTGCCTCAGGGCAGTGTTTGTGTGAAGAATGCATCCAGGAACTGCCTCAGGGCAGTGTGTGAGAGAAAAATGCATCCGTAACTTACTTGTGGACTTGTAAACCCAGAAGATTGAAAAATTTGGAACTTTAAGGTGTGTGTTATAATGCCCACTATAACATTATTTACCAAGCATTTATTCAGAGAACTATTTTAATTAATACCATGAACTACACATTTTGTCTGTCTTCAAAGTTATTATCAAATCAAATACTTTATTGCATGGTTACAAACCATTGCAAAAACATGAGTATTACAACACAAAAGGCAAGTGTTACAACCTGGAACAAACTAAAACCTACGTTATTATTAAACCATCAAAAATCAGCTGTCATCCAACAGATGCCATAGGTAGGGGGGACGGATGATAACAGGTTTTCCCTTTTATAAAGAGAGGGTAGTATACTTTAAAAATGAATTTCTAAGAAGGACAGCCTGCAGCAAAAAAGCTGCTACGTTTTTAATGATATCGGGATCCGTGCTGTCAAGAAACACAACTAAAAGAGCGTGATCGGTTCTGCCTGGATACTTCCCTATAATGGGTCCTAACAACTCCTGTTGTGGGCCATCATATAAGTGACATCGTAGAAAAAAATGCCTGATTGTTTCAATGGTTAGGTTGTCAAATGGGCATAGCCTGTCAGTATAAGGAATGCCCTGGATCCTACTCTCAAGAACACGAGAGGGGAAGGCATTGAATCGCGTACTACATAACAGTTGTTTAGCCCTACCGGAGATGGGGGCAGTTAGATAAGTGGCAACCTGCCCCATTTCTGGGATAAACATCTGGTAGTCTCGGATGTGAGGTGACAGCCCGATCCTACCAAGCTCTGATTGGCGACCTATGTCCTCCAGTCGAGAAAGCACCTCTTTTTTTATGCGAAGCAGGGGGTTTATGTTGGAGGTACTCAGGGGAAATGCCCATCTCTCTTAGATAGGCATCAACCTTTAGGGACCACTGGTCCGAGAAGGGATCTTCCAGGGCATCCCTTAGTAAAATTGACCCCCGCTCAGAATGCATTCTGAGCCAAAATTTCAGGGCAGCTTCTTTAGTGACCTGGGACCATGGTTTCTGGCCCAACTCAGCCAGAATAGCAGCCAGAGGGGTGCCTCGCGGGGCTCCTAGAAGCTTCTGCAGGAATTTAGATTGGATCTTATCCACCGAGTTAGAATAAAAAGGGGCCCATAGCTCGGCCCCATATAACAATTGGGACCTGGTCTTGCTGGCATGCACCTGAAGGGCTGGAAGGACCGCCATCCTACCCTGTTTGGCAAAGAGTCTGCTTATGGATTGGGCAGAGGCTTGGACCATTCTCAAAGCCCTATTAACATGCTCCTGCCATGAGCCAGACCTATGAAACAGGATCCCCAGGTATCTAAATACCTGGACCTGCTGTACTGGGAGGCCCCCTATGAACCAGCCCTGGGTTTTCAGTTGGGAGGAGAAAACCTGTATCTTTGATTTTGCATGACTGATACTCAGATGATTTGCCTGGCAAAAGGCGGCGAAGGCTTGAAGCTGTCGCTGAAGCCTCACCTGTGTCTGAGATAAGAGGGCAACGTCATCGGCATAACATAAACAGCTGATGGCGCGTGAGGCTAATTTTGGCGGGAAAAAACAGGGGTCTGCCATGGCAGGGATGATGTCATCTATAAAGTAGTTAAAAAGTGCAGGAGCCAAGAAGCATCCCTGCCAAACCCCCAGCGAGGTGGAAACTGGGGGAGTGATATGGCCTTGCCAATCCATTTTAACCACCAAGGATGAATGGGCGTGAAGAGAACAGATCAAAGCCAAAAGACGTCTGTCAATAGATGAGGCCTGCAGCTTTCTCCACAGGGCAGCCCGATCCACTGAATCAAAGGCTGCCCTGAGGTCTAGAAAGGCCACATAAAAGGCCCCATTGTGCGCCCTATACTTAGCAGCAAGATATTGAAGGATGAAGCAGTGTTCAATGGTGGAGCGGCCCTGCTGGAACCTCGCTTGTTCCGGTGAGATAACCTTAGCCTGACCCATCCAATCTGTCAATTTCCCTAAAAGGTACTTGACATATACCTTAGATACCACAGACAGAAGGCTGATCGGCCTGTAGTTTGCCGGGTCAGTCCTGGGCCCCTTTTTATATATAGGGACAACAATAGCCATGTCCCAGGAACCCAGCCAGTGTTATTGATGGCAGTAAACCAATACAGCCAGGACAGGCAACCACCAGACCTTACGCGTCTTAAGAAACTTGGCCCGTATGAGATCCAGGCTGGGTGTGCAGCTATTTCAGAGGGAATCAACCACTACTTCAACCTCCTCCTCCTGAACCGGTGGCCAAGCTGGCATCTCCTCAAGCCCAGGAGCCGGATCATCCTGCTGCTGATCTCTATCTCCACCTGGGGAATTATATAACTCCCTGAAATGAGTCATCCAAATGGCTGATGGAAGCTGCGAGCCTGTTGTTACCCATTTACCCACAGTAGAGGCATTGACCAGATGCCAAAAACCCCTGGTATCCCCAGTATTAGCAGCCTGCAGAAGTGACTCCCAGCAGGTGTCCCAAAAGCCCCTCTTTTTGCTGTTGATCAAATTCTTATATTTTGCCCTAAGTGCGACATATTGGGATGGCAGGGTAGTCACCCGGCTCTTCCTGTAAGCACGATGCATGATTTTGAGATCAGTTCTAACCTGCCGGCATTCTTTATCGAACCAAGGTTGATTGATTCTAGAAATCATAGGAACAGAAGGCCAGCCCAGCCCCTTAATATAAGACTGGAGGTCCGAGGTTAACTGATCGTATAGTTCAAGGACCTCAACGGGGCTATTAGAAATAAGCAACCTCTCACAGAGAGAGGAAACATGGGACTGAGAGACAAAATTCCCCAAGGCAGAAGCCAACCCCGCATCCGACCGCAGGGCCCACACAATTTCGTAATGTTCCATGCTATTATCCATCGTGGGGTCTTGTATGTGTAAGGCATCTGCAGCTAAGACAGGGATGGAAAGGGAGAGTTCCAGGGGTAGATGGTCCCCCACCAAAGGAGGGCCCAAAACAAAATCAGTAACATAAGAAAGTACCCCAGCTGAAACCAGGGAAAAAATCTACTGTGCAAGGGCCCTGATGCCCAAGAAAAGTGTACTCTCCCTCACCGTCATTAAATCCCGAGCCATTCAAAACATAAAACTCCCGAGCCACCAGCAACTGAGCCAATCTAATTCCTGAAAAATTGATGTCTTTATCTTTGGACCGCCTAGGGCCCAAAAGATTTTCTGGAGCATATGGCAGTCCGTCACAATAAGGGGCCAAAGCCTGGTCATCTGAACCCAGCGGGCACTGAAATCACCTGCTAAAATGATCAAGCCTTCAGGATACTTAGATGACAACTCGCCCAAGAAATGGTCCAAATTGTCCCACGTAGAAGATCGAAAGGAGCCAGCATTGCAGGGAGGTATATACAATGTCATGATTATAAAGGTCAGTGAAGCAAGCCTAGCAACAAAGCCCTGCAGCAGCGAGGGGAGCGTTATGTTTTCAATAATCTGAACGGGTATAGCTTGAGACACAAAGCAACCCAAGCCCCCACAGGGCCTCCCTCTCAGGCTCCGATGTAGCGCAGGAACAGAGATCACAGAATAACCCTCCAGGTCTAAGGTATTTTTGGACCAAGTTTCTTGAACCAAGATAACAGAAAACCTTTAATGTAATGCAAAAAATCAGGATCATTACTGTGCCTGGCCCAACCCGCCACATTCCATGAACATAGTGTAAGGGAGCTGGAGGAAGTTGACCTAGATAGTCATGGGGCTAACATAGAGTCTTGTCTACAATGGCCCTTGGGGTCTATAAGACTAACATCAGTAATCACCGTTGGAAGAGCCTGCAGCGGAGCCTGCCGGTAGCCCTCCGCAGGCTCCTGCATTGGGCCACTAATAGGGGGGAACAGACCCCCCCCCGCCCCCAGCAAGATCTTTAATTTCGGGGGCTAGGAGCTGCTCCCTCCCCAGACTGGAAATTGTCTGAAGCCCCAGTATAGGGGCCTCCCCCTGAGTAAAAGCTGGCAAGGCTGGCCCCGAAGATTGTACTAGAGCCTGGCAGTCATCCCTAACCCCAGCTGTAATCCCAGTGGCAAAAACCCTCAGCCGTGCCTCCCAGGGGCTAAGAACCATCTGAGGGGCCGCCTGAGAGTCCGAGGGGGAAATAACCTGCTGATGAAGCATCCGTACTGGCGCTCCCGTGGGTACTGGGACAAAACTAGGGTTATCTTGGTCAATGGAAATTGGGGCAAGGGATCCTGTTGGTAAGGTTAATAGCAGGGGAGAAATCTGTAAATTTCTATAAGCCCTGACTAGTTGAATCCCCTTGGCAGAAAACAAATGGGCATTTGAGCATAATATATCCACTATTGAGCCAGCAGAGAAGTAAACCAATAAAGTAAGTAAGTAAATATTTATTTTACGTAGCCAAAGGCCATAGTATACACATTATGACAACTTGCTTATTATAAGAGCTTATTCTTCCATCCACCCCTGTGCCCTTCAACACCTGATCATAGAGATCCGACCATTCAAGATTCTGCATCAACTCCTCAAATGCACTGGCCAGGGAAGAGTCCCATTTAAAGGAACCAACAATGTCCAACTGCAATTGGGAACACTCCTTGGGTTTGTTTACCAAGGGTACCTGAGGGTAATCCAAAATGAGCTTTAATGGTAGATGGTCACTCAAAAGATTGGAATCAACCCTAAAATCTTTGACCCAAGAAAGTGCATTAGGAGACACTGCAATGAGATCGATAACACTAGCCCCTAAGGGCCCTAAATGCGTGAACTCCTCCTCCTGATCGGAAAACCCCAACCCATTCAAAAGTACCAAGGAAAAATCCTGAATCATAGTGGCATATCTAAGCCCTGAGGCATTCACTTTCTGGTCCCTGGAGGAACACTCCTTCATGCCAACACAACCCGGCGGAGCCAATTTTATCCCATGAGCATTCCAAACATTGTTATTTGCCCCTAACCTGGCATTATAATGTCCCACCAATATTAAAATTGCTTTGGGGAAGCGGTCCTGGAGGTCTTCCAAAGCATTCTGGAGATCTTCCTAGGCCTTTTTATTATATGAACCTGAATTGCATGGTGGAATATAGCTATTGACAAAAATAAGGACGTCCTGATCCAACGTTAGCCTCACTGCCAGGGCAATTGGTGGTACAAGTAAAACACAATCTGAATGAACTGCCCATCCCAGTGCAACCAGACAGGCCAAACCTCCCTTCGGGCGGCCCCCCTGATGGGAGGCCTCTGCTGGTAAAGAGAAAGCCCTGTAATTTGGGACATCCAGGGAGTAATTTCCCAAGTTTCCTGCAAGCAAATTACCTGGTACTGGGATAGAAAAGGCAAAAAATCAGCTGAATGCAAATGCCTGCTCCAACCTGCCATGTTCCAAACACAGATATTCATGGCTTTATGAGAGGTACACCCACCATTAGAGGAATCAGGACCAGGCAACTGTCATTGACCTCCTTCCTGGATAGCTGCAGCTACTTGGGGTAAGGTTGGAGATTTTATGCTGGCTGCTACCTGCACTTGTGCAGGAAGAGCACATATCAAAGACTGGGTATTACATGATCTAAGAAGAGGATCTAGGGGCTGCTCTATCCTTCCCTGCTCATAGGGTACTTGCTCCCCATGAATCTTCCAGGTTGCTAACACTGGTATAGGTGAATTGGAATCAGCATATCCCAAGGATGCCCTGGATTGCACAATCCCACCCTCAGGCCCTTGTTCCTCAACCTGGGCCTTCCCCTCGGCAGGTTGAGGGCATCTGGGGTTAATTGGAACCCCTCGTGAGGGTCCAGCTCCAGTTCATAACCCTTTGGGTTCCTGTAGACCGGGTGGTGGTGGTGTCATAATCGATACCAAGAAGCCCCCTAGGGCAATTAGGCTGCCCTATTACCAGGGGAGGTGGAATCAAGTCTTTAAAGACCTCTCCCACATACACTCCCCAGGTAGAAAGTAAATGAGCCTGGTTCAAAATTCGTGTAGCGTGATAAGGTTTACAAAAATAAACTATCAGCCTCTGAATATGTCCATGCAATGGCAAAACCTGGAATTATCCAATTGCCCACCCCCCGGAAGGGAGCCACTATATAATCTAAATGGCGACGTATTGCACCCTCAGAATTCCATAAGGGGCAGGAACCACTGGACAAGGGAAAAATTTGAAAAGCTACCGCCCCAACAGAAGAGACAAATTTGTTAGGCCGTGGGGTGGCAGCCTGCGGCCTAAGACTATTACAATCAGAGACAGGGAAAACTCTTCCCAGTTGACCACTCTCGGGCCAACGGGTTAGGTCAGCCTGGTTAGGCACATACACCTGCTTCAAGGGAGAAGTACTTGCATCCCTTAAAACAAACCCAGACCCTTGAGCCTTGGGATTCATACAATTCTGCAATAGGGATAGTATATGACCCTGTTGGCCTTGAAGTAAAGAGGTAATGGCATCAAACTTGGTCAAAAGTTTTTCAATCAAGTTCCCCATGAGTAAAAATAGTTTCTCGCATAGATCTTTAAACGGGGAATTCCCATTAGTATTAGACCAAACACCAAAAGATGACGACAACTCTGGATCATGGGAAAAGTATGGGTCCAAGCAGCAAAGTTCGGGATCGGGGTTCTTAGTCCTCTTTGCAGATCTACCAAGTCCAGGGAGACCTTAACCCCCCTGGTAAGAGTCAACTCAGGTGCTGCGATTCCTAGTCCTTCCACAGAGCCCCCAGGTTTGGAATGCAAATAGTATTTATCCAGCTGCTGCTGGGAAGACTGAGGCTGGGCCAAAGCCGGAGCGGGAACTTGATGTTTGGTCCTTCTGGCAACTCCCTTTCCCACCATATCTAACTAACACAGATCGCACGAAGGACTACTTTGGGGAGAAACTCCACTCAAAATTCCCTACGCCTCTTATCACTATATAATTTAACACTCAGCAGAGCCACCCGCGAGTCACCCAACATTCAATCTATCCCCTGGAGCCCTGTAGATAATGCTGTGCCCCTCACCTTTCAGCAGTACGCAGATACCCGATCGAAGGAGAATCCCCGGCGGGGAGCAGAGTCCCTAGCCCGCACTCCAGGGCACTCCGAAGGGCACTCAAAAGGACACGCGCCCTTTTGCGCGTGGCCCTTCGGCGCACGACCTAGGCGTGTATCTACGGCGTGGCCATAGGCTCACCGGCCTCTTTTGTTCTTCCTGCAGGGCTGTGGCTCCTCCCCTCACACGCTCCGGGATCCAGCACTTCCCAGGTGGCAGGTAAGTAGACTCTGCTGAGATACTCTAGCGGGGCTGCTTTGAAGTTACCTCGTGCTCCGCCATAGGCTCACCTGCCCCTTTTGATCTTCCTGCAGGGCTGTGACTCCTCCCCTCACATGCTCCAGGATCCAGTGCTCCCCAGGTGGCAGGTAAGTAGACTCTGCTGCGAGACTCTAGCGGGGCTGCTTTGAAGTTACCTGGCTGTCTCTCTGAGTCTGGGAGGGCTGCTCCAGCTGTTGAATCTTACCACTGAATCTTACCCTGCTTGACTTCTCTGGGTCCACTCCTTCTTGGCTCTGGTTCTCCTAGTCTTCTGAACCCTGGAGAGCATAGCTTCTAGGCTTCTTCCTGGACAGCTTCTAGGCTTCTTCCTGGAAAATGTTGCCTCCTTGGCTTCCAGGCAGAGTCTGACTCTAAACCAATAAGCGATATGAATGCGGAAATGAGGGCAGCAATAAATATCTAACAAAAAAGGTGGAATGAAACAATACTCCCAAAATCGAAGTCAAGTGCCATTGGATAAGATACTTGGAGGTCGAGGCAGGCAAATGCCCAGAGGGCAAAGAAGCAATATTAAAGACCAATGCCTGTGAGTCCAGCTGCAGATAACGGGGCTTTTTGTCATCAGAAGCCCCGGCCGCTGTTTTCCCACAGCCTGGGGGGAGATACCACCCTGCAAAGTTTGAGTTCCTACTGAAACCAAAGGCTGGAGGGGATCCCTAACATGCTTGGACTGAGCAGCCCCCTGTAATTTAAACGTGTCGGTAATAATAGCCAGCTGGAGTCTTTGCAGCTCAAGCTGCATATTAACACTCTCCAACTGTACGTATAGTTTAGAGACTAGGTCGCCCACAGCAAAACACTACTTACCCACATGCTCCATGGAGAGATCCACGCTGTTATTGGTAGCAGGGGGCGAACGCCCTATAGTCTCATCAGCCGGAATCGAAAGAACAGATTCAGGGTGAGCTATCACCCTGGGTTAAACCAGCCTTAGGGCTCCATAAGAAATTTTCCAGGGTTAATTATCTAGCTCGAACTTGGGAGCAGGTTTCCATCCCTTCCTTCCTCCTCCTTCTACCCATAGGGAGGAGGTATCACACAAAGCCCAAAGCTAAGACACTCAGGGGCCACGATAATAGCGGCCCAGGCCCAGCCCGTGCCTAAGACTGCTCACAAGGGTGCACCCTTATGTGTGACGTCCTTAGGCGTGATGCACTGGTGCGCGCCTAGGGTGCCGCCGTAGACTCAGCGGCACTTTTAAGGTGCCGGTAGAGCTGTCAGCACAGGCGCGGTCTCCCGAGATGTCAAACATGGTGCAGCTGGGTCTCACGGCAACTCGAGGAGTTCCAATGGGCTGGTACAGTTGGGGGATGGGGCTTCGCCAGATGGAAGGACAAACAGGTGGGTGAAACAGCCACGGGAACTCACTCCCCTCCAGACCAAGTTATTATTATTAACCATTTCTATAGTGATTTCAATATTCAAAGTGCTTTACAATCCTTATCTAGGTCACCCTCGTAACAACCCTATGAGGTAGCTAATTATTATTCCCATTTTACAGATGAGGAAAGAAAACTGAGTGACAGTGAGTTGTCTAAGGCCACCCAGTGAGTTCATGGATCAGATAAAATTTGAATCCTGGCTTCCGAGGTCCAAGTCTAGCAGCTTATTCACTAGCCTACACCTTCATATTTCTAGAGAGGCAATGAAATACTCGCTGCATTACGGTAATGTGACATACACAGAATAATTGGCTTCCCTTCCATGAGTCTGGCTATGGGCCAGCAGAGACAAGACAATGGGTGATTTTAGATTACCCAGCCTACAGTCTGCAAGCACAGCACCCCTCCTCCACACCATAGAGCTACAGGCGATTGCCCAATGCTCTAAGTTGGTGCCCACAACTCTGTGGCATTGTTAGGGGCAACAGCTGACCAAAATTTGAGCTACAGTGTGGCTCCACCAAGTAGACAGACAGCTGCTCCACTTCGGTATGGTGCCCTGGGTTGGGTTGGCCCACTCTGCCGCTGGTGCTCTGGGATGTTCTGCCTGCTCCACCTGCACATCTGGTGGGGCTGCTGTTAGATTGACGGCCCATGGCGGTGAAGCGGGCTGGTGTGGCCAGCAGCAGGGAAGGAATTAATGTAAAAGCACCCAGTGCTCCAACAAGAACACCATTTCTTAACACAGAGATGGCATAACTTTGCTGTGTATATGTACAACTCAACAGTAGGAGGAAAAAGTGCCCTTTCAGTTCTTCCTGGGAACTAATTTGTTTTTATTGAATCTGACAACTCTCCTATAATGATAAAAGGGTTGCATTTTCCAGTTGCTCAGTGGTAAGACTTAACACCTTCTAGGTGGGAGCACGCTAAAGTTACTATAGTTATACAAAACAATTCTTATTCTGGTTGAACTTGAGAGTTAACTTTATGTCACTACAAAGTGATATCACTGGTGTAAACTATTTATCATTCTTGCTGCTAGCTGCAAAAGTTGCTATTGGTTCAAGGAGGAGTTTAACTGTACTTCTCTGGATTCTGAATGCTCCAAAGATGAAGGCACATTTCTGTTTTGGAATCTGAAATTAAGATGAATAACCGATGAGCATGGAAATTTAATAGCACCTATACACTAAGAAGCAGTGAGTCATCAAGTGACATTGATTCAATGATCACCCAGCAGGTATTACAAAGCAATGACAGCCCTCATTCTATTTATATTAAGGGCACCATCCTCCACTATTAAAGTCAATCAGAGTGGAGTCGGTGGGGTGGATCCCAAGTCCCATGGATACTGTGCATAGCCGAGTGCTCACCCGCGCAGAAACTGCACGCACTGCCATTGCCTTCACGTAGGGCCAGCTGAAGATCCACATGGCTTGGGATCAGCCCCATTGACTTTAATAGAGAATTGCATCCTGTAGCCCTTTTTTAATGGGTGCGGGTGTGTGTGGGGATAGGTGGGCAGTGCAGTGGGGATGGGCAGAGCATTCCCACGGACACCCCCCCACCTCCACGCACGGAACATCTGGCATTGGTGCCCATTGCTCCGTGCGTGGGTGATGGATGGAGGTGAGTGGTGCACGCATGGACGCCCACCCATCCCTCCCACCCCACCGCAGCGTTCAAATGGATGCCCCACCTGCACACGTGGGCGAAGGGGGGGGGGCGTCTGTTTGAAAAGGGCTTGTGTGTGTGGTTACTGTGTTTGTAAAAAATATGAGACAGGAGACAAGTTAGTTAAGATGGTAGCTTTCATTGGAGCAATAGTTGTTGTTACCCTTAACCCATCCTTCGACCACCAAAAGCCCACCTAAACAAAATGCTGTACACTGTTTCCAGAACAAGCATAGGGACAAGCCTTGGCAAACCGCATGGGGAGAGAATTCCACAGGCAGGGAGCAGTTTCCAACAGTGCTTCTGTCCACACCCTCCCTGTCCATAGTTGGTACACCGAGGGCAGGATCAGAAGGTCACCCCCAGCTGATCAAAGAGAACATAATGGGCCATAGAGGAGAAGGCAGTTCCTAATGTACATTGGGCCCAAGCCATTTACAGCTTTATAGGTCAAAATCAGCACCCTGAATTGGGCACCTTGAATTATCCACCTTCTTCTGGGCAGAGACTTTTAATTGCAGGATACAGGTCCCTGTCCCCCCCACGTGATTCCATGCATTTCGCTCAGATATTAGTTTTCTACTCCTTGCACTGCAGGGACTTCTAAGGCCCTTTTCAAATGGACACCCCACCCCCCTCATACACATGTGCAGGTGGGGGGGGTGTCCGTTCAAATGTTGCAGTGGGTGCGGGGGGGATGGGTGGGCGTTGTGGGAATGCTGCAGCTGGTGTGTGTGTGGGGGGGGTGCACGTTCNCAGTATAGGGGCCTCCCCCTGAGTAAAAGCTGGCATCCCTAACCCCAGCTGTAATCCCAGTGGCAAAAACCCTCAGCCGTGCACTCCCAGGGGCTAAGAACCATCTGAGGGGCCGCCTGAGAGTCCGAGGGGGAAATAACCTGCTGATGAAGCATCCGTACTGGCGCTCCCGTGGGTACTGGGACAAAACTAGGGTTATCTTGGTCAATGGAAATTGGGGCAAGGGATCCTGTTGGTAAGGTTAATAGCAGGGGAGAAATCTGTAAATTTCTATAAGCCCTGACTAGTTGAATCCCCTTGGCAGAAAACAAATGGGCATTTGAGCATAATATATCCACTATTGAGCCAGCAGAGAAGTAAACCAATAAAGTAAGTAAGTAAATATTTATTTTACGTAGCCAAAGGCCATAGTATACACATTATGACAACTTGCTTATTATAAGAGCTTATTCTTCCATCCACCCCTGTGCCCTTCAACACCTGATCATAGAGATCCGACCATTCAAGATTCTGCATCAACTCCTCAAATGCACTGGCCAGGGAAGAGTCCCATTTAAAGGAACCAACAATGTCCAACTGCAATTGGGAACACTCCTTGGGTTTGTTTACCAAGGGTACCTGAGGGTTATCCAAAATGAGCTTTAATGGTAGATGGTCACTCAAAAGATTGGAATCAACCCTAAAATCTTTGACCCAAGAAAGTGCATTAGGAGACATTGCAATGAGATCGATAACACTAGCCCCTAAGGGCCCTAAATGCGTGAACTCCTCCTCCTGATTGGAAAACCCCAACCCATTCAAAAGTACCAAGGAAAAATCCTGAATCATAGTGGCATATCTAAGCCCTGAGGCATTCACTTTCTGGTCCCTGGAGGAACACTCCTTCATGCCAACACAACCCGGCGGAGCCAATTTTATCCCATGAGCATTCCAAACATTGTTATTTGCCCCTAACCTGGCATTATAATGTCCCACCAATATTAAAATTGCTTTGGGGAAGCGGTCCTGGAGGTCTTCCAAAGCATTCTGGAGNTTTTACAGATGAGGAAAGAAAACTGAGTGACAGTGAGTTGTCTAAGGCCACCCAGTGAGTTCATGGATCAGATAAAATTTGAATCCTGGCTTCCGAGGTCCAAGTCTAGCAGCTTATTCACTAGCCTACACCTTCATATTTCTAGAGAGGCAATGAAATACTCGCTGCATTACGGTAATGTGACATACACAGAATAATTGGCTTCCCTTCCATGAGTCTGGCTATGGGCCAGCAGAGACAAGACAATGGGTGATTTTAGATTACCCAGCCTACAGTCTGCAAGCACAGCACCCCTCCTCCACACCATAGAGCTACAGGCGATTGCCCAATGCTCTAAGTTGGTGCCCACAACTCTGTGGCATTGTTAGGGGCAACAGCTGACCAAAATTTGAGCTACAGTGTGGATCCACCAAGTAGACAGACAGCTGCTCCACTTCGGTATGGTGCCCTGGGTTGGGTTGGTCCACTCTGCCGCTGGTGCTCTGGGATGTTCTGCCTGCTCCACCTGCACATCTGGTGGGGCTGCTGTTAGATTGACGGCCCATGGCGGTGAAGCGGGCTGGTGTGGCCAGCAGCAGGGAAGGAATTAATCTAAAAGCACCCAGTGCTCCAACAAGAACACCATTTCTTAACACAGAGATGGCATAACTTTGCTGTGTATATGTACAACTCAACAGTAGGAGGAAAAAGTGCCCTTTCAGTTCTTCCTGGGAACTAATTTGTTTTTATTGAATCTGACAACTCTCCTATAATGATAAAAGGGTTGCATTTTCCAGTTGCTCAGTGGTAAGACTTAACACCTTCTAGGTGGGAGCACGCTAAAGTTACTATAGTTATACAAAACAATTCTTATTCTGGTTGAACTTGAGAGTTAACTTTATGTCACTACAAAGTGATATCACTGGTGTAAACTATTTATCATTCTTGCTGCTAGCTGCAAAAGTTGCTATTGGTTCAAGGAGGAGTTTAACTGTACTTCTCTGGATTCTGAATGCTCCAAAGATGAAGGCACATTTCTGTTTTGGAATCTGAAATTAAGATGAATAACCGATGAGCATGGAAATTTAATAGCACCTATGCACTAAGAAGCAGTGAGTCATCAAGTGACATTGATTCAATGATCACCCAGCAGGTATTACAAAGCAATGACAGCCCTCATTCTATTTATATTAAGGGCACCATCCTCCACTATTAAAGTCAATCAGAGTGGAGTCGGTGGGGTGGATCCCAAGTCCCATGGATACTGTGCATAGCCGAGTGCTCACCCGCGCAGAAACTGCACGCACTGCCATTGCCTGCACGTAGGGCCAGCTGAAGATCCACATGGCTTGGGATCAGCCCCATTGACTTTAATAGAGAATTGCATCCTGTAGCCCTTTTTTAATGGGTGCGGGTGTGTGTGGGGATAGGTGGGCAGTGCAGTGGGGATGGGCAGAGCATTCCCACGGACACCCCCCCACCTCCACGCACGGAACATCTGGCATTGGTGCCCATTGCTCCGTGCGTGGGTGATGGATGGAGGTGAGTGGTGCACGCACAGGAGCGCGCATGCACCCCCACTCATCAACTGTGGCGTTCGCATGGACGCCCACCCATCCCTCCCACCCCACCGCAGCGTTCAAATGGATGCCCCACCTGCACACGTGGGCGAAGGGGGGGGGGCGTCTGTTTGAAAAGGGCTTGTGTGTGTGGTTACTGTGTTTGTAAAAAATATGAGACAGGAGACAAGTTAGTTAAGATGGTAGCTTTCATTGGAGCAATAGTTGTTGTTACCCTTAACCCATCCTTCGACCACCAAAAGCCCACCTAAACAAAATGCTGTACACTGTTTCCAGAACAAGCATAGGGACAAGCCTTGGCAAACCGCATGGGGAGAGAATTCCACAGGCAGGGAGCAGTTTCCAACAGTGCTTCTGTCCACACCCTCCCTGTCCATAGTTGGTACACCGAGGGCAGGATCAGAAGGTCACCCCCAGCTGATCAAAGAGAACATAATGGGCCATAGAGGAGAAGGCAGTTCCTAATGTACATTGGGCCCAAGCCATTTACAGCTTTATAGGTCAAAATCAGCACCCTGAATTGGGCACCTTGAATTATCCACCTGCTTCTGGGCAGAGACTTTTAATTGCAGGATACAGGTCCCTGTCCCCCCCACGTGATTCCATGCATTTCGCTCAGATATTAGTTTTCTACTCCTTGCACTGCAGGGACTTCTAAGGCCCTTTTCAAATGGACACCCCACCCCCCTCATACACATGTGCAGGTGGGGGGGGTGTCCGTTCAAATGTTGCAGTGGGTGCGGGGGGGATGGGTGGGCGTTGTGGGAATGCTGCAGCTGGTGTGTGTGTGGGGGGGGTGCACGTTCCAGCATAACACCCATCTACACCCACCTCCTCCTATCACCCACGCATGGAGCAACGGACGCCAATGCTGGATGCTCCATGCGTGAGGATGGGTGGAGGTGGGTGGGTGTTCATGGGAATGCACACCCACCGCACTGCCCACCTACCAGTCACCCCCCGCCCTTGCACACGCACCCATTTGAAAAGGGCCCGAGTCCTTCCCCCAAGGTATGCAGGTGTGGGTGACCTCCAACCTGTGAGCCAAATCTGGCCAATGGGTGTGTTCTTTCTTTGCCCCTTTCCAGTTTCTGGAGCTGGCCCATTGATCCAGTTCCTCCCTTTGAGAACTGAAAGAGTGAGCTCAGGAGAAGGCAGCAAAGATAACAACATGCAGTCAAGGATAGAGGAAGGTTCTGCGTCAGATATCTATGATTTGGACCTTGATTTCTTCCCCCACCCTGAGCTCACCTTTTAAGCCCCCACACCCACTAGTCTAGTCTCCTGTTTGGCTCATGGATCTTGTGCTAGCTTTCAAAGTGGCCCACAGGAGAGAAAACTATCATTCCCTACTCTTACGGTTTAATATACAGGAACTATTTTTATTAACAAATATCCTACTGATGACAGTGGTGATTTTAGATGTGACAGGCCCAGAGGCCCACCACGCTCAATCTTGCATTGGGATCTGTTGCGGATCCCAGTGAGGAATCAGACTGGCCGTCCTTTAGATGTGCTGGCCTGATTCTTTGTGGGGAATCAGGGAGGGGGTGGGGCTGCGCGGCACAACATATGGCTGCACAGTCCTGCCCCCCTATGCTCCCCTGGCTGCCTGCCCTCTGGGAGATGGGCGGGCGCAGAAGCCAATGCGGCTGCTGTGCCCAATCCCGTCCCGTGGTCTGGGCCACGATCCAGGACAGGGCAAGGTAATAGACGTTACTTTTGCCCCATCCTGGATCGTGGCCAATCTAACCACGATTCTGGACATCCGGGTGGCCGGAGGTCCAGAATCGTGGTAATTGTGATTCCCACCAGGTATTCACCGTGGTGAGCATCTGGCGGAACTCACAATAGACGTTACGGGAATCACGGCCACCACAGGGGATTTACTGTGGTTGACCATGATCTCGTAACATCTGAAATTACCCCCTATCAGCTTAGAATTAAGCTTTCTGTCAGTAAACCGCAACTGCTTTACTCGTTCTTGAAAATCTTTAATTTCTGATCCAGTTTTTATAACCGGTAAGCAAATGTATTTATTTATTTATTTATTTATTTAAGCTCAACTAGTGTTCAAACTGTTCAAACTATAATATAATGTTTACTGCCACACTCAATTTAAAAAAGAAACAAACAAACAAAAACCAACCAACTGGTAGATACATTAGTGTAAGGATTTGAGCCATCAGTTATGGGCCACTTCAATGAACCGGAGTCTGACTCAGGCCTAAACTCATGACAGGCCAGGAGCTTCTCAGACACAGGGAAGCAAAATCTAAACATGAGCGATTTACTGGAATAAACGCTCTATTCAGTGTTTGTGTAAACACGCCTACGTACGGCTCTGAATGTTTCTGAGAACAGGAATTATACTAGACGTTTAGATGATAAAAAGTCTCTTCCCCACCAGCCTGTCTCCTCCTATACCATATTGTATAAAGGATGTTATGAGAGAGAATTTGACACTTTCTAGAATTTAAACCTGTATACGTATGTATGAATATTCCAGTGAACTCACATCTCATTGAACAGGTTCAATTCCTTTCTCTGTAAACCTATAAGTACTATTGGGGTGTTTTTAGGATCCCCAGATTATATTATTTGTTATTAATTATTATTATTATCATTAATAAGCATTTATATAGTGCAAGCAATGTACCTGGCACTTTACAATTGTAAGAAAGAGGCACAGTCCCTGCCCCAGTGGACTTACAATCTAAAAGAGACACCTCAGACGTTACGAGATTACAGTCAACCACACTGAACCATGGACAATCCTGCAGTGGGGCCAAAGTGCCCTGAACATCTGTTCAGCGGACGCCAGATGTTCACCACAGTCAATACCCACCTGGGGTCAAAAACAACCATGCTTCCAGAGCTCCAGCCCAGACCATCGCCAAAAGCGTGGTCAAAGCGATTCCCAACTGGAAACAATAAAACGTAATGTCTGAACGGCAAGCACTGGCCGGAATCAAACAAAATGATTCCCAGCAGGGGACAAAGCATGCAACGTCACTGCCAGGTAACCAGCAACAACAAAGATCACAGAGGGAGATTTAAAGGACACACAGCAGCAGGGGAATGTGGCAGGATGGAGTGAGATGGAAGGGGGAGGAGACCAGAGGGTGAGAGAGCAAGGCAGGAGGAGGCGGAGGAGGCACACGCGGAGGAGGGGGTGGTCGTACTGCACATGGAGGAGGTGGAGGGACAGCAGCAGCAGCAGCCAGGACAGGTCGCCCCAGGGACAACGTCTGGGCTCGGAGAGGAGGCACCCCNCCACCCCCCTCATACACATGTGCAGGTGGGGGGGGTGTCCGTTCAAATGTTGCAGTGGGTGCGGGGGGGATGGGTGGGCGTTGTGGGAATGCTGCAGCTGGTGTGTGTGTGGGGGGGGTGCACGTTCCAGCATAACACCCATCTACACCCACCTCCTCCTATCACCCACGCATGGAGCAACGGACGCCAATGCTGGATGCTCCATGCGTGAGGATGGGTGGAGGTGGGTGGGTGTTCATGGGAATGCACACCCACCGCACTGCCCACCTACCAGTCACCCCCCGCCCTTGCACACGCACCCATTTGAAAAGGGCCCGAGTCCTTCCCCCAAGGTATGCAGGTGTGGGTGACCTCCAACCTGTGAGCCAAATCTGGCCAATGGGTGTGTTCTTTCTTTGCCCCTTTCCAGTTTCTGGAGCTGGCCCATTGATCCAGTTCCTCCCTTTGAGAACTGAAAGAGTGAGCTCAGGAGAAGGCAGCAAAGATAACAACATGCAGTCAAGGATAGAGGAAGGTTCTGCGTCAGATATCTATGATTTGGACCTTGATTTCTTCCCCCACCCTGAGCTCACCTTTTAAGCCCCCACACCCACTAGTCTAGTCTCCTGTTTGGCTCATGGATCTTGTGCTAGCTTTCAAAGTGGCCCACAGGAGAGAAAACTATCATTCCCTACTCTTACGGTTTAATATACAGGAACTATTTTTATTAACAAATATCCTACTGATGACAGTGGTGATTTTAGATGTGACAGGCCCAGAGGCCCACCACGCTCAATCTTGCATTGGGATCTGTTGCGGATCCCAGTGAGGAATCAGACTGGCCGTCCTTTAGATGTGCTGGCCTGATTCTTTGTGGGGAATCAGGGAGGGGGTGGGGCTGCGCGGCACAACATATGGCTGCACAGTCCTGCCCCCCTATGCTCCCCTGGCTGCCTGCCCTCTGGGAGATGGGCGGGCGCAGAAGCCAATGCGGCTGCTGTGCCCAATCCCGTCCCGTGGTCTGGGCCACGATCCAGGACAGGGCAAGGTAATAGACGTTACTTTTGCCCCATCCTGGATCGTGGCCAATCTAACCACGATTCTGGACATCCGGGTGGCCGGAGGTCCAGAATCGTGGTAATTGTGATTCCCACCAGGTATTCACCGTGGTGAGCATCTGGCGGAACTCACAATAGACGTTACGGGAATCACGGCCACCACAGGGGATTTACTGTGGTTGACCATGATCTCGTAACATCTGAAATTACCCCCTATCAGCTTAGAATTAAGCTTTCTGTCAGTAAACCGCAACTGCTTTACTCGTTCTTGAAAATCTTTAATTTCTGATCCAGTTTTTATAACCGGTAAGCAAATGTATTTATTTATTTATTTATTTATTTAAGCTCAACTAGTGTTCAAACTGTTCAAACTATAATATAATGTTTACTGCCACACTCAATTTAAAAAAGAAACAAACAAACAAAAACCAACCAACTGGTAGATACATTAGTGTAAGGATTTGAGCCATCAGTTATGGGCCACTTCAATGAACCGGAGTCTGACTCAGGCCTAAACTCATGACAGGCCAGGAGCTTCTCAGACACAGGGAAGCAAAATCTAAACATGAGCGATTTACTGGAATAAACGCTCTATTCAGTGTTTGTGTAAACACGCCTACGTACGGCTCTGAATGTTTCTGAGAACAGGAATTATACTAGACGTTTAGATGATAAAAAGTCTCTTCCCCACCAGCCTGTCTCCTCCTATACCATATTGTATAAAGGATGTTATGAGAGAGAATTTGACACTTTCTAGAATTTAAACCTGTATACGTATGTATGAATATTCCAGTGAACTCACATCTCATTGAACAGGTTCAATTCCTTTCTCTGTAAACCTATAAGTACTATTGGGGTGTTGTTAGGATCCCCAGATTATATTATTTGTTATTAATTATTATTATTATCATTAATAAGCATTTATATAGTGCAAGCAATGTACCTGGCACTTTACAATTGTAAGAAAGAGGCACAGTCCCTGCCCCAGTGGACTTACAATCTAAAAGAGACACCTCAGACGTTACGAGATTACAGTCAACCACACTGAACCATGGACAATCCTGCAGTGGGGCCAAAGTGCCCTGAACATCTGTTCAGCGGACGCCAGATGTTCACCACAGTCAATACCCACCTGGGGTCAAAAACAACCATGCTTCCAGAGCTCCAGCCCAGACCATCGCCAAAAGCGTGGTCAAAGCGATTCCCAACTGGAAACAATAAAACGTAATGTCTGAACGGCAAGCACTGGCCGGAATCAAACAAAATGATTCCCAGCAGGGGACAAAGCATGCAACGTCACTGCCAGGTAACCAGCAACAACAAAGATCACAGAGGGAGATTTAAAGGACACACAGCAGCAGGGGAATGTGGCAGGATGGAGTGAGATGGAAGGGGGAGGAGACCAGAGGGTGAGAGAGCAAGGCAGGAGGAGGCGGAGGAGGCACACGCGGAGGAGGGGGTGGTCGTACTGCACATGGAGGAGGTGGAGGGACAGCAGCAGCAGCAGCCAGGACAGGTCGCCCCAGGGACAACGTCTGGGCTCGGAGAGGAGGCACCCCAGAAACGGGTAAGGGGACCGAAGGGGAGGGGACCCGGCGGCACAGGGGCACCGAGGGGGGAGGGCCGGCTGGCCGTACTGCACATGGAGGAGGTGGAGGGACAGCAGCAGCAGCAGCCAGGACAGGTCACCCCAGGGACAACGTCTGGGCTCGGAGAGGAGGCACCCCAGAAACGGGTAAGGGGACCGAAGGGGAGGGGACCCGGCGGCACAGGGGCACCGAGGGGGGAGGGCCGGCTGGCCGGCAGGAGGGGGGGCAGGGCCGGGCCGCAGGACAGGGGCAGAACAGCAACCAGCCACCCCGCCTATGTCCCACAGACATGGAAACGGGCCCGGGAGTCCGAGCCCCCAGAGGAGACGGGCGCAGCCCAGGCGGAGGAGGAGAAGGACCAGGAGGAACCGGAGGAATCATGGGGGAGATGGCCCTACCACAGAGGGGGGCAATGGGGACTCCAGGAGACCCAGGACTTCATCCACATCTGGGGGACCCTGGAGCATCAACTGGAGCTCATGCTCAATCAGCGCAACGAACATGTGTTATGGGAGATCGTGTGGGAAATGGAGGCAATGGGGCATCAGGGCATCACAGGACCGTGGCACAGTGCCGGTCGAAGGCCAGGGAACTCAAGAGGGGGTACAAGGCCATTCGGAAAAACAACCGGGGGTCCGGGCACGGAGCCCGGACTGCCCCCTACTATGATGCCCTGGACCGCATACTCCACATGAAGGGCTCAATAGCAGCCCCACGCCTCGTGGGGAGTGCTGTGGTTCAGGGCTGGGAGTGGGTCAAGGTACCCCCTCCCCTCACCACCTCCCAAGAAGGCATTGGCTCCAGGGCCCTCGACCCCCAGGTGGAATGCCCAGGGACCTCAGGGACCAGCAGCGCCCCACTCCAGCACCAGCCTGAAGAGCCCCTACCCCCTGGCAGGACAGGACGACTTCGAGGTCAGCACACTGGTCACCCTCAGCCAGTGGTCAGTGGGGGACCCTAGCTACACGGAGGGGCCGGCCTCAGAGGGATCGAAGACAGACATCGAGGGTAAGCGAGCAGGTGGGAGGGGAGACGGACCAGGGGTGAGGAGGGGGGGATCAGGGAGGCCCGGCCAGGGGGAAGGCCCCGTCCACTCCAGATACCTGAACGGGGGCCCAGTGGGCCACCTGGGCACACCTAAAGCCCTCCTCCACCCCCTATCCCCACAGGACACGGAACACCCCAGCACCAGAGACAGGAGGGTGAGGAGGCCATCGGGGAACAGCCCCAACAGCAGCCAGAGGGCCCAGGTGAGGCACACTGGCAAGAAGGGGGGCAGGGAGGCCGGGAGGGGGACCCGGGTTATGCGGGGTGGGGTGGGGACCAGGGGCACTGAGGAAAGCTGGGCCAGCCCGGGGGGGGCCCCCCACAAACCTCAAGATGTGTCCCCGGCCATGGGGCGGCCAGTCAGGGCGGCTAACCACCACCATCTGTGTACTCTACAGGCAAACCCAAGAGGTCCCAGCAACCCGGGGCTGTGCCCCCAGCACAACGGATGAGGGAACACTGGGCACAGGTACGGCACCGGAGGGAGGACCAGGCGGAGGACATAGTCCACTCCACCACAGAACAGGGGGAGCGGATGATAGTGGCTGTGGATCGCATTGAGGCGGCCACAGAGCGATCCCTGCAACAGGCGGAGGCAAGGTACTGGAGGCTTCAGGCAGAGGTGCACCTGGAACAGAGGCGAGAGTGCCGGGACCACAGCAGGCAGGTAGAAGTGCTTGGGCGGCTGGAAGAGGCCACTGAGGGGATGATGCGGAAGCATTCTGCTAAAATGGATAGGTCTCACGACATTGGGACCTCACTGCTCCTGCATGCCGGCACCATGAGTGCCTATGTGATGGCAGCCGCCCTGCCAGGCACCCTGCCTACCCAGACCCCGATGCCAGGCCCCTCGGCGCCCCCAACGCCTCCCCAACTGTCCTAGCCACCAAGCCTGCTGGGGCCGTGCATTCACCTCCCGGTCCCTGTAGGCCTCCAGAGGGAACAGCTGCCCAGGTGGGCCCTCTGGCCCCGGGGTCCTCCCTCCCTCCCACCACTGCCTGCCCCTCAGGACACCGAGGCCTCCCAGGACACAGACAGTGAGGAGGATGGGAGCTCCCAGAGCTCTGCGGTGCCCACAGGGTGGCCAAGGGGTAGGCCTTGGGGATGGGGGGGGATGGGGGAAGGGGGAGGGCAGTCTGAGGGGGGGCATGGAACCTGCACAGTGGGGTGTGGTGGTGGTGGTGGTGTAGGGGGCACATGTACGTGGGTGAGGGAATAAATGTCTGGGCACCACAACTGCCTCCCTAGGTCTGTTCACAGGCCTGGGGGTGGGAGCGGACCAATGGCCATAGAGGGGCTCGTCCAGGGAGTTGGTGGGGGCCCCAGGAAGGTAGGGTCGGGGTTGAGCACCCTCACGCCTCAATCTCCCGGCTGATATGCCTGGCCAGGGTGGCACGGATGTGCTTGGGGTATCGGTACTCCCTCGGGTTGTCCACGTTCACGTACAGAGGCACAGGTCCGGGTGGGCGACAGGGCTCAGGGTATTCGAGGGCTGCCCCCTTGGTCTCGCACACATTGTGCAGCACACAGCAGGCACCTATCACCAGGGCTGAGGTCTCCACCGTGTAGTCCAGCCAGCCAGCAAGGCTCCTCCAGCACTGCTAGAGAGCCCCGAAGGCCCTC
>QEPC01009197.1:689506-703734 GCA_003113815.1 Sphenodon punctatus | reverse complement strand
TGCGATTGCCGGCTGCATGCTGAGACGCTGGGGCTGGTACCCTTTCCTGATGAGTGCATTTCGGAGATGAGGTGCTCGCATGTGGGGTGGTCTGTGGTGGAGAAAGTGTCTGCTCTGTCTGTGTGCAGCCTGCCACCTAAATGGTCTTTCTGGCAGAGGGGGGCCCTGCTTTGGCCGTGTCCTACTTTGGCTGCGTTCACGGGGCCCGTGGGTACCAGCGCTCTTGTGGGGCGGTCTATCACCGGCTGTTGGAGCTCGGTCACCTTCCGTGGCCCCCCGCTGCTGACTTCTGCATGTCTGAGCCCACCGCAGCAGAGCTGGCAGCACTGTCAGGTGTGTGGTCCCGTTCCGATGTGCAGTTGAGGCTCTCCATGCAGGATCCTTTCGAGGCACACTACCTGATCGCCCACCACATGTACCGCCACATGGACTGGGGTACCGCCGGGGCATGCTTCATTGGTCGCACTTCGTTCACCTGGCAGGCCCCCTGGCCCCCTGCTGCTGGCTGTGAGTCCCCCTGTGCCTTCTGGGCCCCTGTTGCTGGCCCCGCTGTGAGCTTCCGCCTCTGCCCTGTTGCTGTGGCCCACTGCCAGCTCCCTCTTTGATGTCCCGCCCATGCTGCTGTGCTGCCTGCTTCCCGGGGTTCTGCTGCCCCTGCCTGTGGCCCCAGGGCCCCCCCGCCACCCCCCTGTCTGCCTCTGCAACCGTTGTTCCCCTCCATGGCTTCCTTCTCCAGTGTCCGTGTCCAGCTCTCCGAAGCACCCCCCAGCTCCCCTGGGTGCTGCTGACCTTCCTCGTTCGCCTGTGCTCCCTCGTGCGCCCCAGCCCCCCCCCTTGGGTGTCTGTGTAACCTCGGGGTTCTGGGGCCCCCAGACTGCACCTCCCGTGTGTGTGTGTGTTTGTGCCTTTGGACCGGCTGCACAGTTCCAGCTCTCCTGCCTCCTCTCCATCGCACCCTCGTCAGTGCTTGGGGTCTGTGTGTACCTCCTGGACCATGCCCAGGCCGGTCCCTGTTCCATGTGGCCTCCCCCTGTGCCTGTACCCTGATCTTTCAGGTTCCCCCCATTCCGGGACTGACTGTGTAGCTGTGGGGGTGCCCGTGCAGGCTGTGCTGTTGTTGGGGGTCTGACTGCCGTTCCCCATGCCTGGTCCTGCCCCTGGCCCGTTCCCCCCCTTCCCTGGCCTGGTGCCCCCCCTTCCCCCCTGTGTCCATTGTGCCATGTGTGTTGTCTGTCCCGCTGTGTCCCCCCTTCCCTTCCTTTCCCGCGCGGTTGTGTGTGCCCCCGGGCGTGTGTTTGTGCTGTGCGTTCCACTGTGCCCTCGTTGTCTCTGTGCCTGTTGTGTGTGGTACCTTGGCGGCTCCTCTCCCTCTTCCCCCTCCCTTCCTGTTTCCCTTGTGTGGGCGTTCCCTTTTGGCACTTTTGGCTTCATTTGCCCTCAGCCAGCCATGTCTGTGTACCGCCCCTCCCCGGTACCTTGTGGATGTTTTTACCATGGTTGGGAATCGGCGTCACGTCTGTTGTGCTGCCCCAGGCCGTGATCTGGCAGCCCGATTCCCTCTCATGGTCCCGATCCTGTCACGTCTGTTCGGGGCTCTCCTTGACCACGGGGGTTGGTTGTTTGGTTTACCACCGCTGGGGATCCACTGTGGTGAATTCGGACCGTGTAACGTCTGAAAACACCCAAGGGTGGCCAGGGGGTTGGGGGGAGACAAAGGGTGGAGGAAACAGAGGAAGAGACAAGGATACATGAAAATACTCTGTTCCAGTCTACATTCTGTATCTCCCACCTTTGGAGGGAAGCGATAGTTCTCTTTGTTTTCAAGCAGTGTGATTGCATTAGTCATATCTCCTAGCGTGCTTTCAAACACCATGGGAAGCTCTTGCCAGCATCCATGGCATCACCACAGGGTTGCTTTGAGGTCACAGCTTGTTAGCAATTTCCATACGTCTGATTGGAACTACCATGTGCTAACCCTGTGGCAATCTGCAGTAGAAGCACTATAAATATTTCCCATGGTACTTCTACCATGAATCATCGCGTGGTTACCACATGGCAGATCCATTCAGCTGTCAAGGAAATTGCCAACACACGATCATTCTGAAGCAACCTCTGGGTTCTGCCATCTTGAGAAAGTGACATCTCTAAGCACCTTTAAAATCAAATATATTTTTCTACTCTAGTTTGTCCTGCTTGGTTTGAATACCACTACAAAATTTGCTTCTGTATTCTTCCCAACTACTTCTATTGTCTAAATCACTAACTTTTCCTCAGTATTTAACTGTAACATACACTGATGAAGCTTAACATCATTCTTTTTTATTTTTTATTTGTTCTTTAATGAAAATACTTGATCCCCGGCCTCATTATAATATCTCATATATTTCTGGACATTTATTCTTTTCTTGTCAAATGTCTTTATTTTCTCACTCCAGAATAAATATATCAGCCCCTTAATCTTTCCTCAGAGGGCTTATTTTCCAAATCATTTTATAAAATCCCTGGTCCCAATTACAGTTTAGTAGCATATACATAGAATCTTATATTATAACCTTGACCCTGAAAAGATGTTGCATTTTGCACTAATAAAAATGGGTATGTATTTTTTAAAAACTCCTTCTCGGTTTGAAAAATATCTTATCGGTCGATCTGAAAATGATTTTTTACCCAGCAGTGGAAAACCTCCTCCCCTTTGTCTGATGCCACACCTCAATTCACAATCATTGTGAGACATATAAAACTTTCTAAAACTAATCATGATCACATGACAGAGAGGTATAACTTTACTTACTGTCTTTGTACTAAAATAATAAGCCATAGGCAGCTTTGAAAAGCTGGCATAGCTACACTTACCATCTGTCAGTTACTGGGATGTAAGTTAATGAACACAGTCTCTCTAAGCAGTCGGAGATAGTCAGGAATATTAAACAGAATATACACTGACAAGATCAAGACTAAGTCCACAACACAATTATGAAGAATATTTTATTATTTTTCTCCTTACAGTGTGTGCCTTCAACTCCTTATACTCTGATTTTTTTTTTCTTTTCATAACATCAGTATAGCTTGCATACAAATAAGATAGAAGAGTCCAAATTTTGGACCAGAGATTAACAAAGCCTCCTTTTTGGCTTTGGGTATTATGAATGTGGATGTTGCGACAATTACAGGAGTATTAGCATCCCAAGTAACAAAGGGCTGCCTTACACAACTGTAAGGATTTCAAGATTTGGCTCAAACAGAAATATTTCAAAAATGTAGTGAAATGACTTCAGACTGACGTACAAGAAGTGAGGTTTCTTTCTGTTTAGTTGACATACATAAAGTATATTTCATTTTTATGGACTGTTAACTTATACTGAAGTTTTTCTACTACACAGTAGAGAGAAAAGAATTCCAGACATTTATGAAGTATATTTTTTTCTCATATTTTTCTTTTTATTTAAGATGTGAATGTATTTTTAATAAGTTTAATTTCCAATGTCTTGCCAGAAAAATATAGGAATCTATCATAATAAAGAAACAATATTACCCCAAAAAAAAAGAAGAAAAAAGAAACATTTTACTGTTGATTATCTATCTTGATTTGTTCTCAGTGGAGGCGTATTTAAAAATATTTTTTCTATACTTTAGAAATGGCATTTAACCTTGTTAATTATCATATAAAAGGTTTCCCCCCCCTTTATTATATAGCTCAGGTCTATTGAAATGGTATTTTGGATTGTAATTATATAGGCTGAAGACAGTGGGCTGAACAGACTTCTTTTAATTATAACTAGGAAAGCCATTAAGCCTTCCCCCCCACCATATGGATTAGAGTTTTCTTTTCATTTCTTTAAAGCCACTGGATTATGAGTTTCATTGTTAAAATAATTTTTGTGCTACACAACAGGGGAACAGCAAGTAGACTAAAAATATCAGTTCTATCAATTATTATATCAAATAATTTTTTAAAAAAAATACTCTTGCAAAGCTACTAATTTTTAAGTGGTTTTTTACATTTTAATGTATGGATTAAATGTTTATTTGTATACTATCTTATCTATCTCTAGGGGTTTTTTCCCCAAAATATATCTTCTTTTGCAGACCACCACTCTCCATAGTATTTTACTTAGGATCTAGAGTTGCTTGTTTTTTAAAACTTATTTATTTATTTAAAATTTATATCCCACCCCTCCTGCCCACAGGGCAGCCCAAGGCGGCGAACAATATTCAATAACATTTAAAAAAAAAAAATTTAAACCATTTTAAACAATTTAAAATACAATACAATGTGGGGAAACTCCCCACCCCCATCCCTACCCTTCACCAAAAGCCTGATGGAACAGCCAGGTCTTACATACACGCCAAAACAGCAGGAAAGTGGGAGTCAACTGAGCCTCCTCCAGGAGCGAATTCCACAGTACAGGGATGGCCACCAAAAAAGATCTAACATCGGTGGCCACCCGTCCCGCCCAGGGAACCTCCAAAAAGGCTCTCACGGATGATCTCAAGGGTCGCACGGGCACATGGGGAGTGAGGCGGTCCCGCAGATAAGCAGGGCCCAGGCTGTGAAGGACTTTAAAGGTTAAAACCAGCACCTTGAACCTGGCCCGGTGCTTTATAGGCAGCCAGTGCAGAGCCTGGAGCACTGGTGTCATGTGCTCCCTGCGACCAGCCCCCATAAGGAGACGGGCTGCAGAATTCTGCACCAGCTGCAGCCTCCAGACCAGCTTCTCGGGTAGCCCCACATAGACCGTGTTGCAGTAATCCAGCCTCGAGGTGATGAAGGCACAGATGACAGTGGCGAGGTCGGAGTCTGAGAGATACGGCCGAAGCCACTGGACAAGATGTAACTGCCGGAACGCACTCCCCGTCATGTCCACAACCTGAGATTCCAGGCTGAGCCTGGTTTAATATGAGTCTATAATATCAAATTATAGAGCAGTGAGAATTCCCTCTGCCGCAAATGCAGGTTGCCGCGCCCCCTCTTCTCCCCTCCACGACAAGCTGGGGGGGAAGGATTGCAATCCACCGCTCTTGCGGTGCTTGCAGAGAGGATTTTTGCTGCTGTGTTACAGGGATTGCAGCTGGGGTTGCCACAGCAACCCTTGCTGCAGGCGGGAAGGGGCTAGGTTGCTGATTGGCTCCCTGGATCACGTGGGAGCAATCAGCAGCCCCAGAGGCTTTCCCTGCTCAGTCCAGGACGAGCGGGAAAAGAAGAAGCACCCACCCACCCTCCCCTTATACTGTAGCTAAGCGGTCGCATTAGTATGGGCCAGGAAGGAATTTTTGGCAAGTGAATTTGGTCAGTTGGCCTACTTGTTTTTTTCACCTTCCTTACAGTATGGGATGATAATTTGGCTTGCCACTAGTTTGGTGTGGTGCTTTGTTGATGTTCAGCTTGTTTTTGTGCAGTGTGATTCTGCCGCACCCTGGCGGGGGCCCAGTATCATTTAAAGTAGGTTAAGGTAAGATAGGAGTCATCTCCTTAAGGGATGGGGAAGCCACATGTACTGTGGGGCAGGGTATGGCACACGGGGTGTTGGTTTCCCTGGAAAAGGGGTGTCAGCGAGAGTGGCAGGGCATTGTAAGGCCTCCCACTGTCAGACACCTTAATTCTTACTCAGGTCCGGATGGACAATGTCCCTTTTGGCTGCGCCCCCAGCGCTGGACGAAAGGGAGAGGTTTACTGTTGAGGAGGCTGGCGAAGGCATTTCGCAACCCCCTCTGTTGAAGTTATGGGTTATGATTGATACTGGACCTGTATCGCAATAGACGATGTCACCCCCTCACCTAATTTGACTGTTGTAATTGGATAATAAAGGGTGCGGCCATATAAATCCAAATCGTGTCCTGTCTTGCTTTCAGGGGGAGGGAGTGGGTGCGCCGGCAATCAGTCATTGCAAATTTTTCTTTATCTATCTTTGAATGTGATGGTACTTTAACATACATATTCAGTAACTGTGTTGCATACTAGTTTTTAAATGTTTAATTGTTACTGAAAGACTGCAAGGAAATTCCACTTTTTAAAAGTTTTTGTTAGTGTTCTTATTTGGTGAAAAGATGAACAAATCTGGAAATTATTTTATCCCATACAATACAATGGGTGATTTCAGACGTTACGAGATCACGGTGAACCACACTGAACCACGCTCAACCCCCCCACGGGGCCAAAGGGCCCGGAACGTCTGAACGGCGTGCGCCAGATGTTCATCACGCTCAATACCCACATGGGGTCAGGTTCAACCACGCTTCCCGGGCTAGCCGGGGGAAGGTCTCGGGAAGCGTGGTCAAACCAACCCCCACAGGGAACCAAGCAAAAGTAACGTCTGGACGCCAATCCCCCAGCGGAACCAAAAAAATGGAGCCCCGGCCGGGAACGAGGCACGCAGCGTCGCTGCCAGGCAACCAGCACCAACACAAACACCGGAGGGAGATTTAAAGCGAGAGCAGCAGCAAGCAAGCGTGGCGGGATGGAGCGAGGAGGGAAGCGGAAGAGAGCGGAGGCACGAACAGCGACAGCGGCGGGACAGGAGGCGGAGGACGTGCAGCCAGGCCCAGCGATGCAGGCGGAGGGGGCACAGGTGCAGGAAGGGGGCACACGGGAGCACCCGACCAGGGAGGCGCCCCGGGAACACCAACCACAGCTGCAGCCGGGTCGCGCCGCCCCGGGGACAGCGGCCGGAACAGGCCCACAGGAGGCACCCAGGAAACGGGTAAGGGCACCCACTGGGAGGGGAACAGGGGGCACAGGGGAACCCCCTGTGGAGGGGGCCGGGGGGACCCCGGGCGGAAGGCAGGGGGGCAGGGGGACCCCGGGCGGAGGGCAGGGGGGCAGGGGGCCCCCGAGAGGGCCCACACCCTCACCCAGCAACCAACCACCCCCCTTCCCCCCCCCAGACACGAAAGTCGGCCCGGGCGGACGAGCCCCAGGAGGAGCCCGGCCCCCGGCCCCCGGAGGCGCACCCCCAGGAGGAGGTGGAGGAGGAGCAGAGGCAGGTGCAGCATGAGCTGCACCGGGAGGAGGAACAGCAGGGGCCCAGCCGGAGGAAGGCCTATCACAGAGGGGGACAGTGGGGCCTCCAGGAGACCCGGGACTTCATACGGATCTGGGGGACCCTCGAGTACCAGGTGGAGCTCGCAATAAACCAGCGCAACGAGCATGTCTACCGGGACATCGTGCGCGACATGGAGGCGGCGGGGCACGAGCGCACTGTCAACCAGTGTCGCTCGAAGGCCAAGGAGCTCAAGAGGGGGTACAAGGCCCTCAAGGACAATAACAGCCGCTCCGGCCACGGGGCCCGCACCGCCCCCTACTACGATGCCCTGGACCGCATCCTTCACATGAAGGGCTCCATCGTTGCCCCACGCCTGGTGGGCAGCGCTGTGGTCCAGGGCAGGGAGCGGGCCGAGGTACCCCCTCCCCTCGCCGCCCGCCCGGTAGACACGAGCTCAGGGGACCCCCACCCCCAGGAGGACCACCCGGGACCCGCAGAAGCCCCAAGGCCCCCCCCCAGCAGCAGCCCGGAGACATCCCAACGCCGGGCCGGCCAGGCGGAGTCGGAGGTCGGCACCTTCACCACCCTCAGCCAGTGGTCCCAGGGGGAGCACTCCCAGGGTGAGGCGCCGGGCTCCGAAGGCTCGGAGACGGACATAGAGGGTAAGCGGGCCCCCAGGGCAGGGGGGGGCACGACCAGGGGGCCGGTGGCAGGGGCGGGGGTGGGGGCCCTGCTGCAGGGGCCACAACCAGCCCCCTTCACCCGCTCCCCCCTCTCCCGCCCGCAGGACATGGGGAGCCCCAGGACCGGGCCAGCGAGACGGTGCAGGCCCCCGCGGAGGGCACAGGAGAGCAGGTGCCGGACCCAGGTAAGGCGGGAGGGCTGGGATTGCGGGAGGGCCCCCCGGGCGCCAGCCCAGGGGGGCCTCTGGCCTCAGTGGGGGAGGGGGGGCAGGGGGCCCCGGGACCCGACCCCGCTAGGGGACAGGGCCCTGCACTGACCCACCCGCCCATTTCCACAGGGCAGCCCCCGCGCGCGGCGCCTCCGCCGGCCGCAGCCCCAGCCCAGCGGATGCGGGAGTACCGGGCGCGGGTCCGCAGGCGCAGGGAGGAGCAAGCGGAGGACATCGTCCGCAGGGCGGAGGAACAGGGGGAGCGCATGATCGCCTCCGTGGACCGCATGGAGGCGGCCATAGAGCGGTCCATGGAGAAGGCCCTGGAGACAGACCGCCGGCTGGAGGCGGAGGTGCGCCTGGAGCGGAGGCGGGAGCGCCGGGAGCACCAGCGGCAGCAGGGGCTGCTCAGGGGCCTCCGGCAGGACATACAGGGCATGGTGCGGGAGCACAGTGCAAAGATGGACAGGTCCCACGACATTGGGACCTCCCTGCTCCTGCATGCGGGCACCATGTGTGCCTACGTGATGGCCGGCGCACCTCCGGGCGCCCTGCCCGCCCAGGTCCCCATGCCGGGCCCCTCGGCGCCCCCGGGCCCAGCCCTGCCGCCCCTGGCGCCCCCCCGGCCCCAGGGCCCTCGCATGCGCCTCCCAGTGCCCCCGGGCCTCCGGAGGGTCCAGCCCCCCCGGGGCGCGACCGGGGCACCGGGCACAGCTGCCCATCCGCCGCCCGGCCCCCTGCCGGGGCCGGGACCGGCCCAGGACACGGCAGGGGACACGGACAGTGGGGGGGAGGGGAGCTCCCAGAGCTCGGTGGGCCCAAGCGGCCGCACGAGGGGTCGGCCCAGGAAACGCGGGGGGATGGTGGGAAGGGGGGGGAGGGGGAGGGCCACATGAGGGCGGGTGGTGGACGGGGTCACGGGCACGGGGGTGGGGAGGGGGCACAGGGTGATTGTGTGAACTGTGTGGGCAATAAAGTGTTGTAAAGAGACAGTTGTCCCCGGCCCGTTTGTGGGGGGGACAGGGCTGTGGGACCGCGTGTACAGGGGCATGGGCACGGAACGGGGGGTGGGGCCCCCAGGGGCGGGAAGGCCCTCACAGCGGGCCCCCCCGGGCGATGTGGGTTGCAAGGGCGTTCCGGATCCTTTTGGCATACCGGTACTCCCGGGGGTTCCCTGCGTTCACGTACAGGGGAACAGGACCGGGGGGCCGGTGGGGCTCGGGGTACTCCAGGGCCGCCCCCTCGGTCTCGCACACATTGTGCAGAACGCAGCAGGCACCGATCACCAGGGCGGAGGTGGGGACGGTGAAGTCCAGGCGGCCAGCTATACTCCTCCAGCGCTGCTTCAGGGCCCCGAAGGCACGCTCCACCACGGTCCGGCTCGCACACAGGCGGGTATTGTATACCTGCTCCGCAGGGGTGCTCGGGACAGGGTAGACCTTCATCAGCCAGCGGGTCAGGGGGTAGGCGGGGTCCCCCAGGATGCAGGGGGGCATGGGAACACCCTCGATCCACCTCATGCCCATGTCCGCGAAGTCCCCCCGGTACATGCGGGCATAGAAGGGGGAGATGGTCATGATCCTGGCGTCGTGACTCCGGCCGGAGTTGCCCGTGTAGATGTCTATGAAGCGGGCCCGGTGGTCCACCACCCCCTGCAGGTGCAGGGAGTAGTATCCGTGCCGGTTCACATACTCCAGGGCCTCCCCCGCGGCCGGGCGCAGGATCTCGATGTGTGTGCCGTCCACGGCTCCGATGCAGTTCGGGAAGCCCCCGGCCGCGAAGCCAGCCATCACAGCGCCCTGGTCCAGGAGCTGGATGGTCCTGTCGAGGAGCACGCCCTCCACAGCCTCGCACACATCCCGCACGATGCAGGCGACCGTGCTGAGCCCCACCCCGAAGTGCTGGGACACGGAGCGGCAGGAGTCGGGCGTTGCGAGGGCCCAGACCCCTATGGCCACCCGCTGGACCATGGGGATGGGCTCCCGCATGGAGGTGTGCTGCCGCTCCAGCCAGGGCGTGAGGAGCTCCGCTAGGCGCAGCAGGGTGGCCTTGCCCATCCGGAAGTGGGACCCCCACTCGGCCTCCCCCCAGTGGGCCTGGGCCCGCTCCCACCAGGCCTGGGGCCGCTCCGTGACCCATAGGCTCCGCGCTATGGGCATAGCCAGCAGCGCTGCCCGGCGGAGGGTCTGCGTTGCCCAGCGGAACCGCCTCGCGGCCCCTCGGAGCGCAGCGGGCCGGGTGAGGCTCCGGCAGGCGGCCAGCCACGCCCCCCAGGCCCGGCGCCGAGCCCTGAGCCGGGCACGGACTCTCCTGCGGGCCTGCTGGCCCCGGAGGCGCACGCCAGCCCGCAGGGCCAGGACATAGCGCAGGCGGACGGCCAGGTGCACCCTCTCGGTCAGGAGGCACAGCTGCTCAGTGTGGTCACGGTGCCACTCAGCCGCGAGCGCGAGGAACATCCAGTTCCCACCTGCCCTATCGCGCTCCATGGTGCTGGGGCCCCGGTGGGGGCTGGGAGCGCTTATGGCGGCCCGGTGCTGGTGGCTCCGCCCGGGGGTCGGCCTCGCGGGCCTGCGCGCGCCCTGTGCCGGTGCGTTCCGGCTGCTCCCGCCCCCAGCACCCCGGGCCCCCTCCCCTCGCTGTTTGTAGCGGGATGGCCTTGAAGGTGCGATTAGGCAGACAGAGAGCTCGCTGTTGTTCTCTGCAGCTGTGCCGGGCCCGCACCCCACGCCTCGCTCTGTTGTGCTACAATGTTGCGGTGCGGGCCCGTGTTCCCTGTCCCGGGGGCCGGGCCGAGCCTCTCCCGGCCCTGGGCAGTCTGTGTGCCCTCCGGGCTCCGTGTCCCATTCCCTGTTGTGCTGGACCATGGCTGGCTGCCCATCCATGGGGCTCCCGCTGTCCGGCCCCCAAGGGGCCCCCCATATCTGGGCCTTCCGCGAGACCATGTCTCTGTGCGACCTGTGGCACACCCCTGCCGTGCAGCTGCTCCTGGCCGGGCCGGGGAGCCGTGCAGGTGCCTACGAGAGCCTGAGCTCCGGGCTCCGTTACTTTGGCCATGTGGTGAGCGCCCGTGATTGCCGGCTGCATGCGGAGGCCCTGGGGCTGGCTCGTTTCCCCGAGGGGCGCATCCCGGAGGTGCTGTGCGCCCATGTGCCCTGGAGCGCCTCGGAGACCGTGTCAGCGCTGGTGGTGTGTGGTCTGGGCGCCTACTCGGAGTGCCTGGCCGAGGGTGGCCCTGCCTTGGCCGTGAGCTACTTCTCCTGTGTTCACGGGGCCCGTGGGTACCAGCGCACCCGTGGGGCGGCGTTCCAGCGGCTTCTGGAGCTGGGGCATCTTCCGTGGCCCCCTTCTGCTGCCTGCTGTGTGCCGGAGCCCTCCGCGGTGGAGATGTCATCCCTGTTGGCGGTGTGGGCGCGTGTGGATGTGCAGCTGGCCCTCACCATGCCCGATCCCTTCGAGGCCTACTACCTGATCGCCCACTACATGTCCTTGCAGGGGTACCGCCGGGGCATGCTGCACTGGCCCCACCTGGTCCACCGGGCGGGCCACCCGGGCCCTGGGGCCAGCGGGGCCCCCGGCAGCGGCCCGTGAGCCCCGCGTCGCTGGCCTGCCCCCCCCCGCGTGGTGCCCCCGTGTGGGCTCCCGCCCCGGCCCGGGGGGGGGCCTGGTCCCCGCTGGCCGCTCCCGACCTGCGGACCCCACCTCGGTGAGCTCCCGCCCGCCTCGCTGCTTGCTGCTGCCCCTGGCCGTGGTCCTGGGCCCCCTCCATCCCCGTGACTCCGTGGGTGCTGCCTGAGCGTCGCTGGTGCTGCGGAGGAGCACCGCTGGACCCGGCTGCCCTGCCTGTGCCAGCCTTTGACTGTGGGGCCCCCTTCCTCCTCCTCCTGGCGCCCCTCCGCCGGCCTCGCTGTGCTTTGGGGGCCCCCAACGTGCCTTGCTCCGGGGGTCCGCCCCCCCCCCCCGAGACTGCCTCTGTTCCTGTGGGGGCACCTCCTTGGACTGGACTGGACTGGGGTGGTGTGGGGGTGGGGGTTGCTGCTGTCTGTGCCTTGCCCCGTGGTGGTGCCCCCCCCTCCCTGCCGGTGTTCCGGGTGGGGTGTTCCGGGCGCCCCTTCCCCCCTTCCCGGCCTTTCCCTGGTGTGTGTGTGTGTGTGTGTGTGTGTGTGTGTGTGCCCGGGCGTGTGGCCGTGCATTGTGCCCCGCTGCGGGACCGCTGTGTGAGCCGGCTGTCAGCCTGTTCTCGCTCTTCCCCCCTCCCTTCCCGTTTCCCTTGTGTGGGCGTTCCCTTGTGTGCCTTGTGGCTTCGTTTGCCCTCAGTCGGCCATGTCTGTGTCCCGCCCCTGCCCGGTGCCTTGTGGGGGTTTAGCGCCCGCCGGGGGTTCGGCTGCACGTCTGTTGTGCTGCCACGGGCCGCGATGCTGCATCCCGGTTCCGGGCCGTGGTCCCGTTCCCGGCACGTCTGTTTGGGTCGTTTTCTAACCCCCGGGCGTGGTTGCGCTGTTCGCCCCCCCTGGTGGTTCGCTGTGGTGAACCGGCCACCCGTAACGTCTGAAAGTACCCATAGTCTTCCTTTGAAGAATCAGGGAGACTGTTTCTTTAAACAATTTGCTTTTTTTAGGTTGCAAAACTTCAAAGCACTGAAAGCAACTTCCTAATGTCCTTGTAAAAAAATTATAGCATCCCTAGGCCAAACTACACTATAGCCCCAGAAGCAATGGCTGGCTGTTCTGATGCATTTTGTGCTCTATTAGTTACAGGTCCAGGAAATAAAAACTGCAGCTTAATTTATTTTAAGCAGAGCTGAGATTCCATCATATGTATGTTATCCTCTCTTGCATGGAACTCCTCTCTTGCATGGAACTCAAATTGGGATTCACATTACTCTTGATTAATATACTAGATATCTTTGGTCGTGTCCTGAGGCCATTAGGGCAAAAAAGCAGGGGTCTGCCAATATAAACAACAATGATAAATCAAGAACTTGGAGTACAGCCTTGTAAAGGCTTACATCAGTGTGGAACATACTGTAATGTGCTGTGAAGACAATTCACTGTGTGTAGTTCCACATTGGGTGTTTTCACACACATATTTCTCCTGCATGTTTGCTATTACATCCTGAACTTTCCGTATGTCTAAATCACTCACCCAGATCTTAAACATCTGGCTCTTTTAATTTCTGCATAGAACTTCTCCCAGAACCTTTGTATGTAAAAAGTTCTCCTGGTAAACTGTTTTGCTCCAGGCAGCTGTGGTCACTTGGTTTCCATGGCAGCCCCTCACATCTACAGCTGCAGCTACTTTAGACTGCCTCAGGGCCTTGTGTGTGTGTGAAGAATGCATCCAGAACTTACTTGTGGACTTGTAAACCCAGAAGATTGAAAGACTAGCACTTTAAGGTGTATGTAAAAATGCCCTCTGTGAAGCATTGGACCCATTCCTTGCACTCCCAGACTTCCACTAGGGATGGGCGAACACGGTTCGGAAGTTCAGAGTTCAGAAAGAACTCGGGCTGTTTGGACAACCGAACATGAACACGAACTAACCAAACTGAACTCAATTCCAAACGCTGAAATTATCGAACAGTTCAGTCAGTTCGGATCGCGTTCAGGTGAGTTCGGGTGGCAAAAAAAGTGTCACTGGAAGGTCAAACGTGACAGGGAGGGGTAGTCAGCTGAGGCTCAGACTTCCAGGCACCAGGGGTGGAGAGGCAAAACTATCTGCCTCCCCTCTTCCCAACACCTTCTGAGCTAGTCACTGTTCCTGAACAGCAGGCGTTTCAGAAGGCTCCTTCTCTCAGCATTTTCCAGCTCCCCAATCCACTGCAATCCTTCTCCCATTTCACCCACCCAACCCATCTACCCCCATATTCTCATTCATTTATTTAGCTTAGCTTAGATAGATTTAGTGGTTATTTTTTTGTTTTTACCCCTCCCTGTGTTCAATCTTCCTTTCTCCCACCCCCCTCCATTGAATCCTTTCCCTCTCCCATATATTCCATCTCAGATTCCCTTCCCTTCCCCTGTTTTTTCATTTAGAGTAGGATTATTAGATTGATTTAGGTTTCATTTCAGTTTTGTACCCCTCCTTGTGTTGTTTGTGATTCCCCCCATCCCATAGATAGATAGATAGATAGATAGATAGAGAGAGAGAGAGAGAGAGAGAGATTAGAGACAGTAGACAATTGTAGGAGTTAGTTTAGTGATAGAGATAGCATTAGTGATTTAGTTTTAGTATTTGTAGGAGTAGGCCTGTGTACTTATTAGATAATCCATTTAGTTCATAGCATTTAGAATAGTTAATAGCAGTTAGATTTAGTGCATATATATATAATATTAGATAAAAATTTAAATTAAAAAAAC
>QEPC01009197.1:644600-665627 GCA_003113815.1 Sphenodon punctatus | reverse complement strand
ATAAGGGAAAATGACTTGATCAGACAGAGAGATGCCTCAGAGAAGGGGTGTGGGGGATCTATGGCCCAAGGTCATGTCTTTCTTCCGGAAGGACGACAGGCAGGACCTAATTTGGTCATGCCAAACCCCAAACAGTGACGAACAGGGAAGGACCCCCAAACCTGAATATCAAAGGGGAGAAACTTTCTTGATGTGGAACTGTTAGCCCCGTGCTCTGGATAACTCATAAGGGAAACAGCATAAAAGGCCAGTCCCTGGACAGAGAAGTTGCTTTTCATGATGCTTCTCTGCTAGCCCTTATAAGGGCGCCAGCTAGCTTGATGATTGGTCCACTTTGGGACTCCTAGGGAGTCCTACAACTGCTTCGTTGGGGCCCCCTTCCTGCCTCTCCTTCTGAAACCAGACCGCGGACCTCTGATCACGTAAGAATACATGCTTTCTATGTGTTTTAAGTAGTCAGAGTAGGTGAGGGCTCATATGTTAAAGGTGCAAATGCTTCATTGATAATTGGTATGTTAAATTGTGTTGCTCTTTGAATAAAAGATCCATTTGATTGAACAAAGAGTCATTATTAGAAATAGCAGAGGAGTAATTCCCCACCCTCTCAAAACAGTAGTATTTTCACTCAGTCCTGAGAGAATTAAAAGGGATCTGCTTCACCTGGGGTGCAGAAAAGCAGCTGAAGCCCTTTAGGCAAGGGCCTGATTCACTAGGGTGCGGAAAGGTAGTAAACCCCTTTAATTTCTTTCATAGTGTAGATATATATAATATTAGAGTAAAAATTTGAATAAAAAATAATTTTTTAAAAAATATATAAAATCTTTGTGTGCATTCTTTGGGTTGGAAGACATCAAGAAGGGTATGGAAGTAGGAGAGGCCGGTCTTCTGCCCATAAGGCGGGCAATGGGGCACATGGCAGAGGTGGTAGGGGCCGTGCCAGTGTAGTGGCAGCATGCAGCAGCAGCCAGAGCCCATCACCACGCCACAAACTCCACATGCCTGATTTTTGGAGACATGATGTTCCTCCAGGGCCACCAATGTCCCCCATTATTGATGTGATCCCCAGAAATCCTCCTGGGGAGCTGTGTGCAAGTTGAGACCCTGCTGGCACATCTTGGGGCTAATACGTTACACGTGCTGATGCTGTCAGGTAGGGATCTGACAAGCTGTATATACAAAACAAACATACAATGTGATTCTGCCACCTGCCAGAAGCAGCACAGAGGTGTAAAAGATTGGACAGGTCAGATATAACTTTTATAATAACTTTTTAAAAAACAAACATTAACAATATAACAAGACATGAAGACATACAAATAACAAACTTAAGTGTCTCAGAGCTAAACAATACCGATACCAAAAATAAAATCTTTGAAATTGGTATTGATATCGGTAACGATATCGATACCGATTTCTGAATCTTCAGCCGAACTGAACTCGCCAAACCGAACAACTGAACCCAAATTTGGTTCCTGAACCGAACGACCGAACCCGAACTTGTTTCCCGAACTGAACAACTGAATGGCCGAACATCCGAACTGCATTCTGTTCGCATATCCCTATTCCATTCCCAGATGTTCCATTCGCTGACTCATGTGGCTAACAACCACCACCATTGATGGATCCAACCTCCGTGAACTTATTCAATTCTTTTTTGAATCCATTTACATTACTGGCCTTCACAACATGGCTAGCAATTACTTCCACAGGTTAATTTTGTTTATTTTGTAAAAAAATAAATAAAAGACTTTGCTTGTCTCTTTCAACCCTGTTGCTAGTTAATTTCCATGAGGTGCCCCCTGACTTATAAAATTATGAGGAAAAGTAAATAACTCATAATTTTATAAATCTCTCTTATATTCTCCCACTCCATGATTGCTTTTCTAATTTGAAGACTCCTAATTTTTTGAGCCTTTTCTTATATGGAAGTTATTCCATACCTATTCAACCACCCCATTTCTGTACCTCCCTGTATTACTCCACATTCAGTTTCTACCTCTCTCAAACCTTCCTGCCATCCACCCACCCCATTTCAACCTCTCTCCTCCTCCCTGCCTTCTCCTAAGCCACCCCCATTCTCTACGTCTCTTCCTGTCCCTCCTTGGTCCCCCCCTTCCTGCCTCCCCCCCCCCCCCAAATCCTCTATTTCTGCATCTCTGGCTGCTTTTAGACAAGGTCACATGATTTTTCAAAATTCCACAAGGCGGGATTAGATGTGACGATGGATGCGATCACACGCATTCAAGGTGGCCATGCGTTGTTAACCAACTGTGAACTAAATACCTCAATGTCTGAAATATTTAGTTTGCGGTTAGTAAACAATGTGCAACCACCTTGAATGTATGTGAGCGCATCCCTCATCATGTCTAATCCCGCCTCGTGGGATTTTTTAAAATCGCAACTGCAACCCGCTCATCTATAAGCAGCCTAAGTCTCCCCTTCCTTCCTTTCATACAACCTCCACCCTGTTTCTACCCCTCCCTGGCTTCCCTTCCTTCCTTCCACTTCTCCTTTCTACCCCTTCTCCCTCCCTCCTTTCCCCCCATTAGCTGGGGCCCCTATTTCTACCCTACCTCCCCACTGATCCCCCTTCCTGAAAATCTACCAGCTGACACTGCACCCAGGATTGTATACATATAGGTAGGATTATTTTTTCCTAGATGCTTCAAAATACAGATACAGAATATTCACAACAGACTACTCAACACCAGTCTAGAGACCAATAACTATCCACAGAATTTGCTCAAGGAATAAATCTGAATAACCAGTCCATTGAGAAAATTGTAATCAACTGGTAGACAATTGAACAGAAAAGAGATGTGAAATTAATTGAACACATTATTTGCTACACTTCTCCCAATTAAAAACCTAATAACGAAAATCACAGCCATCTGTAGTGTTACAAGGAGAGAAAATGTTAGCAGCAGGAGATTAATATTCATGTCAACTCATAATAATGCAGTAGATTCTTCCTTCCTAGCATTTGCAATGTGAGGAAATTGACAGACAACTGAACAAATAAAGTCAAAAAATTTGCCTTCGTTGCAAGTCTCTGAATATTATCTGACCTTCCAAATGGACAAGGAGAACGGAGTAAAAGAAGGGGATTCTGATTTGTTGAAAGTGAGAGGACAAACACTAGGCTACTCATTCATTTTATGTTTAGAATACGCATGTAGTCGTTGCCAATGCTACTCTGAACAAGGATGAACAAGAGGAGCAGCAAAGCTTAAACATACATAGGATAGTTCCGGACATGCTTGAGGCCTAGTGGCCAAGCGTGTGAGCCTGAGGAAATGTGCAGGCATCATAGTGGAGGTTCAGAGGCCAGAAAGATAGTCCAGGGAAAGTGCAGCCAGAAATCAGGGGGAAGAAACAAACCAGCATCTAGAAACTGGGAAGATTAAAGTTCAAAAGAAATGAGAGAGAGAAAGGGAAACCCTCAATTTTTCACTACGAGTCTGTTAGGCTTAGTGATAATTCTTTGCCGAGTTTCTTTCCTCCCAACTCCCTTACAATTGGGGCCCAGGTTTCTCTAAAGAGATTCCCTTTTCCCTGAAGCTCTGAGTGTAATTTTTCCATTGTGTATAAATGCCAGATCTTATTTAGCCATTCTTCATAGGGAAGTTCATCAACAGTTTTCCAATACCTGGCGATAATACTTTGTGCTGCCAAAAAGAGTGTCTGACAGGCCCTCCTGCTGGCCTCCATAATTTTATTTTGTGGATATAGCCCTAACAATGCAATTTCCTTACAATGTATTGTAAGGAAGTTAATACCCATGTACTATTTTGATATAGACATCGACTGAAATGTACTTATATAATCAATGACGTAGCTGTACAACTGTTTTGAACTGCGAATAAAGTTATAATTTAAAAAAAAAAAAAAAAAAATAAAAAAATAGAAACTGGGAAGATTAGTCTCAGAAGGGCAGGTCCAAGGGCAAGACAAAGAGAGAAGCAAGACGAGAGCAGGAGTAGCAGGACTGCAGCCACTGGTTTGCTCTGACCAAAGTGTCAAAGCTTGGACAAAAGCTGCAGCTTTATGTCTGGTGGTAACTAGTCAGTAGAAGGTTGCCCTGTTCTGGTAGGTTGGTAGGTAGGTAGGTAGGAAGGAATTTATAGCATAGTGGCAACCAGCCAGATCATATTTATTTGTTTATATTTTGTACCAACTCGTATTGCACCAAAAACGAGTTTGAAAACCAAGAGGTAAAAACAGCAGATGTATATCAAAATTAAAACTACAGTAAAAAATAAACAAACCACCACCACAACAGAGCACATAATTAAAAGGAACTCAGAAAGAGTGGAATCTACTAATAGCCCACAAAAATGTAGAAGGAGCACCCACATCGGGTTTCTCAGCAGGGAAGATAGTCAAGCCGATAGGGATGTGCGAACGTGGTTCGGAAGTTCGGATTGAACTTGAATAGTTCGATCTACCGAACCGAACTTTTGAACCGAAATCAAATTCGACCGAACTGTTCGGTCGAATTTGAACCAGTTCGGAAGGCCAAAAAAACTGGTTTCGAATGTGCGAACTCGGTTCAGAAGTTTGGAATTCGACCAAATTCGAATAGTTCGGTTGACCAAACCGAAATTTCAAACAGAAGTCGATTTTTGAACCGAACCGAATTTCCGAACTCTGTTCTGTTCGCACATCCCTACAAGCCAATTGGTTCTGTAGGGGCATGGTGGCTGCGTAAAAACAGAAAACAAACACTGCAGTGCTCAAATGGAAGCAGTCAATGAAACTGATAAAGGTACATGACACTGGCCACATAGCAACACAGCATGTCCCTGAGTCAAGTTGATGGGTGGGGTGACCAATATCAACCCTGAGCCACTCACAGATGGCTCTGTGATGACATATGTGCATGATGGTACCATGTTCAGGAATCCAATTTAACAGACTCATGTTCAACTCCAGTTTCTAATCTGCTCGTTGTCAGGAGCATTTGTTATACTAGCTGACATTTCTGCTGACATGATTTATTTACAGTGAAATACATACCAGTTCAGACATATAAATTGGCAGGGTTGGTGTTCAGAATTAGCAGCCTTGCTAAAATGAATAGGACATTATACCTCCTACAATTCATGGTTCAGATTACCTGCAAACTATAGGGGTGTGCACCAGGCCCCCATGTCATTTTTGCTTTTAATTTTTGTTATTAAAAAATGTCATTTTTGTCATCGTTATTACCGACAATGTCATTTTTGTTATTGTTATCGTTTTTGTTATCGTTTTTGGTATCAATATCAGTATCGGTATCATTTTTGGTATCAATATAGTTATTGATATTGGTACCAGTTCAAACGCAGAATTTATTTGTGGTATCAGTATCGTTATTGATTCCCGTGCACAACTAATATTTATCTAAATCTAAGGAAGACAGGGGAAGGGGAAAGGAAAACTAGTATCTAATCAATTATCTATATTACTATTCTAATCTAATCTATATGTCTATAATATATATCTACATCCAATCTATACTACCTATCTATATATAATGTACAGAGGGGAGAAGGACAGGGAAAGGGAGAAGGTACAATGTAGGGTATGAGGAAGCAATGGTGTTGGTGGTAATACCTAATAAATAAATAAATTAAATTAAATGGCTGTTTCAGCTAGTGCAGTAAATTTACTCATTCATTCTATTCTTTACTAGATCAACTCCTGTTGGTGAGAGTATGCAAGCTTTGGGCCACACAGCGTTAGAACTTAAATGAGCAACTTTTCAAATGGTTGTACCTGAAGAATCTATGGTGCCCAAACCATCAGAGAGAATCTGACATCATAAATTACCCTCAGGACACCTGACGGCTGTTCATTTTAGTTCTAGTTAAAAATAATAAATAAAATAAAGCTGGGGGCGCATTCAGGGGGTGATGGGAGCTCCTCACGCTGGAGGGAGAGGCATGAGTGGGGAGGAAGCTCCATGCATTGGGACAGCAGGAGGTCTGGGAGGGGTAAGGTGGTGTCTTCATACCGGTTGGCTTGAGCTTTTTTCCTCCCCAGCCACCATTGCATCCTCCCTCCCTGTGGAAATGGTGGATGACCCAGGACTTCTGGGAGATGTAGTTCCCAGGGAAACCCCATTAACCATCTCCTAAAGGCCGGGGAGCTTCTTAGATACTACACTTCCCAGAAGCCCATAGTTACTGATCCTGGCATTTAGGAAATGGTTGATGGATTTTTAAAAAAAATTTTTTTCCCTCCCTTCCCTCAGAGAGAAGCTGAGTGAAGAGATACAGTGATAAGACCCAGGACTGGCATCATGAGAACTTGAACCATTAATGAGATCTTTGAGATCTCACTGCCAGTTCTAGATTCTCATGACATTTTCACGAGAATCATTGCGACTCTTGTTTCAACCCTGTTCTGAGCTCAGGTCCCTTTTGGTTTTCCTGGGTGGTCATCTCCAGTCCAGCAAGTTGTGAATGGGTACCTGATCCGGTTGGGAAAGTCACAGGCAATTGGACATGATGTTGGCCAAATCACCTCCTCCTTTACTCAAAGCCACAGAAACTGGTGCAACTTAACCATACAGCCTGACTGGCCACATGTCTTAGAACAGACTTCTTTTATTGTCTTTTAGCTTCTATTATTGACTTTACATAACTGTACCTTTCAATATATGGAAAGTTGTTAATCCACAAAGGATATTTTCACTAATCACTTTTGTGTGCCTTGTTTTCACATATCTCTACATTACCGTATATTGATTTGCACTTACAACTTCAGTAGTTGGATGTCCACGGACCTACAGCATGAAGTGACCTGGCAGTTACTGTGTCATCAGTCCTTTGTTATTAATAAATATTAATTGTATTAACATTATGTGTTGTGTTATGAAACTCCTCTAAAATAGCAGTTGGTATAAAGGAAAGTCCTTGTTGACCCGTTTTACGTTGGGGTTGTCCAAAATCAAAATACTGGCGTACAGAAAAGGTAGCAGCCACCATATTCAGCATCAGTTCCTACTTGCTTCTGAGTCTATAGTTCATGGCAAATGGCCCTTTTCACACAGACACTGTAACACTGATAAAAATGGGTGTTATGTTTTATCATACATGTTGGAGGCCTGCAGGTGTGCTCTATGGGTGCCCTGCAACATGTATAATAAAATGTAACACCCATTTTAATCAGTGTTACAGAGTCTGTGTGAAAAGGGCCTGTGCTTGATGAAGACATAAAATGAACATTTTCATCTAATTTACCTGATATTTGGACAGATTTTACTCCTCACCCAAGTGATCCTCCCAACCAAATTTCATAGTGATGGGAAAAAGTATGCCAATTTTGTAATGAATAGAATGTTATTGATTTTAACACAGTGATGCAGCCACCTTAACTATAGCTATAATATAGAGGGATGAAAAAGGACATCACTGCTTTTCCTGGAGTTACACAAGTATGTGTCATCCATTTCTTGTAACTGAAGACACATACTCGTGTCTTCAGTATGTGAACAAGTTGCAGTATGTGATCAGAATGCAACCAAGTTGCATTCCCCAATGAGTCTTTAAAGAGACATAATCAAGCAGAAGACAAACTAAATACTTTGTGGGGGAGAAACCACTAATCTGTGGATCATAAAAAGGAAGAGATAGCTACCTGTTATTGTGCATCACTTTGGCATTTCATCAAAGATTAACTGGTGAGAAGAAAGGACACCAGGTGGGGTCATGATAACTAAGGCCATGTTCTCATGAACTATTTTGGGGTAGCTCCTCCTTGCTTCCCTTGTACTTCTGTATTATTCACAGAAATAGAGCACTAACTAAACCAAAGTAAGTGAAGAATAGGAAGAGGAGTATGTACTCCCTTTCAGATAACATTTAAGTTTCATTAACCATTTATGTGAACTAGCAGGAATACGGGGGTCCGGGGATCTGGCTGTGCTACTTTCTAGAGGTGTGCACCAGGGGCCCATATCGTTTTCATTTTTCATTTTTGTTATTTGAATCTGTTGTTTTCATTTTCATAAATATCAAATTGTCATTTTCGGTTTTGCTTTCATTTTCGTTTTCCATTAGTTTCAAGAGAAAACACATTTTCAGCTGTAACATTTTTGTTTTTCACTATATTTGACTGACACTTGGAGTGATTATACCCCCAATGGCAGGCATTATGTGTACCAAATTCCAAAATGAGTGGATACAGGGATCCAATTTTAGAAGCAGTTGACTTAATTTATTTTTCAAAAATCTTCATATACATTCTTTGCCTCACCTTTAATGTAGATGTAACTTTGCAAGTTTATACCCCTTCCCATATATACTATCTCTGCCAACTTTCAGCAGGTTTGGATAAAGGGTCCTGGTGGTATAAGCAATTAACTTATAAATGTATGTAAAAATGTAACATGTTTTTAGTCCAACCAGTGTACATGAAATTTGGCAGGAATCTATATCACACTTTCACAATCATCTCTGTCAAATATCAGAAAGATGGGCCCCTTTATTAAATTGTCTTGTAGTTTGATGGAGATGACAGGGAAGGTGTGTGATACATTCCTACCAAATGTCTTGTAAACAGAATGGAATATAAAAATGTTACAGCTGGAAATGTATTTTAAAGTTAATGTCTTATAACATCAGGACCCTTCATCCAATCTTCCTGAAAATTGACAGGGGTATTAAGCTTGGGGAGGGACATAACATTTACAGGTGTCATCCAAATTGGACAGAAGATAAAGAAGTTGTAGCCATGAATACGTATGGAGTGTTTCTTAAAATCACAACATTAAATTGCTTCTAAAATCAGTTCCATTTGCCTAATTATTTCAAAACATGGTGCACATAATGCCCTCCTTTAGGGGTATAATCGCCCTGGGTTTCATCAGAATTGAATAAGAAACAAGAAAGTTATAGCCAGAAATATGTTTTTTAGTGTTTTCCCTTTATTTCAAAAAGAAAATGTCATTCTCTATTTGTTGTTTTCGTTACTGATATAATGATAATGAAAACAACAATTTTTAAAATTGTTATTGTAATAATGAAAATGACATGCACACCCCTAGGCATGCCACAGAGAAAAAGAGGTACAATTCATTTACTAAATTATAGATAGTTAAGGCGAGCAGCACTTTGTGTTTTAAGTGATGAACCTTCTAATGTGTGGGATTAACCACGCTTTGTCCCATCATCGTAGTTTTTGGCATAGAGGATCCCTTTGATGATGGGTTGAATCTTACTCTGCTTGGTGCAAATTGGTTGAAAAACAAAAAAGTTATAGCATTTTGTTTGGATGGCGGGGAGTTAATTTTTTCACATTTTGGCGACTTTTATATTGGACGGGTTGCCAGTTGATTCTTGCGTTTGAATGGTCTGGAGACATGTTAGAAAATTCATCTCTGTGGTCCTATGTCCACTTTTTTGTTTGTTTTAAATACAGTTGGTGGTTGGTGGGGTTTTTTTTGGGGGGGGAGGAAGGTGAAAAATATATTTTAGTCTATGAGTGGAAGGTTGAGGAAGAAAAGTCTCCTAGTGTTCTATTCAGTTCCTTTGAAAAACTGACACATGGAAGGAGTGTGGCAGAGCCAGATTTCAACTGCCTCCAGATCATAAAAACATTGAGCTATCACTCTGCTTAGGCTCAGCAGATAACCTAGAGAGAACTGAAATGAATCCTGAGGGGTTGAGGCAGCTGGGAGGTGAAATAAACAAGCGTAACAGGCTGCTGGTGAGGAGTGATATAGACCACTTCTGACCGAGTCACAGCAGGAAACAGTGACTGGATCGAGGCCCCCTCCCCCCAGCAAAATCCTTCCCCTGGCCGAGTCCCCAACACCTACCAGGGGCAGCGACAGTGGGGGAGCTTACAACCTCTTCTAGTCTAAACTTTAGTTTAAACTTAAGTCCCTAACCAACAAGTGCACCCCCAGGTTTAAAAGGGAGGTCAAAGTGATAAGAAAGGGGATGAGCAGAGCAGCATCAGGGCAGATCACCCTCAGGGGGGTAACGAAGGGGGCTTTCCTCAAGCAGCTGCCCTGGGAAAGTCATGCAACACCCGTTTGTATCCTACCAGCTGGGGGCCAGGGAAGCGCTTGCATTGCCAGGATCTCCTAGCTGCCTTAACATGTGTTGGGGCTGAAAAGTTGCCAGGGTGATTGAAAGTGCTCATGTAGAAGAAAGAGTCTGGTGGGGTTTAATCTTCAGGCTTAGCTTCCATGGGGCCCTCATAGGTGTGCAGTGCTCCAGCGGGGGGAGGATTTTGCTGGGGTGGGAGCTTGATCCAGTCACTGTTCCCTGCTACGACTGGTCTGTTTCATCCAAGTCACAGCAAGAAACAGTGACCGGATCCAGTCCCCCCCACCCCAAGGTCCCAACACCTACCAGTGGCAGTGACAGTGGGGGAGCTTACAACCTCATACTGTGTTGTCTTGGAGTGACATTGGAGTTTATACTCTATTCTAAACTCAAGTCTAAACTGGAGTTCTTAACCAAAGACTGCACTCCCAGGGTTAAAAGGGAGCTCAAAGTGATAAGAAAGGGATAAGTGAGCAGAGCAGCAGAGCAGATCACCCGGGGTGGTGGTGGAGAATAGGGCTTTTCCCAAGCAGCTGCCCTAGGGAAGTCACCCAACACCCACTCGTAACCTGCCAGCTGGAGGTGATCCTGACAGTGATTGGCAGAGCCAGCTGCTGCTCAGCTCAGCAGAGGATGATGGCAGAGCCAGAGCTTGCCTACTCTTTCTCTCCTCTGATCCAGGCACTGTTCTCGAGTAGAACCAAGAGCTCCAAAGTTCCCCTATTCCTCTGAGACCCATGCAGCTGTTGGATGCAGCTAAATATGATTGCATTGACTTGAAAACCCCAGAGATTGTGTTACACTCGGGTGGATGGTAGTGGAAAGCAGCGACAGCTTGCTGGGGTCACTGGTATGCAAATAAAAAGCGCCCTACGCTCTCCCACTGTACTAGCTCCCCTGCACAAGCTCAGCTGCAAAACTTGAAAGGAGCAAGCACTTTACAAACCTGATGGGGGTCATCAGGCCATGGGAGGGAGGAGGATGTGTAGCCCCAAAAATGATCTCTAGACTCTGGCACCAGGGATCTAACGCAGCTGCTTAAGGAATTTGCCTCACACCTATGACAGACTTGGCGAGTTGCATAGAAGAGACTTGGTATTCATTTTGGAAATCCTTATTGCAGGTGGACTTAGCATGATTTCAGAGTTGGGTACTTGGAAGCAGGCTGGGCAGAAGGGGTGCTCTATACTACCAGTGGTAGTATACTTAAATCCTAAAGCACTCTGATACACTTAATGAATCTACCAGTATAGATACTAGGTATACTACTAGCAATGCTAGTATACCTCTAGCAGTGCTAGTATACCAGCACTCTGATATACACAATGATATACTAAATCATCATATAAACAAATTTGAATAATTGTCTTATGTTCAGCTTGCCTCAAAGGGTAACATTGCTCAACCTTACAATGCAGCAGCAGAGACAAAAAAATGAGAAGATTGCATTTTCTGAAGAACACTACAATACCAGTAAAAAAAAAAAAAACAGAAATCAAATTAGTTGTACAAGGAAAAAACAAAGGAAATTTACTAACGCAAAACCTCCAGTTTAAGTGAACAGTTAAGGCTTGCACAAGTTTCCAGACCCAAAAAAACCACAGTTACAATGTATGCTCCCATCCAAAACCACCTCCCAATCCAAAAAACCTCCAGAAAAACATAAAAGAACAATTCTACCCAAACCCCCAAAGCATGGGAAGTGGAGATTAAGGCTCACTGCCACACAACTAGTACACCATGACAACCATTGTGAGGTGGAAACACAACGGACAGCATGAACACCAAACAAACAATCACACATGAACCCATACAAAACTCGCCTTAACTAGTGCTCCCTGACAAAACACGTTCTGATCTAGGCACTATTCTCTCCTGAGATACAGCAAAAGAAAAGATTAGGAGACATCCTAACTATAGCTTTGGACACTAGGTCTAACTCCCATCCCCTTATCTTGTAAAGCCAGTTTGTAAGGGGGTGGGGAGAAAACAAAATGAAATTTTTCTACCTCATTAAAACAACATAACCACATTCTACCTCATTAAAACAACATAACCACATAATAACATGGTGCATGAACCAACACCAAGCCCTAAATGTGCTGATCACTAAATGCATTATTTGGGGTATATTTTCTCCTGAGATACAGCAAGATAAAAGAAGATTAGGACACAATGTAACAATACCTTTGTGATTTCTCCTGCATGAAATAGTCTTTCCAGAATATCAATAGGTCTAACTCCCATCCCCGTATCATGTAAACCCAGTTTGTAAGGAGGTGTGTGTGTGTGTGTAGGAATCAAATATACCTACCCCAATAAAACAACATAATGATTGCCACTCACCACATAATATCATGATTCACAAACCAAAACCAAGCCCTAACTGTGCTGCTCATTAAATGCATTATTTGGGGTATACAATAACATGGAAAGAACACAATGGGTGTTTTTTACACACAAATTTGTCCTGCATGTTAGCTGTTACATCCTGAACTTTGTGTGTCTAAATCACTCACCCAGATCTTAAACATCTGGTTCTTTGAACTTCTGCATAGAACTTCTCCCAGAACTTTTGTATGTAAAATGTTCTCCTGGTAAACTGCTTTGCTCCAGGCAGCTGTGGTCACTTGGTTTCCATGGCAGCCCATCACATCTACAGCTGAAGCTACTTTAGGCTGCCTCAGGGCAGTATGTGTGAGAAGAATGCATCCAGAACTTAGTTGTGGACTTGTAAACTCAGAAGATTGAAAGACCAGAACTTTAATGTGTGTGTAAAAATGCTCCATGACAACACAGCATACAAGGAGCTTTGTATGGGTTCATGTGTGATTGTTTGTTTGGCATTCATGCTGTCCGTTGCGTTTCCAGTTCACAGTGTTTGTCATGGTGTACTAGTTGTGTGGTGAGCCTTATTCTCCCATTCCCATGCTTTTGGGGTTTGGGTACAATTGTTCTTTTATGTTTTGCTGGAGGTTTTTTTTGTTTGGAAACTGATGTTTACCCCCTGTGTTTGGATTGGGAGGTGGTTTTGGATGGGAGTATACATTATAATGGAGGGAGTTTTGGTTTTGGAAATTTTTGCAAACCTTAACTGTTCACTTAAACTGGAGGCTTTGTGTGGGTAAATATTTAACTACAAATGCTTCTATCTAAATACAGCCAGCTATGATTAGTAGGCTGGATAATGTAAATAATGGCTTCTTTCACTGGACTCCAGCAAGCTATTTTCCTCCGCCACAAATGCAGGTGGGGGGGTTGCCGCGCCCCCTCTTCTCCCCTCCACAACAAGCTGGGGGGAAGGATTGCAAGCCACCGCTCTTGCGGTGCTTGCAGAGCGGATTTTTGCTGCCGTGTTGCATGGATTGCAGCTGGGGTTGCCACAGCAACCCTTGCTGCAGGAGGGAAGGGGCTAGGTTGCTGATTGGCTCCCTGGATCACGTGGGAGCAATCAGCAGCCCCAGAGGCTTTCCCTGCTCAGTCCAGGACGAGCGGGGAAAGAAGAAGCAGGCCGCTTGCATCCAGAGCTCGAGGGAGCCTCGTGAAGCAGCCTGCTGGTTGCAAGCAAGAATTTTTGGAGGCAGAGGAGCCCAGATCAGGGAGTAGACAGCCCATAGAGGCTGTAGGGAAAAGGATGGGAAAGGGGCGGAAACGTGGCTCTAGGGGTGGGCTCAAGGCCCGGGCCCAAAAAGCCCAGAAGAGTAAGGTTGCCCCAAAAGGGGCAAAGGAGAAGACAAATCAGGGGGCCAAAGCCTCAAAAAAGGGACAGCCCAAAAAGGGGGGTGCCAAGGGACAGGAGGGGATGAACCCTCCCCCCACACCACAGCCGGTACAGGAGCCATCCGGGGCAAAGGGTTCAGCGTGGGAGTGCCTGGCAGCTTACAAGGTGGCCCTATTTGGGGGAGGAGCCCCCCTGATGGATGTGGGGCCTAGTGGGGATCAGATCACCCAGTTGGACCTGGAGAGCAGGCCGGGGTCATCAAGGGCTGGGGTCCCAGCGCCTGTTGTTGAGGCCTTGAATAGGGTCCTGGCATCGGAGGGGCAGGGGGCATCCGGGCAGTATTATGGGGGGAATACCCCTTCCTCCCCACACGAGGGAGGTCCGCGGAGGAGTGGATGGCAGGCATGCCCCCCTGCCTGTTTTGAGGACCATGAAATGCCAAGGCAGCTCCCTGGGGCTAGGGTGCCTAGGGCCCCTCGGAGGGAATCGCGGGGGGAACAGGTGGAGGAAGAGGGTGAGGATGTCACCCAAGGGAACAGAGAAGGAGCGGAATTGATTTATCAGGGGGGACAACCACCCCTTTTTCAGGGCGATCGTGGATCCCAGGGAGGTGCACGTGGAGGCAGTGAAGATCCACAACTCCTGGCAAGGATAGAGGTCCTGGAGCGTGCTCTGGCAAAGAGGAACCGGGCCGGCCAAGGGCCGCAACCACAGAGCTTGCCGGCACAAGGTATGCAGGCAGGGGAGAGTGGGGGACCCGGGGTCCAGAATATTTTTCCTTCCCCAATGGGGGGTCAGGGATTGGGGGGTGTAAGTGGACCTACGATTGCAGGGGATGGGTGGCTGGGTGCCCAGAGCATGGGGGCAAGCAGGCTCACTCCTGGGAGAAAACATCCCCAGTATCTATGGTGGAATGGGGGCTGGGTTCAGGGTACAGCCCCAGCCCCTCGGAGTACACGTGCACAGGGAGCGGGGCAAGGGGCATGGGGCCTTGGTGGGCCCTCCCCCGTAGCTGGGCGATTGCGGAATCAGCAGGCCTTGCAGGTCTGGGGTCCTGTAGCTCAAGGACCTGCCACCTTGGTGGCAAACCAGCAAGGTGGGGGGATGGGCGTGATTGGTAACGGGCAGCAGGGGGTCCTCCCAGAGCACCAAAGGCAGTTTCCCTCCTCCCTGGAAATCGGCGGGCAAGGGTACCAGCCTGAGCAGGGCACAGTCGGTGTGACCCACACGGGTGGGCAGGTTCAAGGGCTGCAGGGCAATTATGGATGGCCATTTATGGCTTGGGGGCCTGGTTCGCAGTCAGGGGGGCAAGGAACCAGGGTGCAGGCGAATAATGTTCCCGTGGGGTGGCTGGTTCCGGGGCAGGTGAGCCCCATGGGATGTGCTCCACCAGGTTTGGACCCGGCGATGCCTCACCAGCCCGCCCCTACGGGGGGGGAGCTTTGTAGATTTGTCGGACCCCATCGGGGAGCATTTATTACCCGCTACAAGGGAAAAAATCTGGAGGGGAGAATATGTGGATATTTTTGCCCTTCTCTTCAGTGATCCGATAGTGGATCTGGGAGAGGAAGATGAAAAGAAGGAGAAGGAGAAGGAGAAATACAAATGCCCGAAGGCGGACAGGAACTGGGCAAATTGGACAGCTGCATATACCATATATCATGGGGTGCAGCTGGAAATGTTTCCAGAGAAAGGGGCAGTTCTCCTCAAATATGCCGAGATCATACGGCGTGCATATGAAACGGGGCCGCCCGGGGCATGGCTCCGGTATGATGAGGCCTTTAGACACCGGGCTTCATTTAAGCCAGGGCTCCGGTGGGACATCCATGCACAAGACCTATGGTTGACGTGCATGAGTGATTCAAAAGGGGCCCCTAAGACAGATAGTGGCCACCTTTTAGCTAAAGGGAGTGTTGCCCCGGTGAACGACCCTGGCAGGGCAGGGGGCAGACAGGCAACTTCGGGAAGCGTGGGACAGTGTTGGGAATTTTCCCGGTCCGGTGTGTGTACCCGTCCCTCGTGCAGGTTTCGGCACACCTGCCCCTCTTGCGGAGGGTTTCACCCGGCGGCGTCCTGCCCCCGGCCCAAGCCATGGGCAAAGGGGAAATCCGGAGCAGGGAGTGCCCCCAAAGGGGCCCAGGGGAGCTCAGCGGGAAGTGGGGCAGGGAAATCTGGCAACACCGGTGAGAGTAGATAGGCTGGCGACGGCCTTGCATTCGCACCCTGACCAGGAAGAGGTGGGCTATGTGGTGCGTGGGTTTAAAGAGGGTTTTCGGATACCAGTTGGGGAGGTCCCAGTGGGTAGAGTACCTCCCAATTTAAAATCCGTAGTAGGCATGGAGGACGTGGTGGCGGAAAAGATACGAAAGGAGGTGGTGGAGGGGAGAGTGGCAGGCCCCTTTGATGTACCTCCGCTTGAGGGAATGGTTTGCTCTCCGCTGGGGGTCGTTCCAAAGAAAGCCCCGGGGCAGTTTCGCCTGATCCACCACCTTTCGTATCCTCGTGGCCGCTCGGTGAATGATGGGATACCCAAAGACCTGACAACAGTGCATTACGCGTCATTTGACGCAGCGGTTGAGTTGGTCAGGCAGTATGGCACCGGGGCGATGATGGCGAAGTGCGATGTTAAATCAGCGTTCCGCCTCTTGCCAGTTCACCCGGACAGTTATCATTTACTCGGCTTTCATTTCCAAGGGCAATACTACTACGACAAGGCCATGCCCATGGGGTGCTCGATCTCGTGCTCGGCTTTCGAGCGCTTCAGCTCCCTTGTGGCATGGATTGTACGGCATGAGGCAAGCGGGGGAGATATTACCAAATACCTCGATGACTTCCTCTTCGTCGGGCACCCTCATACACCCGAATGTCAGGATTTGGTAGACTTGTTTGTGCGAGTAACTGGAAATTTGGGTATCCCCTTAGCCACTGAAAAGACAGAGGGCCCCGCAACAGTTCTTACTTACTTAGGTATTGAGTTGGATTCTACCCTTGGGGTTTCCCGATTGCCCATGGATAAGGTGCTTGGGTTGAGAAAGAAGATCACTGAATGTGTATCAGCCATCAAGGTGACTGTTCGGCAGCTCCAGTCGCTCATTGGGAGCCTGAATTTTGCGTGCAGGGTAGTTGCACCTGGTAGGGCATTTTTGTCACGTTTGTATGGGAGGTTAGCAGGGGACTTGTCGCCTCATTATCACATCAGGGTGTCCAGGGAGATGAAGGAGGATTTGCGGACCTGGCTATCATTTTTAGACCGTTTTAACGGGGTTTCGGTTTGGAGGGGACAGGTTCAGTTGAATGCAGAGTTTCAGGTCCATTCAGATGCTTCCGGGGCACATGGATTTGGGGTGTATTTTCAGCAGCAGTGGTGTGCAGCCCCTTGGCCACCAGAGTGGGTCAGCGCTGGCATCATAAGAGATCTCACATTCCTGGAGCTGTTCCCCATTGTGGTAGCTGTCAAATTGTGGCATGGTAAATTGGCCAACAGGACAGTTCTTTTTTGGTGTGATAATCAGGCGGTAGTTCATATAATCAATTCATTGACGTCCCGCTCCCAGAGGGTCATGGTTTTGGTGCGGTGCTTGGTGCTGCTATGCTTGGAACATAATATTCTGTTCCACGTGAGACACGTTCCTGGACTCGAGAACGAGATTGCGGATGCTCTCTCCCATTTCCAGATGGGGCAATTTCGCGCACTTGCACCACGGGCCAACATCAACCCAGAACCCATGCCGGCCGAGCTGTGGAACCTTGGATCCTAGAGTTAAGTTCCTTGGTTCAGGGTTCCTTGGCGGGTCATACCAGAGTGGCATACCATGCAGCCTTTCAGGCTTTCCAGGCTTACCGGGGGCAACGGGGGTGGGCCATGGGCTTCCCGATCCCTGAGACGGAGGTTCTACAGTACGCCATGGCATTAAGAAATGACAGCCTGGTGGCCAGCACCATTTCTGGAAGGATCGCAGCCTTGGGATTTATGAGCCAGTTGGCTGGTCACCCGTCCCCGGGTGGCGGTTTTCTGATACGCAGGTTGATTGAATCTTGGGCAAGAGAACCCCCAACGCTGCAATATACTAGGCTCCCCATTGCCCCCCCCTTACTGGTCCAAATTGTAAATATGTTGCAGTTTGTGTGTTTTGACAAATTTGAAGAATCCTTGTTTGCCGCACTGTTTAAAGTGGCATTTTTTGGTGCCTTCCGAGTGAGCGAGATGGTCGCCGAGTCAGCCAGGGATAGATCAGGTAGGGCATTAGGGGTATGAGGATGTACAGTGGGATACCCAGGAGGTGAGAATACGATTGAGGTTATCTAAAACGGATCAGCAGGAAAGGGGTAGGATGGCTAGACTGGCTCGTTCGGGAGATGTAGGACTGTGCCCGGTTGTGGCCCTACAAACGTATATGGCCATGCGTCCTTTAGTCAAGGACCCCCTGTTTTGCCACCTTAATGGGGAACCGGTCACTAGATATCAATTTATGTCGGTGCTTCGTGCAGCACTGGCGAAGTTGGGCCTTCCACCTGGGGACTATGGTTCCCATTCATTTTGCATCGGCGCAGCCACCTTTGCAGCACAAATGGGGATGGCGGGTTCTGAGATTCAGGCAATTGACCGGTGGCGATCAGCGGCATACCGCGCTTATGTGCGTTGATTGGATCGCATATGCTCCGACTAACCATCCCATCTCCTTCCTTTGACAGATCTAACCGTATCCAGGAGGGCAAGGATCTGGATATGTGGGCACAGCCTAGTTCGCTGGGCGGCAAAGGCAGCGTGGGAGTCCGCAATGGGATCCCAGATGGGTTTATCTGGAAGGGCAATTGTAAATTGGCACAGAAGGAGCGGCATGAGGTGGCGCCAGCTGCTTCCTATGCTGAGGGACTTAAGTAGAGGGTACACACCAGAGATTTTAGTCATTCACCTCGGCGAGAACGACCTGCCAGGACTCAAAGGGGTACAATTGATCAGGTTTATAAAGAATGATTTGTGGGAAATTCGACGACAATTTAGAGGAGTTAGGTTAATTTGGACCGAGTTAGTGACTAGGTTACACTGGGGGGAGGGGGACTTAACTAAAAAAATAGATAAGACTAGGAAGACGATTAATAGGGAAATTAGGAAATGGTTAGGTACAATTGGCTTGGAGGCGATTAGTCATGATCAAATTACGTACAAGGAAGTGGGTTATTTTAGAGCTGATGGTGTACATCTGTCTCCGGCTGGGAATGCAGTTTATCTTGGGGCTCTCAGGGCTAATTTGGAACGGTTTTTAGGTTAGGTGTGGGGGCCTTGGACCTGTTGGAAGTATCAGCGGTCCCATGGTGGCGGGGGTCCAGTATCGTTTAAAGTAGGTTAAGGTAAGATAGGAGTCATCTCCTTAAGGGATGGGGAAGCCACGTGTACCGTGGGGCAGGGTATGGCACACGGGGTGTTGGTTTCCCTGGAAAAGGGGTGTCAGCAAGAGTGGCAGGGCATTGTAAGGCCTCCCACTGTCAGACACCTCAATTCTTACTCAGGTCCGGATGGACAATGTCCCTTTTGGCCGCGCCCCTGGCACTGGACGAAAGGGAGACGTTTACTGTTGAGGAGGCTGGCGAAGGCATTTCGCAACCCCCTCTGTTGAATTTATGGGTTATGATTGATACTGGACCTGTATCGCAATAGGCGATGTCACTCCCTCACCTAATTTGACTGTTGTAATTGGATAATAAAGGGTGCGGCCATATAAATCCAAATCGTGTCCTGTCTTGCTTTCGGGGGGAGGGAGTGGGTGCGCCAGCAAGTGTAAGCTTTGTTGCTGTTTTATCCATCCCTGCTCATGTTCAGTATAATAACAGGAATGATGTATATACAGTGTAAAAAGAATTCTCCACTGCTCTTCACTTTGCCGTTTTTTCAAGGTAACTACAAAACTCTGTCAGCTCTTGTGTTTCCTGCTCCATTTCCAATAGCAGAGAGAAAATGTGTTGTATTAATGTGAATTAGCACGGAAGTTAGTCTCCTGCTGCTAAAACTTTTATTCTTTGGAATACACCACATGGTTGTGTTTTCAGTTAAATTCATAAAACTGACTAACACTTTTGTAACAAAAAAGAAATTATTCTATTAATTTTGCCCCTCTTTCTCTTCTTTAATTGCTCTCCCACACACTACAATTTTCTCACAAGAGTTGGTTATTCAAAAGTTTGCTGTTGATTCCTTTACAGATAAGTGTAACTCTTGGGATCAGTACAAATACTGCCCTTGGAAGCAACTGTACAAATACTGGCATGTGTGAGTTCTGAAATTAGTTTTCAAATACATTAATTATTTCCACAAACACTCATGCCAGTAAAACCAATCATGGAAGCATACCTAGGAAGTAAAAAATGAAGGGGACCAAACAAATGAAACAAATCTGTTTAGATCTTCAGATAGTAGAAAGTTGCAGTAGTAGTTGTGTGGCTCTAACAGTCTACTTTCAGGTTTCTCAACGGGTGAAGCCAGATGAGCTGCTGTGGGCCTGATCCCCATGCAGCCCTGGCAAGTACATCTGCCACACTGCAGGGCCACCAAGTGAGCTGGGCTGATGGTTGCTCCACCCCACCACAAGGTAGCCAAGGGGCCAGGCCTCTATCTGCGCTTCTGTCCTGGAAAGGGCAGGCACACGACTGGGCACCCAGCCCTTCCCCCCTCCCCTGACCAAAATCTCACCCCTGCCCATGACATGGTAGTGCACGATGAGTGACAGCACCCACCACTCAAAGCCCAGCCACGTAGCTCACCGGGCAGTGGGGCAGAAGGGGCCCCGGAACATGGGCAGCCTTACCCCATTTGGGGTAGCCCAAAGTGTGGTAGCCTGCCCAAGACATCTCATGTAGCTGCACCTAAGGTTGCCTAAAATATTCTGTGCATATGCAGTAAGTTTAGGTCTGACTTTATTATTATTATTTATTATTATTAAACATTTATAAAGCGCCAGTAGTAACCTGGCACTGTACAGAACATACAAACAGATGTGGTCCCTGCCTGTGGCTTACAATCTAAAAGACAAGGAGGGGGAGATAAGGAGAGGGGACAGCGGGAGAGACATGGGAGAAGACAAACAAACATTCAGGCGGATGCAAAGTCTCAGGTGCGTGTACTTGGCTTGGTTACAAGGTGGTCGGTAGCAGCAGTCAGCAGAGGAGGGCTGACAGTAAGAGCAAGGGGAAAGACTAGAGGGCATTGGGAAAGGCAGCATGGAAAAGGTGGGTCTTGAGGAGGGATTTGAAGGAGCGGAGGGAGGAGGC
>QEPC01009197.1:625143-638515 GCA_003113815.1 Sphenodon punctatus | reverse complement strand
CGCAAAATTCTGCGAGGCGCAACCTGGGATGCCGAGGTTTAGGAATGGAATCGCGGAGCGGTAACAGCTGCTGCCGCATCAGCCCTATTCCCCATCTGGGTCACCACTTCCACTGCCATTAAGGGGCACCAAGTCACATTCCTGTAACAGCTTAAGCATTAACTTCCCAGATTCATTAACAGTAGAGTCTTGTGATCTCATAGCCAGAAGCGATCCCATGTTATGGGGATTGGAATCCTGGTCATCATCCAATCCCAAACCTATCCTGGCATTCCAATCCCCCGCTATCAGTAAGAGGGCTGTAGGAAAATGGCACTCCATATGATCTATCTGAGCTTCCAAAATATTCCAGACCTCTGAATTCTAAAAGTGAGAGGTGTTAGGAGGAATATACAAATTTATAAGAATGAACTGAGATCCCTTCCTAGGTTCCCACAGCATAATCTGTAACTCTTTACTTTTAGATGGAAAAATAGTACAGGAGTTGGGAACTTAGATTAAATTAGTATCGCAAGTCCCCCTGATAAACGACCCCTGGTTGACAACTTACTACCAGGAATTGAATACGTTTGAAACCCTTGTATATTCAAAAGATTCCCCTCTTGCATCCATGTTTCCTGCAAGAAAAGCAGATTATAAGAACTCAAAAAAGCAGCCCATTCAGGGTCTCCAAGCTTAGACTTATATCCTGAAATGTTCCATGACATAAATTTCACTATAAGAAGCGGAACATAATGGGACCCATTCAACTGGAGTAATAGATCATCACCCACCCCAACTAATCCATCCAACTCAACCGGAAGAGATTTAAAACATTCCGTATTTGAGTTGGGGTGTATATTCCTAATAATATCTGTATACTTTATCTCCAATAATTGCGGGCTGCCAGGTTGAGAGCTTTGAATCCTGGCAGTTCCCTCCCGTCATCCCTGAGTATCGATCCTTAGGGGTAGTTGATTAGATAAAGTTTCAAAATGATCTTGCAAATCACCCCTTTCCAAAGCATTAATATCACCAACAACTGGTCTCTGGGATCCAAGTCCCCCCACCAATACTTGTACAGCTAAAGATGGATCTTCCTCAATCAGGACTGGGTGAGATCGCAAAAAATATGGGGTTAGCTCAACTTCACAGACATTGAAGGGAACCACTAATGGAGCATTTGAGGGGCATGCAGCATTCCTGTTTTCTTCATTTGATAAAAAATGAGCCGCAGTCATAACTTCCAATCTATGTTCAGGGTGATAGTTCCTCCTATCTGATCCCACCTCCTTTGAGCAATATTCCAGAGTGGAATGGGGCAGCTTATTCCTAATTGAGTTTAGCTTTTGGATTAGAAGATCCTGCTCTAATATTGTCAAGTCATTAAAGGAAATTAAAGAGGGTACCTAGAAAACTCCCTGTGCTAAGTCTTCCAAAATTTTGTTTATTACATCCACCACAGTATGAGACCCTTCATATTTCTGTGCTCCCACTTCCATCTCCAAAAGAATTAGTGGAATACAATCCTTCTTAACCTCCCTAGCTAGAGTTATATCCATTTCCATAAGGTCTGGTACAGGGTGGCTGCACTTCCCCTCAGCCTGATTGCCTGGGTTGACGTTCCTTGACGGAGTCACTTGTTGCCCTCTCCCCATCTCCACTATACCCAAACTAACCCCTGGGATTCTCTCCACACCCGATCTTAAGAGTGGCTGAAGAGTCCCCAAAGGAATAGAGTTGGTTGAGGAGATAAGAGGCAATGATGGAGTCACCTTCTGCGAGGCGGTCCCCAAACTGCCTCTAAAAGAAAATGCTCAATCAATTGAAATACCCCTGGTTATAAGATGATCCCTCGTCAAAAACAGTTCCTTAACCAGCCAATCTGAGCCAAAGAAAAGCCTAACACACATACTGCCCCTTCTCTGGTTCAGATACTCGATTCTCAGAAGATCTGTAGATTGAATTTTGGTACCCAATAAATTTGACAAATTATTTGCCACAGCTGCAGCATTCCCCCAATTAGGAATAATTCCATTCCTAAATGGTCTGATTTTCATTCAGATAGCATTGGTAATAAATATTCCATCTTTGGGTTGAGTTAGTCTGATCAGGATTCCCTGCCAAAGTTCTATTATTAACATAGAAACTCTGTCTCAGAGCCTCATCTGATACAGCACCCCCTGCATTTCCTGAAGGGAGGGAAGAAAGGCCTCCTCTCTCGGGGTTCAGGAAATCTAATTTACCAGACACTTCTTTCAACTGGTCCTTCACCCAGAGAAGAGAGGTATCCATTTCAGAGATACTCTCAAACAGAAGAACCACTGTCCTGGAGATCAATTGACACTGTAACTTAAGGGTATCACCTAGTAAGGGATCATTAAGTTGTTCAGGCAGTGGAGAATGTGCCCCTGTAATCGCAGCCTCCTCCTGAGTCCCACACCTCTCTACTGTGACCGTATCTGGATTCTGGGAGAAACCACCTAAAGGTGAACTCCCTGCTCCTCTTACATCAAACTTTGGCCGTGAGGGACCCAATAAGTTAAAAAAACAACTTAGAGTCCAACCCTACAGCCTCATCTGTTTTGGGTTGTTTTAACCTTGGAGTAGCTGGAGGGGTGAGTCCAAACTCCTATGCCTCTTTTTATCCATCCCTTGACTTGGTCACAAATGCAGAGAATACACATAAACAACACAAAATAATCTTCTAGAACCTAAGGCAAAGGAAAATTCACCAACAACAACCTCAGCGGCAGCAAACTTCAGCAAGTAGTAATGGCCAGCCACGGTCAGCACCCTAAGGCCGCGTGCACAAGAGCGCGCCCTTGCACGCGCAGTCCTTAGGCACGCAGCCCCTGGCATGCGCCTCTGGCATGGCCATAGGCTCTGGGCAACTAAATAGCCTGCAATCAGGATACAGTACAGCAGGTAAAGTGGCACTCCTGCAGTCAATAACAGTTTTAAGTGGGTCAAGGGAGAAAACCACAAATATCACCAAGCTCCATCCGCAGCTCCTTCCAGGTTGCTCTGGGGTAACACTAGGGTACAATCCCCTCAGCAGGCAGCAGTGTTTCTTACGTCCCAGCTGCAGCACACACTTTCCTGCACCTCCACTTGCTTCCACTTCGGCGCGGGCGTAGGCTCTGGGCAACTAAATAGCCTGCAATCAGGATACAGTCCAGCAGGTAAAGTGGCACTCCTGCAGTCAATAACAGTTTTAAGTGGGTCAAGGGAGAAAACCACAAATATCACCACGCTCCATCCGCAGCTCCTTCCAGGTTGCTCTGGGATCAGTAGTGGCTTTGAGACGGGCATAGGGGGCGGCCCTGAGGTGGGCATAGAAGGGACATAATTGGGACTTTGTGCATAGCATCCCATCAATCAGGAGACATAGTTTACACATCCAGGCTGACCAATTATCATCACAATCACATCCTGCAGCACTGTGACAGAGCACATCAACGAATCTCTATTGGCACTTTCCTACACAGATGTTTCTGACTTCCAAGTAAAAAGTGGAGGAGAGAAGTTGGGATGGTCACAGCACAGAATGAGGATATTTGGTTGACATTTCTGCTGGCCAATTGGCATCACAAACCTATCTTATACCACAATGACACGTAAGAGAATCCGTGGCATAGGCTCCTTCTCTGCCTATGCTGTGCAGGCATATAAAATTGGAGCCCTCTATCACATCTTTCTGATATTTGGCAGAGATAATTGTGAAAATGTGATATACAGCCCTGCCAAATTTCATGTACACTGGTTGGACTACAAAGATGGTACAGACAGACATATATTTATAAATTAATTGCTTATACCACCAGAACCCTTTATCTAATTCTTCATTGGCAGAGATAGTAAACATAGGAAGGGGTGTAAACTTGCCAAGTTACATGTACATTAAATGTGAGACAAAGAAGTTACAGCTAAGAATGTATATGAAGATTTTTTACAAAATAATATAATTTAACTGCTTTTAAAATTGAATTCCTTTATCCAGTGTTTTTGGAATTCTGTACACTTTATGCCTTCGTTTCGGCCAAATATAATGAAAAACAAAAAACAAAAAAGGTACAGCTGAAGATGTATGAAAATGTACGAAAACGACATATTTAAATAACAAAAATGAAAATCTAAAAAGAAAATGACATGGGCCCCTGGTGCCCACCTTACAGGGCTACATGTGCTGTTCTCTTGGATTTATGTTTTAATTAGTGAACCTTTTGTCATATAGGACTTAATAGAAAGAGAAAACACTGTGTGGTTGATTGATAGTAGGAATAGACAATGTATAAGCAGTGGACAGTGATGGGCCACACTAATTTCAGCTCATTCACTAGCATCCACCCCTCAAAAGTCAGGAAGTAAACTTTAGAGTCGCTACTATCCGCAGGATGTTGGTATGAAGAGAGATATGCACCATGGATCATTTACTATCCTTGAGTGCATGCCCTTGTTTCTGGTTTCTTCCCCTGAACTCTCACCATCTATGCTCCCCTCACTTTGCTAGCCCATTTCAGAGTAGCTGATGTAGTAAGCTGTCAGTGGTGAATGTCCATGACTCTTTTCACCAGCTATGCAGGCTCATAGCTGGGCCATCAGCACAGGAGAGTTTGGCGGCATGACAAGGCAGGCAATTTCTTCAGATGACTAAACTGAGGGAATGAACCAGGAAAATTTTATTTTGGGAGTGGGGGAAATTTACAGGGAGGAAATAGTGCCCTATGCCACCCCCCACGCCCCCCCCCAACAAGCCTACCAGTTATGGTGTTAACACATGAGATGGAAACCTGCTGAAGCGCAGATTCGGCCCATGGAGCCCCACTTGCAGGTACCATGTAATGGACCGCACAGATGGGCTGGCATTCTGTCCCCCATCAAGGTCTGTTGTGCACTGTAATTTTAGGTAGCCCTATCAGATACCCGAGGGATGCTCTTACGCATGTGTGAGCATCTGAAAGGCTGATCAACACTGCAGAGAACTCCAAGAATAGAACCAACCCACTCACCCAAAAAACTACGTAGGGACTGCATGGAGGCTCCTGGAGTTCCTCTGTTGCTGCCCAGGGGTTCTGGGAGGTGGTGGGGAAGCTCCGGGGGTGCTCTGGGCAGTCCATGCTTAGCAGAAGCATCTGCGCAGGGAGGGCAACAAAATTTCCTTGGCCCAGGGTGAAACCCCCCCCAAAACACAGGATACCAACCCTGTATGACTCCACTTGGGGTCCCGACCCATTAGTAGGGGGTGTGGGAACTTTTTTCTCCTGGGAGCCACATTGAAAGTTACTACAAGCTACACAGGATGAACAGGAGTTGACAGTGCTTAAGTGTGCTCAGAATGGGGAAATGAGATGAAGGATCCAGGTCATGGATCTATGCCATGCATAGCAAGGCTGTAGTAGACCCAAGCTCACATTCTAATTATGGACACCCCCCCCAAGAGGACAAGGCAGTGGGGTCTCCTGGAGGGAGAAGCAGGGATGGGGTGAGAGCCTCCACTTCAGGGTGCAAACACTCTAAAGGGTCCCCTTCTACAAGCTGCCAACCCACACAAATCGCCTGTGCACTGCAGGTGCCTCCACCTGCTCTGAAAATATCCTAGTGGCACTCAGTCTGCCTGCAAAGGGCCTCTCCAGAGTCTGGGGCCTGGGTTTAACAGATCCTGCTTGCTCCATGATAGCTACTACACCTTTGATGCCATGGGTCCATCCCTATTCTTCAGTGCATGTCATTTCCACTCCATTCCCCTGAACTTATCCTGTTAGTGCAAGAAAGTAGGGACTAGATCCCTAGGCCAGATACAGGAATTGGGAAGGGGTCAAATAGAGTGACCCCTTTGGTCTGCCAGAGGCGCCTTCCTGGAGGTCTCCCGTGTAAAGCGGGGGGCCACAATGGAGAGGGCGTTCTCGGTGTCCGGACCGCGACTATGGAATTCCCTCCCGGAGGAAGCCTGTCTGGCCTTGAGTCTGTTGGCCTTTCGCCGGACTTGAAAAACTTGGTTGTTCTCCCAGGCCTTTAGAGGAGGGGAGGGAAGGGGAGGAGGGGATAAAAGGTTTGGGGGGATGGTTGTTTTTAGATGGATTTGTATTTGTTTTAAATTGTGTGTTTTATTGTTGTTTTTTCATTGTTATTTTATATGTTGTAAGCCGCTCCGAGATGCCATGGGCATGAGGGGGCGGCTAAAAAAATGCAAATAAATAAATAAATATAAAACATCTGTGGGCCAGATTTAACCCATGGAGTGGAGGTTCCCCACCCTCAATTCTAGCTATAACCAAGTCATTACTTGTATAGCAGACGATGTACAAGCATATTACTGCTCTTTGCTAGTATTTATCAGGCTATAAATCATGTACACTGTCTAGATCCAGGACTGGAAAACTAGGCACCACTTTAACATGGGGCACGGAAATAGTCAGGACTGGGAGCATGGGATGATGGGGAAGGAACAGCTACACCCTTCTCCTGAGGTTCTTCTTCAAAAAGGTACAACGTTCAGTTGGCCTGAGGAAAAGCTCTGTGAAGCATGAAAACTTACACAGAGGTCCAATAATAGGTAGCATCTTAACTACTTTGTGTATCTTTTCTCTTTGATGCTAATGGACTTATGATCACCAGAGAATACTATAACACAAGATGCCGGAGCAATCATGACATCTGCAACTGGTTCGGAGATCCTCAGTATTTTAACCAGTTGAAGAGATATTACTCATAGGCAGCAATCTTCACACATTAGACTAGTCTCAACCTTTTTGCCTGAATCCATTTTGAGATATAGGGTGTCTGAATACAGAATAGCCACTCACGAATGGATGTCTATTGGGCTGTTTGTTAGGTGGACATGGATCAGGGAAATGTGTGTTCTTGATCCATGTCCTCTATATAAGGCTCCTTCCCTGCTGGCTGTGACCCCACCCCCCCTTTATGTCCCCACTCTGCTGGGGCACTGAGGGTTCGCATGATGACTGCGAGCCCCACTCAGCTGGAGCTCCAGGGAATAGAGCTGAGTGTGTGTGTGTGATAGCCCTCAGACACCCACATGTTCGTTTATTGGGTGCTGTCACCCATGGACATGTAGGAGAGTGTAAAGGACACTCAGAACATGAGTCCATCATCCCATTGGTTTTCACCCACAAATATAATCCCACGTGCCCGATAACATCAAAGGCATTTAAAGTATATTAGGTATCGGAGTATACCTAAGATGGTCCCACGTGGGGTTTTAATCCAAGATTAGGAAACCTATGGCACATTGGATAGAAAGACAGGTTGGGAAACAAAGACTCATGTGGTTTATAAGTATCCAGAGAAACTGGAAAACTTTGTTACTTGATTTCTTTCCTAGTATGTTATAACTTTATGATGAAACTGACAATTGTTTCTATGAAGTGTAAGCAAAATCTAGATAAGACTGGACTGATTATGATCCTATCATAAGAGGTCATTTTCTGCTTTTGTCCCAGTCAATACAATTAAAGGCAACAATAAATCCATTTGAGATAATTCCAGCTAATAATTATATTGCTGATAAGATCAGCAAAAAAAGAAAGCAGCAAGAGATAAGTAGTTTTCCATCATTATTTCCGAGTTTGTAACTCTTCTCTCAGACTTCCAGGAGACCCAGTTTAAAAGATGCTGAGTGCGGCATTAAAGGTCACATTTAGCAGATGGCAAAACAAAACTAGTCGTTTAACACCTGTTTAAAAAAAACATTTGAGATTTTTATTTTAGCATTGTAGCAGGGAGACCCTGCCAAGAGGTTAGTCCCTGAAAAATCCACAGCAGCAGTACCCTGGTTTTGTACACCACATGCTTTTTATTTTACAGTGCCAAGTTAACAATAAATATTAGGGATGTATGAACAGAATGCGTTTCGGATGTTCGGTTCGGAAACCAAGTTCAGGTTCGGTCGTTCAGTTCGGCCGAACATTTGGAAAATCGGTATCAATATTGGTGTCTATCGAGACCGATGTCAAAGATTTTATTTTCGGTATCGGTATTGTTAGGCCCTGAGACACTAATAAGTTTGCTATTTTTATGTCTTGTTAGTTGTTATATTGTTAATGGGATTTTTTTAAAGTTATTATAAAAGTTATATCTGTTGCCAACTGAGTTTGACCTGTCCAATCTTTTACCCTTCTGTGCTGCTTTACGGACAGCAGACTGGCCTCTCCCACTTCCCTTCTCGATGTCTTCCAACCCAAAGAATGCACACAAAGACTTTATATATATATATGTGTGTGTGTGTATTCAATTTTTTAATCTAATATTATATATATCTACACTAAATCTAACTGCTATTAACTATTCTAAAACCTATGGAACTAAGTGAAATTTCTAATAACTACAAAGGCCTAGTCCTACAAACACACTATAAAACTGAATCACTACACACTATCTATCTATCTATCTTACACAGGGATGCGGGGTGGGAGGGGGACACGGACAGCTCACATCAAACAACACAGGGAGGGGTACAAAACTGAAATGAAACCTAAATTAATCTAATCCTACTCTAAATAAATCCCAAGACAGGAGAAGGGAATCAGGGATGGAATATATAAAGGGAGGAGGGGAGCATTCAATGGAGGGTAGGGAGAAAGAACACAGGGATCGGTAAAAAATAAAAATAACACCTAAATCTATCTAATCTAATCTAAATAAATGATACTAGGGAGGTAAATGTGTGGAATGGGTGAAATAGAATGAGGATGGCAATGGATTAGGAACATTAAACAACTGCTAGGAGAGGGAGACTTCTGAAAACGCCTGCTGTCAGGAACAGTGGCTAGCTCAGAAGGTGTTGGAAGGGGGAGGGCAATGACTTTGTTACTTGCTGCGCCCGCCTTACCACAAGCCCCATTGGCTCTGTGCANAGAAGGTGTTGGAAGGGGGGAGGGCAATGACTTTTGTTACTTGCTGCGCCTGCCTTACAACAAGCCCCATTGGCTCTGTGCAGCCTAGTCCCTCCGACCCCCATGTCCAATCGCAGACTGCAAAGCCAGTGGTCTGAGGAGAAAAGGGATGGTAATTGGGCAGGCTGGGTGCTACTCCAAGCCTCTCCACCCCTGGTGCCAGGAATCTGCTCCTCAGCTGCCTCCCCCTTCCTGGGCCTTACAGTCACATTTTTGCCACCCGAACTCATCCGAACGCGACTGAACTGTTCGGTCATTTTCGAGTTCAGACTGAGTTCAGGTTCGGTCAGTTCGGGTTCAGTTTGGTAGTTCGGTACGGCTGTCCAAACAGACAGAGTTCGGTCCAAACTCTGAACATCCAGACCGCGTTTGAACATCCCTAATAATAAATATAGTTAAGTAACCTAAAATCCAATATAACAATTCAAGAAAGTCTCCCCAAGCTGGAATCTTCATTGGCTGAGGGGAACCTCACCCGGGACTTCAGTCTCTTGCCTTTGGGATCTGAGCCCAGTGAGGCCTTTCTTCCTGACTCCTTACTAGCCAGCTCCAAGGATGCTCTTGGTACATCAGGGCTAGGATTGAAACAGGGACTAAATTTAGCACTCGTGGGTAATACCTGCTTTTTCAATTACTGCATCCGGTACTCGACAGATTACCCAGGTACTGATTGGGTCCCAGAAACCTAAAAAACTCAAGTATTTCCAGGACTGATTTTTTAATTATTAAAAAGTAGTAAATATTTCTGCCAATAAATGGGAGGCATACAGGGAGGTATTCTTTGAGACCAGTATTTGTATCAGGGAAATTACTCTATCTGTCCCGGATACGCTCCCTCACTGGGAAAAGGGACTCCGGGTGATTTTAGATGTGCCAACCTCCCTTTTACCACAGTCCAGGATCTGTTTTGGATCCTGGACAGGAATCCGACTGGTTGTCCTTTAGACGTGCCAGCCTGATTCCACTTGGGGATTGGGGAGGGAGCGGGACTGTGCAGCGTGACATGCAGCAACACAGCCCTGCCTCCCCATGCTCCCCTGGCCTCCTGGAGATGGGTGGGCGCAGAGGCCAATCTGGCCGCTGCGCCCGATCGTGCAGCGTGGTCCAGGCCACGATCTGGGCCGGCAGCAGGTAACAGATGTTACCTGCCGCCGATCCCAGATCGTGGTTGCGCTAACCACGATTCCAGAGGTGGGACCGGCCTCCCCTCCAGAACCGTGGTTACTCGGATTCCCGCTGGAGGTTCACTGGGGTGAACATCTGGCGGGAACCCCTTTAGATGTTACGGGCCCTCCTCCACCAGAGGGAATTGACAGTGGAAAAAGGGAGGCCTGTAACATCTAAAATCACCCTCCTACAGAAGTTGGTGCACTTATTGTGCATCTTAAATCGAAGGCGGTCCCGGGGGCAGATTTGAATTCCAGCTGAACTTCTAAAGGCCAATATTAAATGGTGGAGCTCAGCTCTGGCGATGATATTTACAGCCATAAACGACACTGGCAGGATTCCCAGTATCTGGTCTCAAAGTGTGGTGGTGCCCATTTTTAAGAAGGGGAACCCCAAAGAACCTGCCAACTATCGACCAATTAGCCTTTTAAGTATAGTGGGCTAGTTATATACTAAATATCTGTTGGCCAGATTGCAGTCTTGGGTTGATTCTAGAAACCTTATAGGGAGACAGCAAGTGGGCTTTAAAAGAGGCATGTCTACTCTTGATCATATTTTCCTTCTGGATCAATTGATTGCCAAATATGCCCAATCAGGGGAAAAAACAAAACTTTATATTTGCTGTGTTAACCTAAAGACCACCTTTGACTCTAACTATGGAGAGATTATGGGAAAAATTAGAGCAATATCAGATTGACCGTAGGCTGTTGTTCTTAATTAAGGCTGTTCATGCTTATACATCATTGCAGGTTAGAATGAACAGACAGGGTGATCTTACACAGCCAACTCTGGTCTCCAGAGAGGTTATACAGGGCTGCATTTTGACGCTCTTATTGTTTAACTTGTATTTGAATAATATGAATGCTGTTTTGTTGGACCCCTCTTTTCATCCAGTGGAGTTAGGATCACAGTCATTCTCTATTCTATTATATGCAGACGATACGGTGCTTATATCCTATACACAGATAGGGTTGAGGCAGTTAATGGCGGCCTTTCGTAAGGAGGAATTGCTCCAAATTAATTACTCCAAAACTAAGGTCTTGGCCATAGGCAAATCTGTGACGCAATATAGATGGTTCATGGAATCTCACTGCATTGAACAGGTTTGTTCCTATAAATATCTAGGAATTATTGTTTCCGTTTTCCCTTCATGGAGCACACACTTCATATATGCTCAGGCTACGGCAAGAGCCACGTGCCAAGGAATTATTGGCTTTTATTGGGCCAAGGGGGTGGGGGGAGTTACTCAAGCTGGCCCTAAAGCTACTTAAAGTTAAAATGATACCACAATTACTGTATGGTGCCCCGATTTGGGGGTCTAGGGATGATCAGCAACTTGCAGATAGAAGAGAACAGAATGTTGCGTTCTGTTCTGCACGTCCCCAAAGGTACACCAACGAGTCTTTTGAGAGCAAAGAAAGGAATAGTCTCTGTAGCAACGTATTGTAAGCCGCCCCAGGCTGCCTAATGACAGGAGGGGAGGGGTATTAAATTGAAAAATAAATAAATAAATAAATAAATAAAATAAATTAGCTAAGTTAGCTACTTTGACATTCTGGTTGCACTTAAATCTAATACAGACTGACTCAGTGTCACAGGTGGCTTTGCATGCTGCTAGTGGCCAACTAAGGTTGAAGAAATTCTTCACTCCCTTGGCTTTTCTATAGTTTATATTCATTTGTTTCCCTTCCCTAGGGAGTGGACCGAAATTAGAAATAGATTCTAAGATCAAGAGCTTCAGACGCAAAGGGAGCTCAATGCTTGCCAAATGGTTTCACAAATATTCTGAGATTTTCAGACCCCGGTAGATGGGGCCTCTCATTTATTAAACCAACTTTTCTGGCATTGCCGGGTTGCATTCACACTAGTAAGGTTGAATGTTTTTCCATCAGCTTTCACCGAAGGGATATCATGAAAGGGTATGCCAATATATTGTTTGCTTAATTGCAAAAAGGCAGTTCCTGAGACAATTGTTCATATAATATTGGACTGCCCAGCCTACTTAGGCTGGAGCTTATTGCATATTGACCCCCTTTTTGTTAATAGGAGTTTTCGCCCCAGTTTGTGTCTTCCCCAGATGGCTGTGGTGTTCCTCTTAAGAGACCAGGACACACAAATTACAAAGGGAGTTGCTAGATTTCTTTCTTTGGTTTTAAAACTTAAGATGGCAGCTCTGTCTAATTAGAAACTGGTATTTTGAAGTATTTCTACATTTTATATTTGTTTTTCATATTTGCTTTTGACTACAGATTGATTTTGAATTTAGTAGTACAATTGGGGTTTATTTCCCCCCTGATGACTGTAAGCATATGTATATATTTTAGTTCTTTTGAGTATTATGTTTGTTTGTTATTTTTTTTTTACGACGGCCAATGGCTAAGTAATAAACTTTATTGATTGATAACCTCTGGGTTCTCCAATGAGCCCATTAGCTCAGACATTTATAGCTGGTGCTCCCAGCTGGCTTTTAAATTCCTGTTCTGTTTAGTTGGGAGCAAACTACACTAATGGTCTAGTTAGCCCTTACACAATTAACCCTTCAGGCTGATGCTAGCCTTGGTATGGCCCACTCACCAGTAAAGCTGCTGTTTTCAGCAACTTACGCACTCACTAAGGTCTAGTCCTATATGGATTTATGGTGAACCTGTTCAGGCCCAATCTTAGGTTGGGACAGGTGGGATGATGGCCCTGGGCCAGGTGGGGTGACGGTCTTCACTGCAGAGGATTTGGAGAGGTACCCACGCTGGATCCTTGTTTTGTGGGTAAGGAATTGGAAGAGCTGTTACAAATCAATGTGATGATGGAGGATGTTCTATGGCAAATTGAAAAACTGAATACTAACAAGTCACCAGGGCCAGATGGCATTCACCCCAGAGTTCTGAAGGAACTCAAATATGAAATCGCAGACCAACTGATAGTAATTTGTAAACTGTCAATAAAATCTGCCACTGTACCCAAGAACTGGAGGGTGGCAAATGTAACCCTGATATTTAAAAAGGGATCCAGAGGCGATCCTGGAAACTACAGACCAGTAAGCTTGACGTCTGTGCCATGCAAAAGGGTGGAAACTATCATTAAGGACAGCATTACAGGGCATGTTGACAAACATGGCTTAATGTGGAAGAGTCAATACGGATTTAGTAAAGGTAAGTCTTGCCTCACTAACCTGTTGGAATTCTTTGAGGGTATAAATAAGTATGTTGTGGACAAGGGAGACCCAGTAGATATAGTGTACCTGGATTTCCAGAAAGCATTTGATAAGGTCCCTCATGAGAGACTCTTGAGAAAATTAAAAAGTCATGGGATAGGAG
>QEPC01009197.1:582626-625043 GCA_003113815.1 Sphenodon punctatus | reverse complement strand
GAGGAGATATGATAGAGGTCTATAAAATCATGAGTGGTGTGGAACTAATAAACAAGGAACAGTTATTTACCCTCTCAGCTAGTACTAGAACAAGGGGACACTTTATGAAACTAAAGGGTGGCAAGTTTAAAACAAATAAAAGAAAAAAAAAATCACTCAGTGTATAAGTGAGTTGTGGAATCTACTGCCAGAGGCTGTAGTAAGGGCCAGTACTATGGCTGAGTTTAAAAGAGGTTTGGACAAGTTTCTGGAAGATATGTCCATTAGAAGCTATTAGCCAGACAGGATCGGGGAATATGATGGGAGCTGGGGGGAAAAAACAGGGAATGGATCCCCCATTGTGACCTGTTGGGTGCTTCTCCCAAGCCACCATGATTGGCCCCTGTCAGAGACAGGATGCTGGGCTAGATGGACCATTGGTCTGACCCAATATGGCACTTCTTATGACCCTATGGGTGAAGGGTGCCATGAAAAGACCTGGCCCCAGGCCAGCAGTCACTACCAAGGCTACTGTGGCCAGTGGCCCATACTTAGGCAAGGGAATGGGGCCTGGGTTGTGGGACCATTCAAGTGGCTGCACTACTGCTGAGAGTAGCCAGAAAGAGATGCAGTGGTGTAGTGTCTCCTCCCCTCCACAAGTGCCGGTCCTGACAGGAGCCACAGGGGCGGCACATGGTGACAGGACTCCTTACAGGGAAGGAGGGGAAAGCAGCACTGTCCCTGATGCTGAGGAAAGCTCTTGGCCCTGTCCACCAATGGTGGTCACTTCCTGCGGGGTCGAGAATTGTTCTCAGCATTTAGAGCGGCACTGCTCACCCCCACCCTCATGGAATCCTGTCTGTGCACACTGCATCTACAGCACTTGCAGGGGGAGGTGGTGCTGTGCCACTGCAGCTCCTGTCAGCTGGTTTTGGGGCCAGCATAGCTGGCCATGTCCCAGACCCAGTTCCGCATCCTGACCCCACCCCAGGTCTAAGCTTCCCTGGAGGTCCTAATTCTATTGCAAGCATGTTACAGTACTCTACTACAGCATTGATCTGCTCCCACTTTGGGTGTTTTTTGATAAGCGCCTCTCCACCTATTACCCTCCATGCATGTTTCAGTGTCTTATTGGTGCTCTATGCAGCCCTGCAACATGTATGATGGGTGGGTGATTGGTGGGTAATAAGTGTTGAGGCGCCAGTCTAAAAACACACTTTCTTTGACTGCTGTGTGCTTACTAAGGAACTTCATTGTAAGAGGATACAATTATTTATTTATTTATATTTTTTTAGCCGACCCCCCCTCATGCCTACGGTATGTTGGGGCGGCTTACAAAGTAACAAAATATATAAACAAACAAATATATACAAACCCTTATCCTTGCAACATGGACCTGCCTGCTGTCATTCTCATCGTAACCAAGCGAAGTACGTGCACTTGAGACCTCGCATCTTCATGAATGTTAGACCCCTTGTCTCTCCCTCTGTTCCCCTTCCTAAGTCTCTCCCCCAGCTCCTGTCTCTCAGATTGTAAGCCCTAGGGGCAGGGACCGTGTCTATTTTATTACTTTGTAAAGTGCCAGGTACACTGCTGGCGCTATATAAATGTTTATTATTATTATTATTATTATTATTATTATTAATAATAAAATAATAATAATAATAATAATAATAATAATAATAATATAACAATAAAATCCAATAAATATCCCAAACTACAAAACATTTTTAAAAATCTTAAAAAACCCAGATTTATCCCCAACTACCCCACCCTCTCACCCTCCCCTCCGAAGGCCTGGGCAAACAGCCAGGTCTTGAAGGCTCAGCGAAAAGCCAGCAGACCTGGGCCCAGACGGTCTTCCTCCGGGAGGTAGTTCCAAAGTCGCTGCCCAGCTACCGAGAACACCCTCTCCATTTTACATGGGGGACCCCCAAAAAGGCACCCCCGGTAGACGGAAGGGATTGCTCTGAGGTGCAGAGGGCGAGGCAGTCCCTGAGGTATGAGGGGTCCAGACTGTGCAGGGCTTTATAGGCCAACAGCAACACCTTGAATCTGGTTCGGTACGCCATAGGCAGCCAGTGCAGAGTACGGAGCACAGATGTTATGTGCTCCTGTTAACCCGTCCCCGTGAGGAGACGGTCCACCGCATTCTTCACTAGCTGCAGCCTCCAAACCAGTATTAAGGGAAGCCCCATGTAGAGCACTTTACAGTAGTCTAGCCTCGAGGTGATGAAGGCATGGGTGAGGGTGGCCAGGTCAGGCCTGGAAATGTACAGACGCAGCCTCCGCAGTAGATACAACTGGCGAAAGGCAACTTTAGCCACTGCCTCCACCTTTTGATCCAGATAGAGGTCTGCATCCAGAACTACTCCCAGATGCCTAACCTGCTGGGCTACAGGAGGGCGGACCCCCCCTATGAGGGAAGACAACACCTCCTTCACTCTACCCACCACCATCACCTCCGTCTTGTCAAGATTGAGCGTCAATCTGCTCTGCCACATCCAATCCGCTACAGCCTTCAAACACTGGGAGAGTAACGAGACAGCAGAACCTGGGTCAGTTGAAAATGAGAGGTACAGCTGAGTATCATCAGCATATTGGTGACATCACACCCCGAACCCTCTCAAGGTCTCCCCCAAGGGCTGCATATATACATTAAATAATAACGGAGACAGGATTGAACCCTGTGGAATGCCACAGGTCAAGACCCGGGGGCTTGATGTTTCAGCCCCCAGCACCACCTGCTGGCTTTTCCCTAAGAGGAATGAGCGGAACCACCCAAGGACAGTCCCGTCCAGAAACCCCAGGTCTCGCAGCCATCTCAATAGCAGCCCATGGTCCACTGGGTCAAAAGTGACCAAGAGATCTAGCAGGATCAGAAATGTTGAACAATCTGCGTCCATCTCCTGGTGGAGATTGTCCACCAAGGCCACCAATGCTGTCTCAGTACCATAACCGGGGCAGAACCCAGACTGAAAATGGTCAAGGAAACCGATGATATCCAGATGCGCCTGAAGCTGTCGTGCCACTGCCCATTCAATAATTTTCCCTAAAAAGGGAAGATTAGAGATGGGTCAGTAGCTGGCGAGTGCGTCCACATCCAAAGATGGCTTCTTCAGCAGGGGGCACACCACAGCCTCCTTGAGACTGGGCGACAATCTCCCCTGCCGAAGGGACACATTGACTCCCCTCGCCAGCATCGTCCCCAAAGTCTTCCTGGAGGCTTTCACCAACCAGGATGGGCATGGGTCTAATTCGCAACTGGTGGCTATAATAGACCCTAGGACATCCACTGCATCGGCTGGTGTAACTTCCTGAAACTTCTCCCAAGAAGGTAAGCCAGATGGTGCCTCCATAACCTTGTGCTCCTCACCCACTGCTTCCAATCCGGTGTCAAAATGGAGAGGAAATAAAGCTCACAGGGGAAAATCTCTGCACCTTGGAGGTCTACTCTCCAACCCTGAATTGGGGCTTGTTTACAAATTGAGTCAGAGTTGGAAGAGAGGTGTATGTCCATTGACAGAGCTGTTTCTGGAAAACAAATTGTACTATTATTATTGAAAAGTTTCAAATGATCTTAAACAGAGAGAAAGGTATCAAATGGAGAGAGAAAAGGAAACAAAGAAGAAAAGTAGAATTCTTTCTTTTTCTCCATTAGCCTTTTTCATAAAAGAGTACAAGGTCATCTTTTATAAAGCGCTTTCCAATCCGATCTAGTCCATTCTCACAATAACCCTGTAAAGTAAGTCATGATTCCCACTTTACATATGGGGAACTGAGGCTTAGACCACATTCACACCTTCAGTGGAAGACCGATAGAGTTCTGCACTCTTCCGGGTGTTTGCTGACAAAGCAGCATGGGGGTGGGGAGAGGATGACTTTCGCACCAGCCTAACACCGTGCATGTTTTGGCTTCTGTATTCTCTCCTGGAGCCAAAATATGTGCAGGTCGGCCTGCTGCTGAAGGTGTGAATGTGGTCTAAGAGAATGGGTGCTTTTAGACAAGCACCTCCCCACCCACTATGCATGTTGTTGGGCACCCATAGGACACCACTGAAGTCCTGCAATATATTTGGGTAGTGGGTGGGGAGGTACATGTCTAAAAGCACCCTGTGCATTCATGTCTAAGACTGGTTTTGAATGCTGGTATTCTAGGTCCAAATCCAACATTTTATCCTCTAGGCTGTACTGCCACTGGAAGCTACTGATTTTGGTGGAATGAATAAGATTCTATTAAATAAGTTATCTAAATCAGTAATAGGCATAACGATGGGCAAAAATAATAGGAACTGGCATGATAATGCCATCATCCATGCTTTCATCACCTCTAGGCTGGACTATTGTAACACGCTCTAATTGGGGCTACCCATGGTGACGACTCAGAAATTGCAGCTGGTGCAGAATGCGGCAGCCCATCTCCTGGTGGGTACGGGCCGCCGGGAGTAAATTACGCCAGTGCTCCATTCTCTGCACTGGCTGCCGGTAGTTTTCCAGGCCCGATTCAAGGTATTGGTCTTGGCCTATAAACCCCTAGGCCCTACCTATTTTGGGAACCGCTTCACCCTCCGGGTTCTGGATGGACCCCTGTGGTCGTCTGGGGGTGCCCAGCTTGAGGTCCCCTGAGTCCGCCGGGGGACCATACAGGAGAGGGCATTCTCGGTGGCTGCACCATGGCTGTGGAAAACCCTCCTGGTTGAGGCCCAGTTGGCCCCGGACCTCCCCTCCTTTTGAAGAAGTTGTAAGACCTGGCTGTTCCACCAGGCCTTTGTCGGGGGAGAGGGGTGATGGGAGTGGATTAGGGTGGGTAGGGGGTGGGTTATTTTATTATCCTCCTTTTTATGCCTTGTTTTTAGTTATTGTTGTTTTTAGTGTTGATTGTAAGCTGCCCCGAGCTGCCTGCGGCAGGAGGGTAGCAAGAATTTTAAATAAATAAATAAATAAATAAATAATTGCCCTTGCTGAGGCCTATTTTGATTTGGCTCCATCTGGAATCAAAATAATAAAGAGGAGGCACATTAGTTAGTATTAAGTCCTAGTTGCTTCTGCATCCAAAATGAAATGCAAATAAGCTTGATGAAGTCATGTAGCAGACATCATGACCTCAATTTTACCTACATCTGCACCTCTACTTGGCTCTTAGAACTATCTGAATGATGCTGTTTTGCTCAATGAATTCAAAAGAGATAAAGTGTGGGGGGGGAGAGTGAAGATGGTTAGCACATAGTGGAGAAAAACAAGGATTAAATAGTTCTAAAAAGTAAAAGAAGGATAATAAAGAAATAAAAGTATGCCACAGTCATTTAAAAGTTACAAAAAACATGATATTGGGAAAAGATCCTATTCTGTAGAAATTCACAAGGAAGGAATAAATATCTTGCATACTATTGTCTATTGTGGAGGATTTTCCTGAAAGATTACATGATGAGTTTAGGGAAAGACATCATTAAAGTCAATGGGAGCTGAGCCTTTGAATCCAAAGGATGGAGCATTACCCCCTAGTAGTTAAACAGTCATACGTTGCAATAGGGATGATTAACCAAGGAGTACACCACAGAGTTCAGCGACAGACTAAGATTTTACCAGATTTAAAGAAAATGACTGAATGTTCACAAAGCTGAATTAAAAAAGCTCCACCTTTAGTCCCTATCAAACTGACTCCTCCTCCTTCCTGTGCTCTGTATTCTCCATATTATAGCAGTATACCTGATAAAGCAAGTGTAGCTGAGTGGGTAAGTTGTTGACCTTGAGACCAGTGATCAAGCCTATCTTAATCATATAACTCACTTGAGGGCCTTGGGAAAGTCACTATTACTTAGCCTCAATTATCCATCTGTAAAATGGGAATAATAACAACCTCCTTCAAAGGGTTGCTTTGAGGTAATCTAGATGTGAATTGTACAGCTTTTGAACAATGGAAGTGCTTTATTAATGCCTGTTTAATTTAGACAAATCATTACTTTCTAGATTTTTAGGAAGTAAAGTTGTGCATTATGCATTTAAAGTTTGGTATGTTGTGCGCTCATGCTTTTTATTCTTTCTTCATTTTGCACCCCTCTACTTTTGTGTCCTATGAAGGGCACATGCCACACATGCACTGGCTGCCTATAAAGTACCGGCCCAGGTTCAAGGTGCTGGTTTTAACCTTTAAAGCCCTTCATGGCCTGGGCCCTGCTTATTTGCGGGACTGCCTCACTCCCCATGTGCCCGTGCGACCCTTGAGATCGTCCATGGGAGCCTTTTTGGAGGTTCCCCGAGGCGAGTGGCCACCAATGTTAGATCTTTTTCGGTGGCCACCCCTGTACTGTGGAATTTGCTCCCGGAGGAGGCTCGGTTGGCTCGCACTCTCTTGCTGTTTCAGCGTGTATGTAAGACCTGGCTGTTCTGTCAGGCTTTTGGCAAGGGGTAGGGGTGCGGTGGGGTGGGGTGGGGTTTCCCCACATATTGTATTTTTAAGTTGTTTTTAAAATTTTGTATTGTTTTTATTGAATGTTGTTCACCACTGCGGGATATAAATTTTAAATAAATAAATAAATAAAATATTGCTTGATTCAGCACTGGTTGATGGTTCTTGGGTAGGGCTGAAAGGAGCAGCTAAATTGCTACTTGTGAGAAATTTTGCCATATCCAGAACAGGATCAGTTTCCCGACATCAATGTGATTTCTCGGTTCTCGCAATACCCCAAGATACCATCCCAATTTACCAACTTTACGCTAACTGTTTATATGTACGGCTCACTGTGAATTGATTGTTATTATTGTTATAATGACTTGTGACCCCTCATAGTAATTCATGTATATGATTGATTGTTGTTATTGTTATAATGACTTGTGACCCCTCATAGTAATTCATGTATATGGTCCTTCTAAGTCCTTCTTTTGTATGCCTTTAGTCTTGACCTATTGACCTAATAAATAAATTATTATAATGTACTGTTCATATACTGCTTACCGCATTGCCAAGGTTTGTTGTTGCTGCATTTCTGAGCCAATCACTGTGCGAATAGCCCATCCCTTATCCTCCCCTTAGTGACCCTTAACCTCTATTCCGGTGCTTCCAATCAGAATTGTTACTTTATGGCTGTTTTTACATGGACAGGGGTGGGGGAGGATGGGTGTTCTGCTGCGGTGGGTGGGTGTCCCTTTACATGGATGCATATCTGTGCCCCCCCCCCCGCCGGCCCATTTCCACAGATGGGCCCCCCACCGTACACCCGCCAGAACACCCAGTGGTGGGTGGGGCCATCTGTGTAAAAACAGCCCATGTTGTTCCCTTTGCTTTCACCAGTCTTAAACTGGATTGCAGATTAGTAAAGGAATCTGCATATTAGCCAATGAGTGACAGGGAAGTACAAGGAAAAATGGAGTGCAAGAAATGTGGTATTGCATCAGCATTATTTCTTGTGATTTGAAATGGATGGTAAAGTGGTAAATGGCAACGTAGTTAATAGGATCCCAGTAAGCGGAAAGTCAGAAAATTGAAAACAAAATGTTGGTCGAGACATTACCAAGTACTGAGAGGTTCTCTATTCAACCAAGATGGTATCATGAAGATTGTGGATTTCAAAAATATTTACCATTTTTGCAAAATTCCATTACAGCCCTATTTTTAGGGCCATACCTTAATGTGACATTACTTTGACCCATAAATGGTACTGTTTCAGCCCCTTTAGTATTAGGATCAGACCCATGAAATTTCCAGATGTAGCTATTTGGAAAGTCATGACCATGAGTGTGACAGTTAAATTAAAATATATGCTTAGTCTACAGATTGAAAAGCAGATTTTTTTTTAAGGGATTCTTTTTATCAACCAGCTGAGAATGACTCCTTCCTCCCTTTTACAATATTGAAGGAAAGGGGTATTTTCAGACGTTATGAGATCACGCTCAACCACGGGGAATTCCCACATGGTGATCGTGGTCTCGTCATGCCTGTTGAGGGGAACGGAAGCCACCCGCCAGATGTTCACCCCCGTGAATCACGGGGAGAATCACATTGAACACGCAAACGGAGGTCCTGGCCGGACCATCTCCATTTGCCTGTTGAATGTGATTCCCGCCCGTGATCAAGGGGACTGTATCATCTGTCCCCCGACCATGGTCCGGAATCAGCAGCGGGATTCCGGGCCGTGGTCAATTTCCCGCCCGTCTCCCAAGAGGGCGGTCGGTCTAGGGAGTGGCGGAGCTGTGCAGCTTCACATTGAGCCGCGCGGCCCCACCCCCTCCCTGGTTCCCCGTCGGGATCAGCCGGCACATCTGTTGGACATGCCGGTTTGATCCCGGCAGGGGATCAATGGGTGATTCTGTGACGGGGCCAATACAGGCCCCGTGACGTCTGAAAATACCCAAGATTTAACCTGGAAGCTAGGAAGGAGTGGCAATATATCCAGCTTAAACATGCTGTCTCTCATCAGTTTGGCCCTGATACCACAGACCCTCCTGAACTTCTCACATTCCTCCAAAAACTCTTTCGTTTAAGTAGACCATTAGCCATACTTTATTCACATTTAGCTAGTAACATTGAATTACAAAGAGATGTAGTTAAAAAGAAACAGGGGGAAAGAATTGGGGACCAATTTACTACCGACCAATGGAAACAAATCCTGGTCAGTCCTCATCGGTGATCCTTAGATTTCCATCTAAAATTAATCCAGCAGAAAATCTTATGGAGGATATATTAGACCCCCCTCCAGCTGTTTAAAATAGGTTCCTCCAAGTCAGATGGATGCTAGTGATGTGAATCTGAAGGAGCTAATTTAGTTCATATGTTTTGGAATTGTAGTTATGTTTGCTCATTCTGGGCTGACAATAATAAAATTACCTTTTTCCTATCTGAAAAATTTACACTGTAAGCACATCCTGTAATTTCAAATATATTAGAGTATAAATGGAAGCTGAATTTTTTTTGAAAAACTATGGTTAAACAGAGCAGTAATTGTGGCTAAGAAGTTGATCTGTCAGAAAAAATAGCCAACTAAGGAAGAATGGTGTGTTGACTAGGGGTATGCATCAAGGACCCATTTTGTTTTTTGTTTTTATTTTTGTTATTAAAAATTATTTTTTCTGTTTTCCATTATTGAGAATTTAGTTTCTGTAATTAAGTTTCATTTTAGTTTTCCATTGGTTTCAATGGGAAATGTATTTCTAGCTGTAACATCTTACTTTTTCATTCTATTTGCATGAACCTTGAAAAGATTGTACCCCTCACCACAGGATTAATCTCTGCCATATGTCAAAGATAGGATAAAAGGTTCTGATTTTATAAGCAATTTAATTACATGTCTTGCACACACATTTCCAGCTGTAACATCTTTGATTCCCATCACCAAAGGGATCATCCCTGCCAAATTTCAAAATGATTGGATAAAGGGTTCCAATTTTATAAGCAATGAAATTGTATGATTTTAACAGGAGTTGCAAAACTCCTTAAATCAATTGCAGGTGTTGCCTCTGCAATGTAAAGCCTTTAAATTATAAAGGCTTTACTAGATGCAGAGATCTGCATTTTTGAGCATTTGTTGAGAGGGTGAAGAATACAGGAGGAGGTGGGCCGAGCAGAGGAGGAGCAGGTGCCAGAGGCACTGGAATTGGCACAGGCTTCAGTCATTGGTGTCCAAAATCTGTGGGGGCATACATGGGGGAGAATAGGTGCAGAGTTCTGCTTTTATGAGCACTTGCGGTGAGGCTGGAGACTGCAATACACACAGTCACATACAAAGACACTGAACCAGCCTACGAGTCACACGAGATCTAGCCATGGTGGGAGCTGTGCAATTTCGTAGAAGCTTATATTTGCTCCCCAATGCCCACCCCCAAGCCTCTCTGACTGAAGTGACTGGGCACTGGCAAGTTGGAAGCTTGGGCAGCATCTTCAGAGAATGAGCCTATACTAGAAATTCTCTTGTGTTTGTCACAGTGGTACAAGATGGGTTTGGGATGCCAGGTGGCCATCATAAATGTCAATCATGTATTCTCATTCTGTGCTGTGCCCACCCCAACCCCCCTACTTGTTACTGGAAAGTTGGAAGCATTTGCTTAGGAAAGCGCCAATAAGGGATTTTCTTATGTCCTTTGTCACAGTATTGCAGGATGTGTTTGGGATGCCAATTGACAAGCCTGTATGGAACAATTGTGCCTCTTGATTTCTGGGTTGCTTCCCCTCCACCTTGCTGCCTGAAGTCCCGGTTATGTCCTGAATTTCTTGTTTTTGTCCCAAAACTTTCAGGACTAGTATTTGCATGTCTGTCAACATCACAAATGCTTAAATGCTTATAAAACTGTGCCTTTTATCCAATCTTTTTGACATTTGTCAGGGATGATCCCTGTGGTGAGGGGTATGCTCTGTCCTAATTTCATCCAAATTGGATTTAAACAAAGAAATTACAGCTAGAAATGTGTGTACAAAACCTACATTGCTTATAAAATAGGAACCTATTAGGCAATCTTTATGAAAATTGGCAGGAATTATACCTTGGGTGAGGGGTACAAACTTCCCAAATTGTATCCAAATAGGATGGGAAGCAAAGTCATTACAGCCAGAAATGCATCACAAGCCGTGGTGCTTATAAAATTCACACCCTTCATTCACTCCTTTTGAAATTTGGCAGAGATAATCCCCTGGATATAGGATATGTTGTCTCCAAATTCTATGCAAATAAAACAGAACACAAAGAAGTTAAAGCCTGAAAGCATGTCCCAAAAACTAATTTTTATTTATTACCAAATTTTCATTTTTATTCCAAAATGTTGTTATTGTTTTCATTTTTGTTTTTCTAGTATTAATAATTAAAAATGACATTCTATTACCAGAAAAATAAAAAATAAAACATGATGAAGTTGAGAAATAACTGTATTCTGTAACAAACACCCAGCATATGTTCTCAAACATATGGGGGCAACTTCCTAGAAGTAATTGAATAGAATTCTTTGATCGGATTTCACACTTGTCTTCCTTACTCACTTATCTTTATTTCCCTTTTCCACCATTATGGCTGTTTTCACACAGACACTCTAACACTGGTAAAATGGATGTTACATGTTGTTATACATGTTGCAGGGCTGCAGGTGTGCTCTATGTATGCCCTGCAACATGTATAAGAAAATGTATTACCCATTTTATCAGTGTTAGAATGTCCGTGTGAAAAGGATCTCTCTCCTTTCTCTAGTACCCTACTTTTTTCAGATTTATTTATTTCATTAGTATCATTTTGTAGTTCATCTATGATCAAGCATAATCAAGAATATTAAATATAATTTAATGTATTTTTATAGATGCTATAAATATCCATATTTAGTTACTTTGAATTGCTAAAATCTCAATAAAAAGTTAATCAAAAAAGACAGTCATTTTTTCTTTTCCATAATTCAGCAACATCATAAATAAATATGATGAATAAATGTTTTAAAAAGTCTTATAGGTTGGCAGTCAAACCTAAGTATTCATGCTATTTTCAGGTGGGCTTCTAAACAAACTAATTAGCCATAACACAAGTAATTTCTTTAGTTTACTGTATCTCTACACTTTGATAACAAAATGAATGGAAACCCCATAAACCTATTGCTAGCATGTGGTAAATTTCAAAGGTGTGATTCCAGGAATCACTTCTTTTGGGTGCAGTTTTTCTATACAAACATTACCCTGCTTCCTCTTTGTGGCTAGACATGCTACTGAACTCTCAAATTGAACTGTGGAGAAAGATGTTTGGGGGGGAGAAGAGGCAGCCCTTTTCAATATATGGTCTACTACGCTGCTTTCATTGTCGACGCACCCCCAAATGAAACAGGACACGATTATATGGATTTAAACATGGCCGCACCCTTTATTAATCCTGATTACAACCAAACAGAATAGGTGAGGGGTGACATCGCCTATTGCGATCAGGGTCCAGTATCAACATTAACCCATTAACCATTAGACATCAAGGGGGTATCGATATACCATCGATAACCTCTCCACAACCTTAACATCTCCCCTTCGTCCAGCACTGTGCGTGCGGCCAAAGGGGACATAGTCCATCCGGACTTGAGTAAGGAATGGGTGCCCACAGGTGGGGGGGGCATACAATGCCCCACCACCGTCCCAGGTCACCTCTTCCCAGGGAAACCAACACCTCGCTTGCCATACACTGCAATTGCGGTAGGCGTGGCTTCCCCATCTCTTACGGAGATGACTCCTACGATCACTTATCCTAATTTGAACTGATACTGGACCCCCGCCCAAGGGTGCGACAAATTATAACACAACCACTCAAGAACATCAATTTCAGGCAAACACCACACCGTTCTAATGGCCAGCCAAATTATCTCATACTGTAAGGTGAAAAAACAAAGTCCCTCTGGCCAAAATTACTTGCCAAAACTTCCTTCCTGGTCCATTCTAACGCAACCAGTCGAAACCACAGTGTGAAGGGAGGGAGGGTGGGTGCTGCTCTGTTCCCTGCTCCTCGCTAGAATGAGCAGGGAACGCGAACTGTTTGCTGCTCATGCTCCGTGACTAGCGGCGCCTAATCAGGGGCTTTTTTGCACCGCCGGCGAGGGTAACAGTGCAGCCACACACCGGGCGTTGCAAATCTTTGCAAGTGCCCATTCTTTGGTGTCCTGCCTCATTTCCTCATGGTGGTGGGGCGTGACAATGGCCCCGCTGCCGCCGTGACGACAGCGGAGGGCAATTGCCTCAAGCTGATTTTTCAGTGTAAGAAATATTGATACATTCATACCTGGCATTTCAGTTGTCCCAGGGCTGACAACTCTTGTGATTTTATTGCAAGCCTCATTATTTTAGGGGTTAAAGCCTAAAATCATGAGACTGACAATAAAAATAGAGCAAATCTCAGCTTCCATCTTTTAAAAAAGTTGTCTAGAATATTCCTCAGGAGGACTGCAAAGAAAAATTGAAAACTTGTTTTCTGAGCCATTTGAGCATATCACACAGCAAGCAAAGTAGATGAGTGGCTAAGAGACATTCAGCTACACACCTGCCAGCTGTGGGTTCAAATCCTGATTCATCTCTCACTGGAGGGTTGCCTCCTGTCCACACACCTGAGGGATGAGGAACATGTGGTTTGGTCTGATGCTGGCCACATTGCTGCTTTGTATAACATAGGCTACAGAGGGTATTATGTATGCCTAATGGGACAAAGTCTTAACTTTTTGAGAAGCCAAAAACCGTAAGTTTATTTTTAATAAATAAATAAATTTATGTTTCTGAGAAAATATCATGATTTTATTTGAACAGATCCTTGTTCTCCTGTTTCATTGATTTAAAGGCAGTGTTCAATACCATTGATAGGGAGTGCCTGTGGTGGAATTTAAGCAGTTCTTCTATGGATGGCCGTCTTCTTTTTTTGATAATTAAATTACATCTTGGTAATGCTATACAGGTTTGACCATCCCTAGAGCAACCCCTTACCAGGAATATTTCTCTGGATAGGGGTGTTCGATAGGGATGTATCCTAGCACCAGCCTTATTCAATTTTTATGTCAACTATGTGGTCACATATATGGCTGGAAGCAATTCCCATGTGCCAAGTTTGGGGGCTCGGAGACTCCCAATCTTGATGTATGCGGATGATACGGTCTTGCTTTCTTTGACCCAGAAAGGCTTGAGAAGTAGTATACAGAGATTCGTCCTGTATTGTAGACAGGAGAACCTAATTATAAACTATGTTAAGACCAAAGTTTTGATAATTGGCTGTTGCCATCGCCAATTTAGATGGCAAGCAGATAACTCTATAGAGCAGGTACAGTCCTTTTAAATATCTGGGGGTCTATTTTTCAGCTACAGGAGGCTGGTCATTACACTACAAAGCCTCCATTCCCCTGGTCCGGAAATCCTCAAGCTCGATTACCAACTTTTTTTACTCCAGGGGAGGCAAGCTTGTTGGCCCAGCACTTTGTCTGTTTAAGGCCAAAGTGGTCCCCCAACTACTATATGTGGTAGCTACCTGGGGACTTCCCATATTGGATAAAATGGAAGGTCCCCCCAATTTTTCTCTGCACTCTATTCTCGGTGTTCCTAAGTGTGCCCCCAGGTCATCCTCCGAGCTGAAACTGTCATGGGAACCATTAGGTCCCTGGCATTGATAGCCATTCTCAAAATGTGACTGAGAGTGATAGTATTTCCTCCAGCAGCAGATTCCATTATAGCAAGTATACCCAGGGTAAACAATGCCGATTGCTAGGTTCCTTCAGTTGAGATGGAATTATCTAAGCTTGGTCTTTCAAGGGAAATTTTGTCTCCATTGGGCTTTAAAGGTGCTGTGAGGAAGAATCACAGACCAAGAATTGCAGTTTGAGAGTAGTGCCTTATCTAGCCAAAAGATTGCCCCTAATTTCAGCCGTCCTACCTCGAATAACCTTCCCCCTCATTATCTGACCAATTGGACATTTTGGTCATATAAAAAGGGCCATTACTTTAATGCGCTGTAATATTTTCCCATCAGTGATATTAGCAGGGAGATAGCGAGGAATCCCAAGGGAAGAAAGGCTGTCCCGGAGATGGATAATCATGGCTGTCTTGGCTGTCCCGGAGATGGATAATCATATAATTTTACATAGCCCTACAATTGGTCACATTAGGAACAAATATTTAGGGTCTTTTGTTATTCCCAAGTTTGACGGGCAGTCTGAAGCTTCTTTATTGCGTCATCTACTTGATGGTAGTGATACTCCCTGCTCTCGTGCAGTAACAGCATTTTGCTCAAGTATAATTTTGTCTAAGCAATATTGCAAAGGTAGCTTTCAGCTTTAGTCGTGCCTGGATTTTGTGATGACTTGTGAAGGTGGGCACAAGGCCCATTTTTTCATTTAGCATTTTGAACAAATTTTTACTATTTGATTGTATATGATTTGACTCAAAATTTTGTCTGTGTTTGCTTATATGTTCATTTGTTTACATTTTGTTATATGTTAATTTGTTTACATTTTGTTATAGCCTATGGCTAACAATTTTTTTTATTTATTATTATGATAATCCAAGAACCATAAGTTTATTTTTAATAAATAAATAAATTTATGTCTTTGAGAAAATATCATTATTTTATTTGACCTGTCTCATGATTTTTTAACAACTGGGACTGACCAACCTGGTCATGGCTTCTCAAAGATTTTGATACAATTACTTATTGAACGAGAACAGAGACAGGTTCATTTTTGAGTCAGATAATGGCCCAGACTTTCTGTCAGGATTAGAGATGCAAAAGGGGTGCATCAAACCTGCGGTGATCGACTCACCCCAATTGTGGAGGTGGGGTTGGTTTGTTGTTTTTAATTTGTCATCAATATGATGAAAAGAAGTTAAAATTTTTCATTCATGTGGCCAGAAAAGAAGGGGACTGCCTTTGAGAAGACAACCCCTTTAAGGATATGTGGAAGGAAGGAGGGGAAGCTTGATAGGGATGTGTGAACAGAACTGAGTTCAGAAATTTGGTTTGGTTCGAAAATCGAGTTCGGTTCAAAAGTTCAGTTTGGTTGACCGAACTATTCGAGTTCGGTCGAATTCCGAACTTCCGAACCAAGTTCGTACATTCAAAACCGGGTTTTTTCACCTTCCAAACTGGTTCGAATTCGACCGAACAGTTCGGTTGAATTTGAGTTCAGTTCGACAGTTCAGTTCAACAGTTCGGTTCGGTCAACCGAACTATTCGAGTTAGGTTCCAACGCCGAACATCTGAACCGTGTTCACACATCCCTAAAGCTTGAACCAGTTACTCAGTTGTGGACCACCTGTTCCTGTGTGTTTGTACATTGGTCTTAGCACAGGGAGATAAACAGTAGTGGATGGCTGAAATAGTTGCCAGTGCCCATCCACAGACCTCATGTTCAGCTCTGGGAAACTGGACTCATGTTAAGTTTCAGTGACCACCACCTTACAACTCGCATGTAATCCACCCCCAGTAAATCCATCCAAGCCATGTTACCTGGAATTAGCAGCCTCTGCAGCAACTCTACTTATGCTGCCTGTTCCACTCTACTCTCCTGCTAGAGGACATAAGAGTTTGGAAAAGTCCTGCTTGGTGTACCTGGGTATTTTTTCACTTGTACTACTGCACATATCACCAAAGGGCAAACCTGATTTAACGGGTATTTTCAGACGTTACGAGATCACGCTCAACCACAGACAATACCCTGTGGTGGGGAATGGTCCCGTAATGTCTGTTTGATGCCCGCCTGATGTTCACCACAGTGAACCTCCGGTGAGAATCAAAATAACCACACTTTCGAGGCTGGTCCCAGGACCATCGCCAAAAGCGTGGTTAGTTGAACCACGGCCCGGAATTGGCGACCGGTAACATCTGTTACCGGCGCTGATTCTGGGCTGTGGCCCAGGCCACGGGTCTGAATCGGACGCAGCAGCCGCACTGGCCACTGTGCCCGCCCGTCTCCCAGAGGGCAGGCAGCTGGGGGAGCGTGGGGGGGACAGGGCTGTGTGGCCACACGTTGCGTTGCGCAGCCCCCCCCCGATTCCCCACCGGGATCAGCCGGCATGTCTTCTTGCTGTTACGGGGCGATTCCAGTGGGGAATCAAAAGGGTGATTCCGTGATGGGGCCAAAGCCACCCCGTCACGTCTGAAATCACCCAACCTCTTTCTGCAGGTGGCAGTGGTTAATCGGGAGACCTTAGGGTTCCTGAAGCCGTTCTGCTCATAGAGGTGGGTAGGCTTGATTAGTTGGTGGCTTATGGTGCCGCAGCAACTAGGCCAGCCATATTGTGGCAAACAAAAGGAAAAAATGAAGATGGGACACCCCACAGGTGAGATAGAGCTGCAGCTAGACCTGCCCCACTGTGGAGGAGGTTGTAGGGCAGGTGGGATGGGTTAAACTTATTTGTACCCCAAAAGATCTAAATTTGGAGAGACGGTTATTATTTCTATATTTTCTATTAATTTGTTATCATAATTGCAGTTTATTCAAGGAAAGGCAATCATATGTGTAAAACATAGTAACATTTTTGACAGCACAGACACAAGGCCATTTATTTTCCGTCGCAGGAGATTTAAGCGCTTCAGATGCTTACATAATGCTATCAAAACTGAATTAAAAAAATGTTCACACGTGTTTGCTAATGGGAAAACTACACGCCATGCACAAAATCAGCCTAAATGACTGTTTTAATTATACATTGCATAAACTGTCTTTACCCTGTCAACATGATTCCTATGCCTGACAGAGGATATGGGAAATGTGGCAATTACTGTTACAGAAAAGGATTTCTCTAGGGATGGGTGACTGAGGAGGAAGACAAAACTTTTGTAAGAGATTTGAAGGGCAATGAATAAGTATATTTGTTTCCTAGATTTAAAACTGTTTTCTGTCACATGTTGCTGGACCACAAATGCCATGCGATGACAACTTAAACTAGTAGAATAATAATAAATTCTTAGCATTTCTAGCATTTTCCATCAGCCAATCCTTTTCATCCATTATACAGATAAGAAAAATTGAGTCATGTTGAAGTTAAAGGAACTTGCAAAAAGTCACACAGTGAATCAATGGGTGATTTCAGATGTTACGGGGCCCTTTGGCCCCGTACCGAAATCATTTCCCCCCGGGATCACCCAGTAACGCCATAGCAGACGTGCCGGGGAGATCACGGCGGGGAATGTGGGAGGGGGCAGGGCCGCGCGGCGCAACGTGCAGCTGCACGGCCCCACCCCCTCCACGCACCCCGCCGCCCGCCCTCCGGGGAGACGGGCGGGCGGCGGGGCCACTGCGGCCGCTGCGTTGGGCCAGAAGCGCCATGGCCCGGGTTTTTTTTGGTCCCCGCTGGGGATCATTTTGACCACGCTTCCCGGGACATTCCCCCGGCTAGCCCAGGAAGTGTGGTTCAAATTGACCCCTTGCAGGTATTGACCGTGGCGAACATCTGGCGGCCGCCAAACAGACGTTCGGGACACGGTGACCACAGGTGGGTATTCACCGTGGTTCACCGTGATCTCGTAACATCTGAAAATACCCAATATCAGAAATACAAATAAAATCTACATCTATTAACTCCCTGCCTGATGCCAGAAACATTGGCCCACACTGCCTACTCTGTCAGGGAGAGACACGGCCCTTTGAAAGAGAGAAAGCCAGAGTTGCTGTCACTAAAATAGAGACCATATATTTATTCCCCAAGGCAAAAATCAGCAGCACTTATATCATTAGAAAAAAGATACAATTAAAAAACCATAAAACAACTTAAAATCTATATAAAATTCATTTCAAAGAGTTTAAAAGTGGAAGGCAAAGAGGGCAACATAATACATGAAGGGGAAGCAGCAGAGGATCCTCTAAAAGTATGAGAATGAGTAAGTCTTCAAGAATAAATACGCTTTTCAAACGTGAGGAGGAAGGAAGCGAGATAAAATTATCGAGGGAGCAAGTTCCACACTGAGGGGCTCGTCACAACAAAGATACAATCTCCCACCAACTTAAGGCATGGCTCTTATATTAATCACCCAAAGAAACAGCACACAGGTTGATTAACCCTTCTTTGTCATACACTGCACTAGTTCCACAGCTGCAGATCCCAAGCCAAACATTGGGAAACGTTTAGCACGGTTTCAGCTTCCTAAGTCAGTGAATTCTCTTCTCCACCACCTAGTCACACAACATGGCAACTGCTGCTCTCTCTTAGGGGTGTGCAATTTGTCTAGTAGGGATGAGCAAATGCGGTTCGGATGTTTGGAGTTCGGCCCGAACTCGGCCTGTTCGGATGACCGAATCCGAACACGAACTGACCTAACCGAACTAGATTCCAAACGTCAAAATGACCGAACAGTTCAGTCAGTTCGGATCGCATTTGGGTGAGTTCGGGTGGCAAAAACCTGTGACTGGAAGGCAAAATGTGACAGGGAGGCAGAGCCAGCTGAGGAGCAGACTTCCAGGCACCAGCGGTGGAGAGGCTTGGAGTAGCAGCCAGCCTGCCGAATCACTATCCCTTTTCACCTCAGACCACTGCCTTCGCAGTCTGCAATTGGCCACGGGCTAGACTGCACGGAGCCAATGGGGCTTGCGGTGAGGCGGGCTCAGCAAGAAACAAAACTGATTGCCCCCCCCAACACCTTCTGAGCTAGTCACTGTTCCTGAACAGCAGATGTTTCAGAAGGCTCCCTTTCCCAGCAGTTTTGTTCTCCTCAATCCATTGCAATCCTCCTCCTATTCCACCCATCCAACCCATCTACCTCCATATCATTTATTTAGCTTATATAAGATAGATTTAGGTGTTATTTAGGTGTTATTTTTTGCCCGATCCCCTCCCTGTGTTCCCTGTGTTCAATCTTCCTCCCCCCTCCATTGAATCCTTTCCCTCTCCCTCTTATTCCATCCATGATTCCCTTCCCCTGTCTTAAGTTTTGGATTTATTAAGAGTAGGATTATTATTAGATTGATTTTCATTTCAGTTTTGTACCCCTCCCTGTGTTCTTTGTGTTTCTCCCTGTGTAATGTTGTGTATATAGATAGATAGTTACTAGATAGATAAACATGCATAGTAGTTAGCTTAGTTATAGAGATAGATAGAGATACAGTGTGTTTGTAGGACAAGGCCTTTGTAGTTAATTATTAGGAAATTCCATTCAGTTCAATAGGTTTTAGAATAGTTAATAGCATTTAGATTTAGTGTAGAGATAGATATAATAATATTAGATAAAAAATTTAAATAAAAAAAAATAAAAAAAAACCCAATATAAAAACATTATTCTGGAGGGAGAAATGGAGAAGGGAAGGAGAGGCTGGTCTGCTGCCCATAGTGGAGGCAACGGGGCACGTTCCAGAGGTGGCAGGGGCCATGCCAGGGGAGTGGCAGCAGGCAGAAGCAGTAGCCCGAAGACATCACCATGCCCCAAACTCAGCACACCTGTTTTAGGGCCCCAGGCTTCATTATCTCAGTGTCGCCTTCTGGCAGTGCCGTCCTCCTACATGAGACTGCCTCTGTCTCTGCTGGTGCTGGAGCAGGTGCTGCTTCCGATGTTCCTACAGAGTCACCAATGTCCCCCACTGTCAAGGTGATCCCCAGAAGTCCAAAGCTGGTGGATCCCACCCCGGCTGCAAGAGGCTGGGCCCGATCCCTGGGCAATGTCAGTAGGGAGAGGAGTAGCAGCAGCAGTACTAGCAGATATAGAGGGCGCACAGGGAGAGTGCCAGCAGCATGGTGGGCATGGGCAGTCTAACCTCAGGGTTCCAGTACTCCCCTTGATGCGACATAACCGTGATCGCGGACAACAGTGAGTCAGAGGCAGACACTAGTGCCGCAAAGGAGATGTCTGCAGCTGAGGTGAAGGCTGAGCCTCCTCCTAGAGCTGTGTCGCCAGAGCCACCAAGTTCTCCCCCTCCAAGCAGCACTGGCAGCAGTGCATCACCCGGGGTGGGCCAGAAGGCAGGAAGGGGGGAAAATCCTCAGTCTGGGATCATTTCAAGCAGGTGCGGGCAGATGATCCCAGAGAGGTGCAGTGCATTTTGTGCAAAGAGATGGTAAAGCGTGGACAGGTGCTCAGCAACCTGGGAACAACAGCAATGGCAAGGCACCTAAAGTCATGCCACAGTGCTCTGCTGCTCAGCGGGAAGTCAGGAAAAGTGGATGCAAGCAGGTTCCTGACTGCAGCGGCCAGGTGCCGGCTTCTTCAGCAGGCAAGCGTTGTGCACCAGCACCAACTGTTGCCTCTAGCAGCAGGAGCAGTATTCCTCCTGCTAGGGGGGCAGAACAGCAGCAGGAGCCTTCCCAACAGCACATCAGTCCACCATGGAGGAGCTAGGGTGGGAGGATTTGTCAAGGCCATCGGCAGGGCGCAGTGACACTGACTTCCAAGATAAAGCAAAGCGCTTGTTGGCCGAGATGATTGCCCTGGATGGGCAGCCCTTGTCAATTGTGGAGGACAAAGGCTTCCAGCAGCTGATTGGGTTCCTGGCCCCCAACTTTAAGCTGTCTTCCTGCTCCAGCCTTCCCGCTCCAGCCTTCCCGCTGGACTGTGGTGCCACAGCTCTACAGGGCTTTGAACGAGCGGGTGAGGGAGCAGCTGACAGCGGCTGGGGGGGCCACGGTCCACTTCACCACTGACCTGTGGTCTGCCAGAAATGCCCAGCATGCCTACCTGGCAGTGACTGCACACTGGTCGCAGGACCCAGAGGCAGCGCTAGCCAGTGGCAGGAGGGGTTCTGAAGCAGGGTACAGCTGGGCCCTGCTTCAGGCACAAGTCATGGACAGCTCCCACACGTCAAGGAATCTCGAGGCAGCCCTGGCCAACATGGTGAGGGAGTGGGTCATGCCAGGTGCAGCCTTCACCAAGGGGTGTGTGGTCATGGACAACGTGGCCAATATACTCAAGGCAGTTTGCGACGGGGGCTTCAAAAGCATCCCTTGCGCCGCACACACCCTCCATCTCATGGTGAAGGATGCTCTGGGCTTGGGGGAGAAGGGGATTGGGCCAGGCACCCTTAGCTCCCTGGTCGACCAGGGGAGGAAGCTGGCGGGGTTCTTCAATAGGAGCGTGAAGGGCAGTGAGCTCCTCCGGGAGAAGCAAGTCGAGCAAGGTTCCCCAGTGCACACGCTCATCCAGGATGTCTCCACCAGGTGGAATTCCACCTTCCTGATGCTCGAGCAGCTTCTTGAGCAGAAAGCCGCCCTGCATCAGGTGGAACTGGAGACAGACATCGAGGCACTTCCAGGGTACAACAGGGAGGAATGGGAATTGCTCAGATGGTCTTCATCCTGAGACCGTTCCTCGCTGTGACGGAGACCGTGAGCAGCTCCACCACCACCCTTAGCCAGGTGACCCCGCTGGTCCATAGTCTCAAGAGGAGCCTGGACGAGATTATCAGGGGGCGGGATTGTGGCCCTCTGGGAAGGAAGGTCTCCGATGAGGCACTTGACCTGGCACAGAAGCTAAAAGCGGGGCTTTGATGAGCTCCTGTGCCGAGAGGAATATGTCCTGGCAACCATGCTGGACCCCAGGATCAAGGACAGCATGGCACGTGAGACAGCGGTCTATGGCCTCCAGAAGGGTACGTTGGTGCAGAAGGTCTGGCAGGCAGAGCAGGTCATGCAGCAGGACACCCCTGGGGATGGTGGGAGTGGGAGCAGAAACCCCTTCCAGCCATCTGGGTCTATCCCTGCCCCCAGCCCTAGTGGTAGCAGCAGCACCAGCAGCAGGATGAGCAGCAGCAGCAGGACCCCTACTATTGCCATCAGCTCCTCCTGTGTGCAGGCCACTCTGGGGAGCATGGAGCCCAGCACAAAAGGGCAAGCAGCGTGGCTGAGGCCAGTGGGGCAGGTGGTGCCCACCCAGAGCTACCAGAGGGAGTATGATGGTACCTCAGCAGCAATGGAGACCTACCTGGAGGAGGAGCCATGCATTGATCCCAGCAGCGATCCCTTGGCCTACTGGGCTGGCAATGCCCTGTCGAAAGTGGCCAAGGGTATCCTGTCCTGCCCACCAACCAGTGTCCACTCCCCAGCAAGTGGGTGTTCTCTGTAGTGTGGGAGATTTGCTCCCCGCACCGCCTGAGACTTGGGGCCAAGTTGGTGGAGGAGTTGCTCTTCTTGAAGGTGAACCTTCCGCTGCTGGGATTCCCTGAGCTGCCCCTGGACAAGAAGTGATGGTGCAGTGGCACACGCCATGACAGGGGCAGTCGGGACGGGTCTCCTCCTCCTCCTCCTCAATCTGGGCTAGGGCTACTGCTCCTATACTGCTGAGGTGCTGTCCCTACCTCCCAATGCCTGGCACCCGCCATGCCTCTCTCTCTCTCTCTCTCATACTAGACAGCCTCGGTCACCTTATCTGACTGACCTCATGACGCAGGGTGGCAGTGGGAAACAAACTGTAAGCCTGTCAGCTGACCTATGGCTGCAAGATCTCGGTCCGTCTATGTGACGCTGACTGACTCTCGCTCTCTTGCGCTACATAGTCTTTGCTAGCATATCTGAGTTCCCTGCTGCCAATGTCCCAGCCTGCCTGCCCTACTGCCTCCAATGCCACGCATCCTGTCTGCCTGCCCAGCTTGCCGCCAAGCTGAAAGCATGCCTCAGTCCTCCTTCCTGCCTCCCATGCCAGGGTGCCTGTCTGCCCACCCAGGTTGCCTACCTCGAAGCCTGCCCAAGCGCCTCTCATACCACACCACCTGACTGCCTACCCAAGCAACCAGTGTCTGCTGCTGCTAGTGCCAATGGCCCCCAGGCCTATATGCTGTCCGTGCAAATGGTTCTGTACCCTGGCAACCCATTCTTTTCTGGTGCCAATGGTCGCCAGACCTATATGCCATCTGTGCCAAGGGTTCTGTACCCTGGCAACCAATGGCTGCTGCTGCTGCCCATGCTGTGTGTGCCACGGGTTCTGGGGCCCATCATTCCTCGCACAGAGGCGATATCATTCCACCGCATCAAGTAACAGCCACTCCAACCGCAGGAACCGCCACCAGGGTTCTGGGGCAAAGTTACAGGCAGGGAGGGCTGTGGCCAATATGTATCTAGAAGCTGCCACTCTAGCCCCAGGACCCACCATCATGGGTCTGGGGCCATCATTCCTCGCACAGATGTGATGTCATTCCACAGCATCAAGAAACAGCCACTCCAGTCCCTGGACCCACTGCCAGGGTTCTGGGGCCAAGTTACTGGCAGGGAGGGCTGTGTCCAATACCTAGAAGCTACCACTCTAGCCCCAGGACCCACTATCATAGATCTAGGGCCATCATTCCTCGCATGGAGGCAATGTCATTCCACTGCATCAAAAAACAGCCACTCCATCCCCAGGACCCGCCATCAGGGTTCTGGGGCCAAGTTACTGGCAGGGAGGGCTGTAGACAATACTTAGAGGCTGCCACTCTAGCCCCAGGGCTGACCGTCATGGTTCTGGGGCCTGTCATTCCTCGTACAGAGAGCCAATTTTCAGCTGCATCAAGAAACAGCCACACCAGCCCCAGGACCCACGGTTATGGTTCTGGGGCCTACGGTACTGGCAGGGAGGGCTGTGGCCAATATCTTTAAGCTGCCACTCTAGACCCAGGACCCACCATCATGGGTCTGGGCCCATCATTTCTTGCAAGGAGATGACATCATTCCACCACACCAAGAAACAGTCACTCAAGCTCCAGGACCCTCTGCCAGGGTTCTGGGGCCAGGTTACAGGCAGGGAGGACTCTGGCCAATACCTAGAAGCTGCTACTCTAGCCCCAGGGCCCACCATCATGGGTTTGGGGCCATCATTCCTCGCACAGAGAGCCTTTTTCCAAACGCCTGAACCAAACCGAACACTACTGAAACGAACGGCCGAACTCAAACGTTGTGAACGAATCCAATGGCCAAACCAGACCAAACCGAACGGCCGAACCCGAACCGTGATCTGTTCGCCCATCCCTATTGTTTAGTTACTAAAACTAATGAAGCCCCATTAGCTTTTGTAACTAGGAAATGAAAACAAATGAATTAGGAAATGAATGAAAACAAAAATGAATTAACTTTTTAAAATGAAGAGAGAAGGGGGAACGAAAATGAATTGAGATCCCTTCTGCACACGCTTGTTACTCCACTGTCTGCCTCTTGCTGCTGCTGCCCGAATGCATCTCTCTCTCACTCTCACTCTCTCATCTCTCCTGCCCCCCTGGGGTGATCCCTGCAAGATAACACCCTGCCACACTTTGGAGTGCCTATGCCAAAGCCAGTGCCTGCTGCTCCTCTGTTTTGCTGCTGCTACCACCAATCTGCGTGATGATTGTTCGTTTGTGTGTCTCTCTCTCATATCTTCTCTCCCTATAGGGCATTCCCTGCAAGCTGAAGCCCAACATACTTTGGACAACATGTCTCCTTTATCAGCCCATGCTGCTTCTCAGTGCCTGCCTGCTGCCTGCCAGTCTCTGTCTGATACTCTGTCTCCTGGGGGCATTCTGTGCCACTTGAAGCCTCATCAGATTTGGGGCACCACAGTCTTCTATGCTAGTGCCTGCAACTTCAGTGCCTGGCATCTGCTGCCTTCCAGTGTCTACTCTGTCCTCTGCCCGCCTGCTGTGTGCCAGTCTCTCTCTGATATTTCTGTCCCCTTGGGGCAGACTGTGTAAGTTTGGGGGAAGGGAAAGTGTCCTAGAGGGACAGTAACATCTCTATTTAAAGGCATGGAAGCCCTGCCAAGAGATTCCCATTGATTTCAAAGGGAAACTAATGTAAAACAAATGAGTTTTAAATGAAAAAAGAAAACAAAAGATTTTTTTGAAATGAAAATAAAAGGGGAAGCAAAAAAGAATGGATTTTTGGAAATGAAAACAAATGAACTTTTGAAAACAAAAACAAAAGGGGAAATGAAAATGAATGAGGTCCCTTCTGCACACCCCTACTCTCTCTCTCCCCATCACTGTCTGCTTGCATGCCTCCAAGCACCGGCATCTATTAAGTGATGACACTTGGATGGGAAACTTTCAAAAATACGAATGGCACTTACATATCACTTTTAAAAATCTCCCACTGGGCTGAAGGAGGAGAGGTGGCTGAGTGGCTACCATGTTTAGTTCCATCCCTGAAGGCTCTGGGTTCAAGTCCTGCTTGGTTTCACACTGGATTGCTGCCTTCAGTCTATCCAGCTGTGAATGGGTACACGATACCTTGGGTTTGGGCAGACAAAGGAAGTTGGATGTGGTTCTGACCTTGTGCGTCTTAGGCCACAGAAACTGGTGTGCCTTCACCACACCTTCCTGATGAGCTGTATGTCTCAGGATAGACTCTTACTTGGGGCCAAAATAAGCTATTAGGACTCTGATGTTGAAATGGCGAGTTCTAGCAAATTCCATGTACACAAGACAAAAGGGATGGCGGTAAATCAGGAAAAGAGGAGAGTACGAAACAGTAGCTATGACACCAGTCTAATGTTTCTCACTTTTAGCTGAATGAAACTGGTTGTATTCACACCAAAAGAAACAGTGGTTGTTTTTAGACACACCTTAAAGTGCTGGTCTTTCAATCCTCTAGGTTTACAAGTCCACAAGTCAGCTCCTGGATGAATTCTTCACACACACACTACCCTGAGGCAGCCCGCAGTAGTGGCGCAGGAGAGCTAGAGAAGAGGCAGAGGGGTTGCCATGGAAACGACGTGACCATGCCTGCCAGAAGCAAAGCAGTTTACTAGGATAACGTTTTACACACAAACGTTCTGGGAGACACCCAGATGTTACAGGATCCAGATTTGTAAAATCACAAAGATCAAGAACTTCTTAAATCTATGAGAATATCTGGAAGTTCAAAGAGCTGGGTGTTTAAGATCCGGGTGAGTGATTTAGACACATAGAAAGCTGGGGTTGCAGCAGCAAACATGCGGAAGAAAGGTGTGTGTAAAAACACCCAGTGATGTGATAGAAGGAGAGAGGCTAGATTAGTTTATAAACAGTTAGTACATCATAAAACAAGTTTGGTGCTCTACTGAGTGTGCCACCTTTACATTGAAGGATTCAGTCAGCCAGTCAGACCTTTCCGAACAGAACATGATGAGGTATCAACCAGACTCCTCCATGCAAGCCCACATTCATATATGTAGCTTGACACTTTTAAGCCCTGTTCCTATTATAAGTTGGTAATTTAGGTCACTAATAGCTATGAAAACAGAAATTAATAATGGAAATAGGATGCTGGCCAAAGTAATGGCCCACGTGCTATGTATCTCTTTTGTGGAGAAAAAAAATATATCAAAGTTTCTAAACCATAATATATCTAAGCTATGTGTTAATATGTAATTAGAGGAAAATAATATAGCTGGACGAATTCTGTCTTGCTGTATATTTCATGCCTCTCTAGCATGGTGCTCATTGGGTGATAACAAAAGAAACAATAGCCCCGTGTGCAGGTTGCGAGTGTTGTGTGGGCCTTTTAGACAAGCGGGATATTAAACCCGTGGCTCTTGGACACTTGCGCAGCGCCAGGGAGGGGGTGGGCTTTAGACGCTCCTCCATGAACAGGAAGTCACCTGGGAGCCATTAGAAACAGCAGCGCTGGGTGACTCCTGGGTGTTTTGAGACGTGGCATAGTACAGACCTCAATTATTGAGGTATTAGTGCGCCACGTGTCAAAACACCCAGGAGCCACCCGATGCCGCTGTTTCTAATGGCGCCTGGGCGACTTTCTGTTAACAGAGGAGCGTCTAAAGCCCCGCCCCCCCACGCAGGTGTCCAAGAGCCGTGGGTTTAAAATCCCACTTGTCAAAAAAGGTCCAGTGTCACATCCAGTAGGTGTTAGCACCTAAGAGAGAGATGTGGGTATCACTATACTCACAGTCTGCAGACGTAGCCCTGAGTCGTCCCCTTCCTGCTGGGCTGCTCCTGGAAGGACCATATCTGCCTACATCCCCCACACTGGTTTATTTCAAACCTGGACCTAGCTTGAAATAGACCAGCGGGGAATCCTTATTTCAGTTTCTCTAGGTGAAGGAGGAGGCCATGCAATGAACATGACATGAGCCTTGGTGAGGTGTACATGGACCAAGAACACGAGTTCCACATCCCTGTTCACCTATTAAACGGACCAATCGCCACCCACTTGTAGATGGCTATTGTTTGTTTTCACCCATTGAGAAAAGGTCAGAATTTGCTTCTCATAACAAGAGAACAGTCTAGAATGTGAAATACAAAAAGATAGCTAAAAAACTGATAGTAAAATTTATAAAGATTATGCTTCCCGGATTTACATCTTCCTAAAGCAGCTGCCTGCTAATGACAAATAAGTGGGAGAAAAAAATGACTTAGACCTTTTTTACACGGGCCTCTCCCACTCATGAACATGCAGAAATCTGCATGTTCATGAGTGGGAGAGGCCCGTGTAAAAAAGGTCTAAGTCATTTTTTTCTCCCACTTATTTGTCATTAGCAGGCAGCTACTTTAGGAAGATGTAAATCCGGGAAGCATAATCTTTATAAATTTTACTATCAGTTTTTTAGCTATCTTTTTGTAGAAATCTGCATGTTCATGAGTGGGAGAGGCCCGTATGAAAGACACAGGCCTAACACGCATCCCCACTCACCCCCCCTCATCTCCTCGAATGGAGCAACCACCTAACACACATCCCCATTCACCCCGCACTCATCCCCACGCACAAAGCTACCAGGGAAAACGGAGGTTGCTCCATGCGTGGGGATGCGTGTGCGGCCATGAGCATACCCCACTCACCCACCGCACACGCACCGGCGCCCCCCCACCTCCCCCCACCTGGCAGTACCATTTTAAAAAGGCCTCCTTTTCTCACAATAAGAAAAAAAAAAGAAGCTTCCTAATGCTTTTTGAGATAATGGACACACTTGAATGCAAAACCTGGAAAAAGTGAAAAAACATATTTCTATATGAAAACTATCTGTCAAATATCAAAACTACTGAATGGGTGGCAGTACGAGTATGGAATTTATAGATAACTTGGCACTTAATACTCAGAAGAGGTGGCAAGAAAGATATTCAGTAAGTTTAAAGTTGGCAGACGATCATGTAAATCTAAATTCAACATTCTAAATAAGTATTGTTGAAATGTGTAATTTGCATGTTGTAGAAACAGACATTTGAAAATAAGAAATATAAAGTGAATTGTTTTGATATGTCAGTCTGGTATTTCAGTCATATTCATGAGAAGGGCTACATAATCTTATACTGACATCACTTATGACCCATGAAGAAAATGATATCGCATAATGTAAGACAACTTGCAGTATATTCCACAGGCTTGGGGTCTTGCTGGAAGGAGTGGCAAAACTATGACCACCAAGAAAGAATGCCTTGTGTTTCTGACTTTGAGAATAATAGTCCCACCGGTGTGTGAGATTAAATAAATATGAAATAGATAATATCTCAAAATTATATATGAAACACATCAAAACACAATAGAATATACTCATGCAGTTTGTGGGGAAAAACCTAACATTTTTTTATTTTAAAAACAAAAGGCTATGAAATCTGCATTTAAGCTAGGGGTGTGCATGTAGTTTTCATTATTACAATAACAATAACAAAATTATTATTTTTGTTTTTGTTATTGCAATAACAAAAATGACAACCGAGAATAACAATAACAAAAATGATAATAATAACAATAATGAAAACTACAATTATTAGTGCTGTGGCAGTTGGGTTTTGGAAAGTAAATGTGAAGAGGGGAGAAGGGAGCGGACATCTCGGAGCCCTAAACAGGGTTGAACTCTTGAACTGTGCCTGTGTTGGGAGGGGCGAACAGCTCAGCAGTATCTGATGGATGTATTCCTGGCCAATGAGCAGCGCAAGCAGGCCCCAGCAGTCTCATGGCACTCTGTGACTGCTCAATGCCTGCTGCCTCCCACAACCAATCAGTGGGGCTCTGGGGGAGAGCACTGCAACCCTTTATAATGGGAGGGCCAGGCTTTTTCTCTCAGTTCTGTGAGAGCTCTGCTTGTCAGTTTCCATTTACAGAATTGTGGTGCTTGCACACACAAAAACCCTCCCTAGCCCTCATTGTATTACCAATACCGTTCCTTCCTCATACCCTACATTTTACTTTCTCCCTTTTCCTGCCCTTCTCCCTCCTGTACAATATATAGAGATAGGTAGTATAGATTAGACATACATATATTAGAATATAGATAATTGATTAGATAATAGTTAATTTTCCTTTTCCCTTCTCCTGTCTCTCTTCGATTTAGATAGATATTAGTTGCGTATGGGAATCGATAACGATACTGATACCAAAAATAAAATCTTCATTTGAAATGGTACTGATAACAATGACATTGTAGTTAATAACAATAACAAAAATAACATTTTTGAATAACAAAAATGAAAACTGAAACCGACCTAGGGGCCTGGTGCACACACCTAATTTAAGCATGGTATTGCAATTTTGCTAGATGAGGGCAATGCCATATAATGACAAGAGACCAGGCTGACCCACTCATTGGACAAAATACTTTGTCCGTGATGAAACCCACAGACTACTTGCTTCTGTCCCTAGAATGCTGGGCCAGCCTCTTGCTTCACACCTCCCCCAACTACACTGCAAGTCTTAGTTAGGGTTAGTGCCAACATGGTGCATCTCTCTTGTTCATAACCAATAAGCTGATAGGAGGAGGAGGAGGCTCTCCCATCCGCGTGCATACACGCTGCAAGTCATTGGTTGGAACTTGAAATGGGGGTGAGGGAATCACATGGGACACCTGATAAGTTTTGACTCTGAAACAGATTCTTCTCCAATTGTCACCAGAGCAAAATTTAAATCTGTGTCTAAATTAGTGCCTCGCGCCAGAGATGTCTGTTATCCCCCTTACTTTTTAATTTGGCCATGGAACCACTTGCTGTTGTGATTAGAGCTAATAATGACATCAATGGAGTTTAGGTCAATGGGGCTGAATACAAGACATCAATGTATGCTGATGGCATGATTTTTTTAAAAAAATCCACTTAAGTCCACACCTCACCTCTTAAATGTTATTGTGGAGTTTGGAATTGTATCTGGGTTTAAGGCTAATATATAAAAATCTCATTCTCTGTTATTTTGTGCTAATTCCACTATTAAAGCTCAGATTAGTAATATGATAACTTTTACAATTGCTGAGGGTAAATCATCATGTCTAGACATTACATTAACAAAAAAATTAGAGTTTTTATAAATTTAATTTTCTGCCCTTGATACATGAAATTAAAAATAAAATTACAAAATGGATGTCACATAATTGTTCAGGGTTAGGAAGAGTAAACTTAATTAAAATGTTTTTATTTCCAAATTTACTCTGTTATTTTGGCTCTACCTATTAAATTACCCACTGACATTTTTTGTCGAATAAATCATCTTTTATTTACTTTCCTATGGAAACAAAAAAAGGCTAGGATTCAGAGATCCATACTTATTACAGACAAAAATAAAGGAGGAATTAATTTTTCTGATATTAAATCTTATCATTATACATTGTGCTCAGAGCTGTAAGATATTGGTATGGGAATTTCTCTGAAGCTGGATGGCCTAGAATGGAAAGGGATATGTATAATGTTTTGGATTGTATGTGTTTGCTTACGGGCCTTCAAAAAACTAAAATGCATATGATTGAAGATTCAGATACAGACTGATCCATGTTATGAAAAGTCATGGATCTGTATCTGATTAGTGTTGGCGAGAATGTTGGGGGAAAGGCACGGTCCTGCATTGTTGGTGGGATTGCACAGTGTTCTAATATTAAAGAAAGAAAAGATGCATGTCAATTAATCTGAATTACAGTTTTATATGTAATAGCAAGTAACTGGAAATCCCCAAGACCTCTAACAGAAGATCTATTGCAACGCCTCCGGTACATGACTTCTATGGAGCGTATAGCTGCTGATGTGCATGATGACTTGAATAACTTCTATGCTGTTCTATGCACTAGCGTACCTGCAGGTATTCCTGGTGTAGTGACAAAACAGATGTAATGCAACTGAAGAAGCCAAAAAGGAGCAGCAGGAAGAAAACAACAGAGATGACTTTAAACAAAAGTATACTTAGGCTGCAAAGCAGAAACCACTAAGTCCAGGGTGGTCCCTTTGATGTCAGTGTGATTTCTGTGAAATAAGGGGTTATGGAACTGCAAACTTAGATACTTCCAAATTATTGCAAGAAAATTCCAAAGCAACATTTGGATAACTGATGGCTGCTATACATCCTGTTTCTCAGCAAGATTGTCCTGGTTTTCTGAAAAATGGCTTTTATGACCCAGGTTATTTTATCATAGTGATGACGAACTATTGTAACAAAGGGTGAAAACAGATGAGCAGTCGGCGTGCTGGCTACACAGCCTGGGGCAGGGACGGACGCCCCTGGCCAGATCAGGACAAGGCACTGAACGGACCTGTGCCTGATCGGGCTAGCTGTTGAGTCCTTCCATGTCCCACCCCCAGAACGGGAAGAGAACAAGTGCACTGCCAGGTGGCCCTGCCCTCAGTGCACCCCCAGTGCACCCCCAGTGCCCTGCCCCATGATGGGCAGACATGGCATCCAGTCATGGGAAGCTATGGCTGACAGCTATGGCAGACTCTGATCCTTAGTGAGGAATGGCGATGGGAACAGATGCATGGGCTCACTATGACTACCCTGGCAGCCCTTGGGCTGGGATCTTCCAGGGGACCATATCCAGGTCAGCTGCCTACCCAGGCCAGGACAGCAGTGGGCCCACATCTGGCGGGCTGGAAACTCATGCGACGGAGAGTCCCTGGCCCAGGCAGGCCAAGCAGATGCGTTGAATCTGTTTTCACCCAAAATGTCATCTACTTTATGCCTTCCTGCTACTTTACAACATCCAATACAGGCAACTACAGTCAAACTTCACTATAACAAACCCTGCTTAGAATGAAGCCGGGTCTAAAACAATTCCAATTTTAAGAACCATTTCTTTTTCTCATATTTTGCCAAACCATGTTATATCAAACATACGGATATAATGAACTTTTTCTCTGGTCAGGAGAGTTTATTATATTTAATTTATACGGTGTTTGTAATGATTCAGATGGATACATGGTAACTAAATACAAATGCTGCTAAAAGGTTAATGATATTGTCACAGGGTGCCTCTTGCTAGGCATTCGTCTTTTCAGTATTAGGGCCCAAACAAACCAGAGTCTCTGGGAAGTAGCTCAAACATACCTTTATTTAGTTACACAGCTCTCCAGAGTTCTCTGGGTCAAGTCCTCTCTGGTTTACCGCATATCCAGAACTCCCAACTCTCCCAATGTTCCCAGCTGAGGTTCGCGCTGAAGGCTGACACTGGCTCTCTCAGGACCTCATCACTTAACTCCTCTCCAGAACTCACAGGCAACTCACAGTTCCCAGCCAGCTCCCAACTCACACAACTGCCTGGTTCAGCCACTTCTTTTATATGCTGAGCCATGGCCCAAACATACTGACTTCCTGTCAGCGGCCATCTTAGGACTTACCAGCAGCAATTTTGGCTTCTCCTTAGTTCTCTGTGACCCCACTCTGCCACAGATATGGAAACAAATGAATCAGCATTAAAATACTGTAATATGTTCTTAATGTAACGTATTGCTTGCTTTTAAGCTCTTTTTATTAATATCTCATGTTTTCAGTTATTATGCCTTCAACCCTATTTATGGTTCCAAATATTTTTGAGATATTTTAGGATAATCATTTGATCAAAAATGACAGTGCCACTGTAACAGAAGTTTTGAAATGTCATTTTTGTATAATCCACATTAAGCATTGACAGTGTCAAAACAAAATGTTAGAACTGTTGAGAAATGAAGTTATGGAATTTTGACATTTCTGACATAGTAATTTATCAAAAAGTGTCCAAAAATGTTAAAACATTAACAAATGTTTAAGTTAACAAAATTAACAACATTTTGCAATGTTCAAAATGATTTTTTCATTGATTTTGTTCAATTAGGTTTAATTAATTAATTAATTAATTAATTAATTAATATTATTATTATTATTATTATTAGCATTTGTATAGCGCCAGCTGTGTACCTGGCACTTTACAGAACAATGAGATAGACGCGGTCCCTGCCTACAGCTTACAATCTAATAGACTCAGAGGGGGAAGACAAGGAGAGGGGACATAGGGAGAGACAAGGGATAAAAACATTTAAGTGGATGTGAAGTCTCAGGTGCACGTGCTTGGCTTGGTTGCAGTTAGGCAGGAGTCAATGCAGAGGGCAGACAGTAAGTATTAAGAGGGAAGTTCTAACAGGCGTCGGGAAAGGCGGCGAGGAAGAGGTGGGTTTTGAGGAGGAATTTGAAGGTAGAGAGGGAGGGAGTAAGGCGGATGTGGGCAGGGAGGGAGTTCCAGGCATGGTGGGGGGCAGCAAGGGAGAAGGGACGAAGGCGTTTAGGTGAACAGGGGAGACGAAGGAGAGCAAGGGAGGGGACAGAGGAGGAGTGGAGAGTGCGTGCAGGAGTGTGTAAGGAGATAAGGGCTGAGAAGTAAGGGGGAGCCAGGTTGTGAAGGGTTTTGTAAGTAAAAACAACACACCACCACCACCACACAAACCCATTTCCCCTTGTATCTTGCAAATGGAATCCTTCCATTGCTTCCTGATTAAACCCACAATTTTAGTTATCATGTGAGGGGAAAGAACTTTGTTATGTATCTAATCTCCAGTTACTGGATAAGGGTGTATTTCCAGCACAATCTGTGTGTTTTCCACTTTGTTGAAGGAGCTATAATAGCTGTTCTCTGGATGTTCTCCAAAATATGTATATCTCTACTGAAGTGATGTGTCTAAGATGTAATATTCTACGGTGCTGGATCAATGCAGCATTGCACACAGTTCTAGATTAAAACAGTATTTCACACTAGGATATTAATGAGACTCACCTTTTATAAAGCCTAAGAACAAAAGTTATCACAGTGCCAGTGCTTATGTAGATCAAGCAATAGATGACAGAACCATCAATTCTTGTGAAATATGCAGAAAAGTTGCTTTAAGTTCAAAATTAGCATATGACTGAGGTAGGATGGTTTGACAGCCTCTTGCATGCTGTTCTAAATCCCCTGAAAAATTCACTTCCCTGGTGTTTTTGTTGGTTCTTTTTTTTTTTTAACAGGAAATGTGTTTGACAAGTTGCAATGATAGACACAAAGGCTTCACAGCACCGAGCAAGAATGGAATTGAATTATAGGGATGTGCAAACGCAGTTCGGACGTTCGGAGTTCGGCCTGAACTCAGTCAATTCAGACACCTGAAACGGACGCCCGAAATGAACGTGGAAACCCCGGAACAGTTCAGGCATGAAAAACCTGGCTGGTAGACCCAGGGGGGGAGGGGGGTGGGATCTGAGAAGCAGACTTCCTGGCCCCAGGAGTGGAGAGATGCTTGGACTAGCAGCCAGCCTGCCCAATCACCATCCCTCTTTTCCTCAGGCCACTGGCTTGGCAGTCTATGATTGGCCATGGGCTAGGCGGCACAGAGCCAATGGGGCTTGTGGTAAGGTGGGCGCAGCAAGTAACAAAAGTAATTGCCCTCCCCTCCTTCCAATTCATTCTGAGCATGCCACTGATCCGGTGAGCAGGCGTTTTCAGAACTCTCCCTCTCCCAGTGGTTTGTGTTCCTCCCAATCCATTGCCATCCTCCTCCTATTTCACCCATTTCCACACATTTACCTCATAGTTTCATTTATTTAGATTAGATTAGATAGATTTAGGTGTTATACCCTGCCTCAGCCTGCCTTCTGCTCATGCCAAAGTGCCTGTCTGCTTGCCCTGTGGGCAAAGCTCGAACCCTGTCTCAGCCTGCCTTCCCTACTGCTCCTCATGCCATGATGCCTGCCTGTCTGCCCGCCTTGCTTGCAAAGTTCGAACCGTCTCAGCCTGCCTTCCGATGCTCATACCAAAGTGCTTGTCTGCCCACCCTGTGGGAAAAGCTTGAACCCTGACTCAGCCTGCCTTCCTATCCTGCATGGCACTAGGAGTGTGGTTTGGTGTCGCTGCCTCCCAGCATCCTCCACTGCCACGCAGGGCAATGGAAGGCCTGCAGTCCAGGAGGCTGTGGCTGTCTCTGCTGCAGGAGCAGGTGCTTCAGGGTCAGATGTTCATCATGAGCCACCAATGTCCCCCATTATTCATGTGATCCCCAGCAGTCCAGGGCTGGTGATCCCACTCCAGTTGCTAGAGGCAAGGCCTGATCCGTGGGCAATGGCAGCAGGGAGAGGAGCAGCAGCAGCAGCAGCAGCAGCAGCAGCAGCAGCCAGTTGAGGCCCAGAAGCATCAGTGCACCATGAAGGAGCTGGGGTGGGGGCAGCTGCCAAGTCCATCAGCAGCTGCAGGATGTGGAGGGTGGCGTAGCTTTCAACTAAAAGCCACGCACATGTTGGGGGAAATTATTGCGCTTGATGGGCAACAGTTCTCGGTGGTTGGGAACATGGGGTTTAGGTGCCTGATTGGCTTCCTGGCTCCCCAGTTTAATCTGCCCTCATGCACCACTCTGAGTCAGGCTGCACCGATGCCTGGCAGCCTGCAATGCCCAGCCAAGTAGGGGTGCTAGCCACCAACCCCTGGCCAGTCCTCTGCCGCTGCTCCACCAATGCCAGCCAGACTGCAATGCCAGGCCAAGTAGGGGGTGCCAACCACCAAGCCCTGGCCGGGCCTCTGCCGCTGCTGCACCGATGCCAGCCAGCCTGCAATGCCTGGCCAAGTAGGGGTGCCATACTGGCCATACCGCATAATGCATAGGTGGCAGGTGCCAGTCACCAAGCCCTGACCGGGCCTTTGCTCCACTGATGCCAGCCAGACTGCAATGCCTGGCCAAGTAGGGGTGCCATACTGGTCATACTGCATAACAAATAGATGGCAGGTGCCATACAGAGCACCCACTCATGGCCACGCACAGACCACTAGCCGGAAATCCAGAGTGCTTTGTGCGAGGCGAGCCGAATACCTCCACTGATGCCAGCCAGTCTGCAACTCCCAGCCAAGTAAGGGTGCCAGTCACCAAGCCCTGGTCAGGCTTCTGCTGCTGCTCTGCCGATGCCTGGCAGCCTGCAATGCCAGGCCAAGTAGGGGTGCCAGTCACCAAGCCCTGGCCGGGCCTCTGCTGCTGCTCCGCTGATGCCTGGAAGCCTGAAAAGCCCAGCCAAGTAGGGGTGCCAGCCAGCAAGCCCTGGCCAGGCCTCTGCCGCTGCTCCACCAATGCCTGGCAGCCTGCAATGCCCAGCCAAGGATGGGTGACAGTCGCATTTACTGTGTCCTGGCAACCCAATGACCGCTGCTGCTGCCATTGCTGTGCCATGGGTACTGTGGCCCGGTAATCTAATTTCTGCTGCTGCTGAGGCTGACACTGCTGTTCCATGGGTACTGTACCCCAGCAATCGAATGTCCTCTGCTCCTGCCTCTGCTGATGCCACCTCTGCTGTGCCACAGGCTCTGTGCCATGGTAATCTAATGTCTGCTGCTGGTACTACACAGCAGCCATTTGCTCCTCACTCTTGTAGATGGGCATAGCTTGGATGAGTGCACTGGTGTGCGAGGGCTGGGTGTCCATGAGATTCACTACCGGGGCAAGGCTTGCTCAATTTGCAGTAGAGCTTCTTGAGATCGGTTGAGTATGATGCCAGCCTGCAACACCTGGCCAAGCAGGGGTGCCATACTGGCCATACCACATAATGCATAGGTGGCAGGTGCCATACTACAGAGAACCCACTTATGGCCACGCACAAAGCGCTCGCTGAAAATCCAGACTGCTTTATGCGAAGCAAGCTGAATAGCTCCACCGATGCCTGGCAGCCTGCAATGCCTGGCCGAGTAAGGGTGCCAGCCAGCAAGCCCTGGCCGGGCCTCTGCTGCTGCTCCACCGATGCCAGCCAGCCTGCAATGTCCAGCCAAGTAGGGGTGCCATACTGGCCATACCGCACAACACACAGGTGGCAGGTGCCATACAGAGCACCCATTCATGACCACGCACAGAGTGCTCACCAAAAGTCCAAGCAGCCTTCAATGCCCGGCCAAGTAAGGGTGCCAGCCATCAAGCCCTGGCCGGGCCTCTGCTGCTGCTCCGCCGATGCCTGGCAGCCTGCAATGACAGGCCAAGTAGGGGTGCTAGCCACCAAGCCCTGGCCGGGCCTCTGCTGCTGCTCCGCTGATGCCAGGCAGCCTGCAACGCCCGGCTGAGTAGAGGTGCCAGGCCAGTCACCAAGTTCTGTCCAGGCCTCTGCTGCTGGTCTGCCGATGCTTGGAAGTCTGCAATGCCCTGTCAAGTAGGGGTGCCAGGCCAGCCACCAAGCTCCAAGTCTTCCTGGCCTCTGCTGCTGCTGGGTCTTAGACGGCCAGCCATGCCCCCATGGGCACCCCCAGGGGTCAAGCGCTGAGCCTGCCTGCCCAGGCAACCCGGGGTGCCAAGCCCCAAACCTTCCTTGTCTCTGATGCTGCTTTGTCTCCGACAGCCTGCCATTCCCCCACAGGCACCCCTGGAGTGCCCCAAGCCTCCAGGAAGCTGAATTTTCAAAACATGGGGGGGGGGTCCGAACTCCGCAGGACCGAACCCATGAACCTGAACTAAGTTTTTGGGCTGAACATCCAAACCCCATTCTTTTTGCACATCCTACTGAATTAGTGTGCAATTTTGTATCGCTGTTAAGAAATCTAGGTATTTTAAAAGAGTGGTCAAACCCTTCTTTAAAAATACCAGTGTATTATTATACACACAAAAACATGGTGGGTGAAGAGATGAATAGTAACTTGTTTTCAGCGTTGTATGATTATTCTTCAAATCAAAGCATTGTGGTTTGACTGACAATAAAAGAAAGATTAAAAGGAAATATAAGACACAACTGAGAACTGATGGGATAAACACCTAATTTAAAAGAAATCTGAGAGGCAGGATCATTTAATGAGTAAAGCATCAAACCTAAGAAATCTAAAGTTCTTTTTTAAAATGCATTCCAGTGCTTGCAGCATCAAAATACTATCTCTTTGCACCTTGTCAGGAATGGCTTGATTGAGTTTAACACATTTGGCACCCAGGAATTTGTTTCCAGGAGAATAATGTTTCAGCGTATGTATTAGAAAAGCCCTTTCAACCTTAAACATCACAGCATTTGCTATGTAACTGACATCCAGGAGTCTTGTGCCTATGAGGGGGATGGAAATTGCTTTCAAATGTTTTCTAATTTCAGGTATTCCCATGATTTTTTATTATTTTCCAGTTTCTCCGATTTGGGACTGCAGTGGTTGCAGCTTGTCGTTAACTTATCCAATCAAATATTGTTATTGGTTTTCTAAATAATAGTACTACTACTGAGAGATAAAATATTTGCTTACATTTCAGGAATCAACCATTCACAGTATAATTTCTAACTTTAGCTCAAAGATTTGATGGGATCCCACTCTCTATACATTTTATTTATACTAAAATTTCTATCCCAGCCCCACTTGCCTCCAGCAGCTTACAACAAAAACAAACAACATAAATAAAAACAATAAATATAAATATAAAATATAAAATCAATATACATAAAGGGTGTCTTTAGACATAACGCTGGTCAGAGTTCGGTAAAACAGTGTCCTAACATTACAGTGTTTAGACATACCGTCAACACAGTATTCACCCCAAACACAGATTAAACAATCAAGACCTGGCAGTTGTTCACTTCCAGTGTTTGGGGTGAACACTGTGTTGACGGTATGTCTAAACACTGTAATGGTAGGACAGTGTTACAGAACACTGAACGACGTTATGTCTAAAGACACCCAAAAAGGTTACAGAATTAAAAAAAATACTTATGGTTTTCCCTTGTAAAAACCCCAGTTGTTCCTGCCTTACTGGAAGAGTGATATCACCAATGAAATTACAGTAGGCTGTGCAAACATTCCAGAGCTAAGACCTAAGACGCTGAAGTCCATAGACAGACTGTTGTTGAGTTCATTGTGGCTCAGTGTCCAAATTCATCCCACCTGGAATCTGGATTTATTAATAACTCAGGGTAAAACTTGTCCCTACAACTGAGGTTCCCAAACAGTGGATTGGACCCCAAGTAAGGTCATGCCATCTGTGGATGAGGTGCTTAATACACAATTACAATTCCCAGTTGCAATGAACTTTGCACGTCTCTAGTGCTGCCGAGGGTTGTGGAATTGTATTTAAGTCCCAAAATGGAGTCAAATGGGCAAGAAGTTTGAAAAATGCTGATCTAGAATTTCCCTCAAGGATCACCCAAAAAGGCTCTCTCATCCCCTCGATGTCTTGGTTTTAACTAACTGAATCTACCTGACAGCCATTAAGTCTCAGAAGGCACAGTATTAGTACATGCATTCAGGTAATGAAGGAGCAGGGGGAAACTCCTATAGAAGTTGTTGGGATCAATTTTCCATTAAATATTTACAGAAAATAGCCATGGTGGAGATAAAGGAACTCTTATAAGCCTGGCTTTGGCACAAATTAAACCTGCACGGAGACAGCTTTACTTCATGATGCTGCCTGGAGCCATTCTGGCATTAGAGAAATGGTTTACCATAGTCCCTATTCCATGACCCACCCCTAGCATTTCTTGAGATTCAGGCAGTTACAGAAGCACGCATTTCATTTCATTCTCTGACAAGCCCTTCCACCATTAGGCATATATAATATGACTCCACCTTATTTGGGGAGAAAGTGTGGAGATACTGGATGAAAACAAAACAGACATTGTGGCAGTGAGGTGGCTTCCTGGCCCACCCCAGGGCAAGCCACTGCAGCCACCACCCTTCAGGTTGGCAGGGAGGACTGTTTACACAAACAGCCCTCAACCCTTAATCCAGGTGTGGAGGCTGCCAGCACAAGTCCCTACATGCCCTGGGACAACCTGAGGAGCTGTCCACATGGGACAAGACTCTCCAGCCAATGTAGCACAGCCAAATTGGACCTGGGAAGAGCTGCTGTCAAATAGCCAAGAAGGGGGCACTCCTTGACCCCGCCCCCATGAACTGTTTGGTGCTCTCACCCGCCTCCCATGGGGGTGCTCCTGAGGGAAGCGCCAGCTTCACATTCAAAGTGACAGCAAGCTGGCCTAGGCCGTTGCCATGGAGCTGGCTAGTTGTCACTCAGAAAATGTCTGGGCACCACTTTCGCCCTCTCCAGTGCCTCCCACCTGTGCAAAGTGATAGTCAGTCAGCCTTGCTGCAGTGGTAGGAGCCAGCTGGCTATCATTTTGCACAGGCAGGAGGCACTGGAGAGGATGGAAAGCGGTGCCCGGACTCTGAGCGACAGCCAGGTAGCTCTGACACAGCACCCTGGGTCTGCTGGCTGTCACTTCTCTCAGGAACACTCCCATAAGTGGTTTGGTGGGTGGATACACACAGCAAACAGCTCATGGGTGTGAGAGAAGAGGGCCAGATGAGCACACTTCTCCAGGTCCCCCCCATTAGCTGTTTGGTGGGGCCAAGTGAGCGTAGTCTTCCAGCTTCCCCCAATCATCAGTTTGGTGGCGTCGGCTGAGGCCGTTTCTCTGGGTCCAATCCATGGACCCTGCCTCATAGGGAGCCTGGGCAAGCCTAACATACATGTGGGCTCAAGTTGGCCAGCATTAGCTTGGGTGGGTGGGCCTTGGCCTAAGTCTCTTGAGATGTTCGAGGATGCCTACCCTGGGCATACACGGGCCCACATTTGGCAGGGACAGAACAAATTCTGAATTCTTTGCTTTTGTCTTCACCGCTGAGGATTTTAAAGAGATACGCATGCTGGACCGAGTCTTTGTAGGCAATGAATCGGAAGATCTGTCCCAAATAAGTGTGACTATGGAGGAGGTTCTGGAACAAATTGTCAAACTGAATAGTAACAAATAACCAGGACCAGATGGTATTCATCCCAGAGTTCTGAAGGAACTTAAATATGAAGTTGCAGACCTATTATAGGTAATTTGTAACCTAGCGTTTAAATTTGACACTGTACCAGAGGATTGCAGAGTAGCGAAAGAAACGCCAATATTTAAAAATGGCTCCAGAGGTGATCCTGGAAACTACAGACCTATGAGCCTGATGTCAGTGCTGGGAAAACACATAGAAACGGTTGTTAAGAACAAAATTACTGAGCATATTGATAAACATAGCTTAATGGGGAAGAGTAAACATGGATTTAGGAAAGGGAAGGGAAGTCATGCTTTACTAACCTATTGGAATTTTTTGAGGGTGTACATAGGCATGTGGATAAGGGTGAGCCAGTCGATATAGCAGGCACAGTGCTACCCCTAGAGCGCATGGGACAATGCCCCTCTTGGCCCCCCACGCCCAGTACCTTACAAAAAATCCTGTCCCCGGTTCATGGCCGTGCATTGAGAGGCCCGTGCAGCTGTTTCAAGCCACTCCGGCGTTCTGAACTTCCTGTTTAGAGCACCCTGGAGCTTGTGCATGAGCAGTTCTCCAGGCTGAACTGTGCATGCGTGAGCTCACTCCTAGGCTCTGCGCATGTGAAAAGTGCCGCTTTGGTCACTCGTGGGGGGGGTCACTTGCAGGTCGGAACTTGTGGGGGAGGGACTTGGAGGGGGGGACTTGGGAGGGGACTTGTAGAACCAGAGGCTCATTGAAGAAGACCTGCAAGACTCAAAAGTTGGAAGAATGCAGTCTGGGTGGTCAGGGAGTGTCGTCCACCACACGTGCATAGCAAAGAGCAACGCATTGCCAGGATTACTTGGGGCCATATTTCATGGAGCTCTATGGAGAGGCAACTGGCAACAACAGTAATGTTATATGGGCAGTAGCCCTTGGCATCCTGTCGGCAGGAGAGGGGGGCAGGAGGGGGAGCAATGGATGTGTGTGTGTGTGTGTGTGTGACTGTTGTGATGTGTGTGTGTGTGTGTGTGTGCGCGTGCTTTTGGCCGGTGGAACAGCAACCGCAGGTGGGGAGTGGAGAGTGCTCTGTGTGTTTTTTTGTGTATTTTATTCAGCGTCTCAGTGTGGGCTTTTTCTCTCACGTGGTGTAAGGGTGGGGACTGCCTGCTGCTCCAGAGACCAGAGCATATATAAAGGTGACTCAACAGGCGCCATTTTAGCTCTCTTTCAGTTTTTGAGAGAGAGAGAGAGAGAGAGAGAG
>QEPC01009197.1:553461-564312 GCA_003113815.1 Sphenodon punctatus | reverse complement strand
GGGGGGGGGGAATCAGGACTAGATTTTTGGAATCCACTAATCAAAAATGGCACTTTGGCTTAGGTGTATGTATACAGACTATGGGTGTTAACAACATATATGATGCTGGCCCAGCTGGGCTCTGTTTGCCCCGGCTGGGCCAAAATGACAGCGGGCAGTCTGTTTGTGGCCCGCCAAATGAGGGCCTGGTTCCTACCTTGGACAGGTAAGAGCCAGGCAGGAAATGTGGGCCCGGTACAAGATAGACCCACAGTCCATGCCGATCTCTTACCTTGCCAGGGCAGAGCAGGTGAGCAGGAATGTTTGTTCCTGGCCCTGGCAAATACCTGTGTGAGGGGTTGCCATGGCCACCTGTAATTGGCATCCATGGCTACCCGTCATGGTGGGGGCAGGGCAATTTTGGGAATGTGACCGTGGGATGTACATCATTCCCTGCCCCCAATCCCCTCTCCCCAGCCAGGGGAGGTTGCGGGAATGTTTGTTTCTGCAGCTGGAGCATATCTGGCTTGGGAAAGCCCTCCCCTCCACCAGGTGGGACAGATGTCCCATGAGGACATCTGTTTTTACCCTGTATTTGTAGAAATAAACCTTCCTGTTTAGACCTGACTACCTGAATATCATGAGTTATCTTCTGCATCATTTTAAGTAATTATTAAACAAAATAGTTGGGGGTGAATGAAGACTCAACAAAAATCAACATACTATTGCATGATCCTCATACCACTTTTTCCATCATTATTATTTATTTATTTTGTATTTATTATAAAAATTTCTTATCCCACCCCCTCCTGCCAAAGGCAGCTTGGGGTAGCGTACAACATAAAAGCACTAAATATACACATAACTTAAAACAAACAACAATAAAACCATCAATTTCCCCACCCCCCTATCCCATCCCTACCCGTCTCTCTTACCAAATGCCTGGCGGAACAGCCAAGTTTTACACTGATGCCTGAAGGAGGTAAAGCCAAATGAATCTCTGCCAGAAAGTAGTTCCACAAGCAAGGTGCGGCGAATGAGAATGCCCTCTCCAATGTGGCCCTCTCCCGAACACAGGGGACTTCCCAAAGGGTGTCCCCAGCCGACCGCAACTATCGTTCCAGAACCTGAAGTGTGAGGTAGTCCTGCATGTAGGCAGGGCCCAGGCCATGTAGGGTTTTAAAGGTCAACACCAACACTCTGAATCAGGCCCATATGCAACAGGCAGGCAGTGCGGAGAATGGAGCACCGGTGTTATGTGCTCTCGGTGGCCCATACCTATCAGGAGACAGGACGCCGCATTCTGTACCAGCTGCAGCCTCCAGACTGTCACCTTGGGTAGCCCCACGTAGAGTGCGTTACAGTAGTCAAGCCTTCAGGGGATGAAGGCATGGATGATGGTGGCAAGGTCACAGTCTGAGACGTATGGCCGTAACGGTTGCACTAGATGTAATTTGGCAAGTGCACTCCTTGCCACAGCTGCCACCTGGGCATCCAGGTGGAGCTGTGAATCAAGGAGCACCCCCAGATTACGAACTTGAGGAACCAAGATGGGGCGCACCCCATCAACGATAGGGGCCTCCACTCCCTAGGCCCTCCCCACCAACATCACCTCTGTCTTGTCAGGATTCAATTTCAGGCGGCCCGTCCTCATTCAGTCCCCCACAGGCGTCAGACATCGGGTAAGCAATGAGGCTGTGGGGCTCGAATCCACTGAAAATGAAAGGTAGAGCTGAGTGTCGTCACCATATTGAGGACAACACATTCCAAAACCTCTCATGACCTCACGCAAAGGCTACATATACGCGTTGAACATTAAAGTCAGCACAATTGCTTTAGAGCAGAGGTTCCCAAATTGTAAGGTGGGATTGTGCCATTTACAGAAATGGTTGCCATCCCAATTGAAACACTTTGTATCAGGGGTGTAACTAGGTTGGACTGGGCCCAGGTGAAAAAGATGGACATGAGCACCTGCACCCCCATCAATGCCCCTTCTCAACCTCACCTCTGTCATGTACCCCAGGTTGGTTCGGTATTGCAGAACACCATCAAGAAATAAATAAAAAGTCTTCTCTGGTCTGCTGTTTCCTTTTGGTGATTCTAGTTAAGATATAGGTATCCAATAGTGTTGCTACCTCTTACGGTTTGACCCCAAGACTTCTATAGGCCAAAAATAGAAGTCTCAGGGTGAAACCAAAAGAAGTAGACATCTTATAGGGGTGTTCATCCGTAACGTTTTCTATTAGTTATGAAAACAAATGGAGCCCCATTTTGTGTTCGTAACCAACGTTTCAAAAATGGATGAATAAGCTAACTATTGTTGTTTGCCTTCATCAGTTTTCATTTAAAAATAAAAAAATAAAAAAAATTAAAACTGTGCATGTGCAAAATGACCTTCAGGACTGTACTATGCAATGCATATGCACCCTTTTGCCAAAATTGGTGCCATTTTGGAACGGGGCTGTGCGTGCTCAGAACAGCTCAGAGGCCATATTATGCATGAGCAGTGGGTTTTTAAAATAAAATTATTATTTTTAAAATACAAAAGTGAACTTTTTTATGAAACCCCCCCCAAACGAAGGGCTTTTTATAAACAAAAACAAATGGGGTGCTGACTTCACACCACTACAATTTTATTGTATTATGGTTTCCTTGCTATGATGAAGATAAAGCCTGTTGGGTTTTGTGATCTGCACCAAAATAAGTTATTGATGCTACCCCCCTTATTGCCAGCAGCATTCACTAAAGCAAGCATACAAAACTGCAGCAGGCTGATGTACAGTAAACCAGCAGTGGGAAAGGAACCTTCTCTCCCAGGCCATTTTGAAAAGTATTACAAGGTCCAAGGACAGCATAGGAGTTGCAGGTAGGAGCACTTAAAGCTGCTGGCATCCCAGGTCACTCAGAGTCATCTGCCCTCTTATTCGCAGGGTAAAAAGGGGGACACCAGCTACAGCTAGGAAGGGGGAGGGGTTGTGCCAGAACTGGGAAAAGCAGGGGAATGTTTCAGACCATGGATCTGTGCCATGGATACATCCTGTGTCCTTGAGCACATGCCCTCATCTCTGTTGTCTTTCCCTGAACTCACACTTGCAGTGCTTCAGAGTAGGGACTTGATTCATCTAGTCAGCACCCACAAGACATCTCCTCTTCCCCCAGCTAGCCAGCACTTCAAAGGCTCCTCCTCTTCCTCCATATCCCCGCCTTTCCCCAGATAGACAGCACCCCAACGCCCCCTCCACTTCACCTCAAGTCCCCTTTCTACTTCCCCCAGCTGGGCAGCACCCCCAAAGCCCCCTTTCCCACCCTCAGGGGAAGAGGGCAGTGGGCAGCACGGCCAGGGAAGAGGGGAGTATGGACCATGGAAGAGGGCAGTGGAGGCTAGAGAAGGGGGTGCAGGGTAGAGGGCAGTGGAGGCTGGGGGGGGGGGGGGGGGGGNTAGGGCAGCAGGGGCCATAGAAGGGGGTGCAAGGAAGATGGTATTAGAGGCCAGGAAACAGGGAAGAGGTTGCCACTCACCTAAAAGCCACGCCAAAGCCGAAGATACCACTCTGGACTATGCCTCCCTGTATTTTGAATGAGGCTTCTCTGAACATGCCCCTAAAGCTCTCTGGGAGCACTCTTGGAAATGTAGTCCAGCTTGGTCCGCGTGCTGTCTTGGAGTAAGCTGGACTACATTTCCCAGCATGCTCCCAGAGAGCTTTAGGAGCATGCTCAGAGAAACCTCATTCAAACTACAAGGAGGCAGAGTCCAGAGCGGCACATCAGGCTTCAGCATGGCTTTTAGGTGACTGGCACTCTCTTACCTGTTCCCTGGCCTCTCCCACCATCTTCCCTGCACCCCCTTTCATGGCCCCTGCTGCCCTATTTCCTGACCCCACTGCCTTCCCTTCCTGCAATTAGTTGAGGTTTTTCCGAGTCCCGAGTGGCGGGGCTTTTCCTCAGCCATTTGGAACTCCGAAAAACAAGGTAAAAATGGGCCTGTACTCAATAAAATAAAGGAAAATTGAAGTACTAGGTTTCATTCCTAACGCACAGGTTGTTTTTTTAAAAAATATTTTAAAATGAAAATGGATCAAAACAAACAATAATTGTTTCCTTTATTCATCCATTTCCGTAACATTCATTATGAACACAAATGGGGCTCCATTCATTTTCGTAAGTAATAGAAAGCATTACTGATGCACGCCCCTAAGAAGAACATGTAAGTGTTTCTTTGAAGTCCCTCATTGTGACGAGGTGATAGTTCTTGAAAAACTTTGCCTACCAAAGTCAGTCCTTCCCTGATCTAAATTGCCTGGGTACTGAACCACTGTGGGCTCCAGCTGAGGGGAAACAGAGGCAGAGAACTCTGGTGCTAGTGAGCATCTCCAAAGCTTACAAATAATCTTCAGGGAATTGTGCTTCCCCAAAGCACCACTCAGATACCTTACTAGCAGAAACATCTCTCAGACCCCTAGCTACTGCAAGATTTGACCAACTAACAACGCACAGCAACTGCTTGATTTTTTCTGTTGTCCTGCCCAAGTGTTTAGTGGGAATTCCAGGGTACCCAACAATCCTGGGCCACCTGTTATACAAAGCCAGGGTGTAGATTTCATGGGTACATCTTTGTTGCCTTCTGGGATAACAGGATTAGATTTAAGTCTCAAATGGTGTTTCACAGAGAAAGTATTCAGGAGCCACGATTCTAAAGTAAGTGGTTTAGGGGTTGTGGCCTTAATTTTGCATGTTCATGGCCCACTGTAAGAAAAGGGCCCAAGAAATAGAGAAACTTCCTAATATTCCATTTGAGATCCGTTTGTCTTTTTAAACTGAATCCTCCAAGACTTTTATGCTTCCTCATTTTCTTCTATCCTGAAAAAGAAAACTTTGAAGTTGCAATGTTTTTAGCAACATAGAAATTCTCAAAAAATTGTTTTAATGCACTATGAAGCCAAAAAAATTTTTTAAAAAAAATTTGAATGCTGCATACTTTTTCCCAGTGAAAAACTGGCTGTAGGTAAAGGGTATAGCTATCTGCAAAACATTTCTGAATGAAAGCAAATTTTGTCAAATGCTTCTTACACATCTCAGCTATAGAAGATTCATCCTTAAAAAAAGAAAACCACTACTCAAGAAATGAATTATTGGGCTCTATAATCAAGTTTGTTTTCAGATTAGGTGAAAATGTTAGGTCGTGTGCCTAAGAATGGAACACACTGGGCGTCTTCAAACGTGACAGTAGCCTGGTTTAACACACTTTAGCACAGTTTAAACCGGGGCCACCATCACGTTGAAATGCACCCACCAGGTGTTCCCTCAGGTTAGATCCCAACCGTGGTGGGGGTTAGCCCAGGCTGTGACTTGGCAAAGTCCCCACGTCACAGCCAGGCCTAACCCCCACCATGGTTGGAATCCCACTGCCCAACCAGGAGTAAAGCGGACTTTCATGTTTGAAATGCCACTTTACTCACTGCGGTCTGGAGTGCTGCCAGGTCTAGGCACCATGGCAGCTGTCATTGGCCACCATGGTCACCCATCAGGGAGGGGGCGGGTCACTAGGAGCAATGGGGAGTGCCGTGCCGGCCCAACGCCAGACTGGGTAAGTCAATGGTGGCGCTCAGGTGCCATCACATTAATTTTCGCCCACTGTGCAGAGCTTCTTTTATTACGTGCTTAAAATATTTCAAATGGACGTTACTGGGTTATCTAAGAAAATTTGAATTCCTTCTAAATAAGGCCTGTCTTCTTTCTGTGCATATTGATTTGTAAATGGACTATGGTCAGAGGCATTTCAATACAAAATGCCTGGAATAATATATTAGGAACAATTGGTTTATCGTATAAACTGATTGTATGTGTTATAGGATATTCAGTTTTGCCCTTCAATTCTGTGTTGCTTACACCTGTCTTGTACTTTATAAATCAAAAACAAACCTTGCAACAAAACAGCAAACTCAGAAGTACAAAGACCACCTGGGGTTTGTGTAATTACATACTGAGTAGTGCGTTCTCTGAAAAGTACCATAATGCACACTAAAAAAAGTTAGAGTTAAAAAACCCCACACATACTCAACACTTTCTTCTGTGGTTAAATGAGACAGTAAATTTAGAAACTTCTTCCCTCTCACTCACTGCCTGCCACCTTCAAATACTGGATAATATCTTTGAGGAAATAGCATGTCCTAAACCTTTCTTGCTTAAACCTTTCTTGTCAGTTTCAGAGAGCTTCGGTTGCTAGGATTCAACAGATGTTATTCATTTTCACTACCTGAGTTAAGGGCTTGCCATACAGTTTCCTAGTATTTAGTTACAGGTTATTTGCAGTTTCTGTGAAAACAAAAACCTAGAGGGTTAAATAATGATTTAGGAGACTAAATTCAGCTGCTGATTTTTTAAAACAATTTTGGCCTACGGGTATATTTATTCCCTTTCAGCCCTGTAGCAAAAGTATCTTGGTTATTTGTCAAGCTTGGTTGTATAAACATGAAAATAACCAGAGGGCATATGGAAAGCAGCATGAAATATACCTACTATGGATATTAGAGAATGGATAAAAAAACAACGGAGCCACAAATTAATTTAAAAAGAACAGCACTGGGCTTTTCAACACAGGGCTCAAACCTATGTTATTGAAATCGATAGTCCAGTTCCCATTGGCTTTAATGAATCAACATTCTGCCCACAGTGCTCCATTCCAATCACGTTTATAGGAAAGTCAACCAAAAGTATCTCTCTTGAACTCTCTTGGAGTTAGGCTTTGGTAAAACAGGCATAAGCAAGATCAAAATTTGGCCTAAATTTGAAACTTGTACAAATACGCTTCAACTCCTCCCCACGTCCTGTCAAAGACATTTTCCCACAAAAGCTTTTCACTTGGCAAAAGAATGTGACAAGTCTATTCTTTATCTCCTAGCTGTGTGCAGTCTCTCTCTGGAAACTCTTGCCAAGATGATAAGAGCTCATCTTCACATTGATTACATCCTCGTAAGGAGTTTGACACAGAAGTAAAGACGTACCCTGACAAGCTGCAGTACTAATAATAATGACACCGAATCCTGACAGATCCATTCCATATATCTTACACCTAATCATAATATTTGGACATCTAGCAGGATACAGAATTAACTGGAGAAAGTGCAATAACCTAGACAGCCACAAGTTACCTCAAAGCCTATTCACAATGTATTTAATAAATAAATAACTAAATAAATGAACAGATGAGGAGAAAGCAGCATGTGTAGCACATTTTTTTTTACTTAGTAAAGCATTTGGTGTAGTGTCTCTCAACATTCAACTTCAAAAGTCAATTCAAATTGGCTTGGCTGGGAACACTGTCAAGTAAATCAAACAAACATTGGATTACGAATCCTTAACGCCACAAAATGTGTGTGTAAGGGGGTGGGGGTGGTTTAAAAGGGGTAGTAAGCACAGCAGCACGCTTGTTAAATTTGCAAGAAATTTAAAAAATGTCAAACTGAGAAATGTAAAAAAACAGCAAGGAGAAAGTAAAGGAATAGGAGAGACTAGAAAAGCAGTTTCCAATTTCCAGTTCTCTTAGAATTTGCAGGGCCCAGGGCAAACATAAGATATGGGAACCCTAGTGATCCCTGCCCCATAGTGACACCCTTTGCAGGGCCCTAAAGGTGGTCATGTTTGGGGCCCTGCTGGCAGGGAGTGGGACCTCTATACCCTGCCCTGGTGAAAACATGGGCCACTGTATAAAGATTGGTGGGTTACCCTGTGGTAAGGCCAGTGCTGATGGGACCATGTCTGAAAAAGTAGCAAACTCAAATGTCAGCAGGGAAAAGTAGGAGAAAGGTCCTGTACCTTTAAATGATTCCCATCTCCTTGGAACAAAAAGAACCCTGCCCATGGGGGTCAGCGGACATGGGGTGTAAAGGCAATTTGAAGGGCTCTGATTGACCTTGCTCAACTGGGATAGGGTGTCAATAAAGGATATGGTTTTTTTTAAGAGAGAATCCTGCTCTTTGCAAAGGAGAAGTAAAACTTGACCTAGCAGGGTGGACTTTGGCACCATGCTGGTTGTAGGGAAGGCAGGCAGACAGAACAGGCCCAAGAGAATAAATTTGTGATGCTGGGGGTGTACTAAATTGAGGGGGCCCATGATTATTTTTATTTATTATTTTTTGAATTTCTATGCCTCCCTCCCCACACAACTCAGGGTGGCTCACATTCCACAAAAAACAAAAACAATTTTTTAAAAAAGCTAGAATTCATACAATAAAAACACTCCTCCTCTCCTGCAACCCCACCCCAAACCCCCACCAAACTCCACCTATCCCTGCCTGCAAAATGGTTCCCCAAATAAAAAGGTTTTGCACTGCTTCCAGAAGACAGCCAGACTTGGGCTCAAGCAAACCTCCTGGGGAAGGGAGCTCCACAACATGGTGGCAAGAACTGAGAACTCTCCCCCATGCGTCACTGCCCCCATAGAAAGGGTATCAGATGGAATGCCCCAGTCAACTGTAGGGGCCACAAAGGGACATGGTAGGATAGGTGGTCTTTCAGATATATGGGACCCAGACTGTTTAGGACTTTCAAAGTCAAAAACAGCACCTTGAATTGTGCCTGGAAAGCTATAGACAGCCAGTGCAGACTTCGGAGCACAGGTGTAATGTGCTCCTGGTGACTCGTCCCTGAAAGGAGCCAAGCCACTGCATTCTGCAGCAGCTGCAACTTCTGAGCAGTCATCAAGGGCAGCCCCATGTAGAGTGCATTGCATGAATCTAGCTTTGAGGTGATGAAGGCATGAATGACAGTGGCCAGATCTGAATCAGAAAGAAAAGGCCTCAGCCTCCTCACCAGATGGAGTTGATGAAAACTGCTCCTGGTCACCACCATCATCTGACAATCCAGGCGCAGTGATGGATCCAAGAACACTCCGATGATGCAAACGTGAGTGACGAGAGGAGGTTGGACCCCATAAATGACAGGTGTCCCAATCCTGTCCAAGTCACAAGACCAGCCAAAAATCATCAACTCAGTCTTCTCAGGATTCGGCTTCAGTTGGCTCACCCTCAACCAGTCCTTGACAGCAGCCAGGCATTGAGTAAGCACCGAAACCATGGGACCTGGTTCAGATGAAAAGGAGAGGTAGAGCTGAGTGTCATCAACATATTGATGACACCTCACCCCAAACCTCCGAATGACCGCACCCAACAGCCTTAGATACACACTGAACAAGAAGGGGAACAGAATAGAACCCTGCAGGACACCACAGGGAAAGTCCCAAGGTGACGATGAGCAAATTGCCCATCACCACCTGCTGGGATCTCCCTGACAGGAAAGAGCGGAACCCTTCAAGAGTAGTCCCACACATCCCCACCAGGTCTCGCAGTCGTGCTAACACCACCTCATAATCAACTGTATCAAAGGCCGCAGAAATATTTAATAAGATCAACAAGGTACAATTCCCCTTGTCCAGGTCATCAACCAAAGCTACAAATGCAGTCTCTGTTACATTCCCAAGACAAAAACTTGACTGAAACGGGTCGAAGTATCCAACAGTATCGAGATGTGCCTGGAGCTGTTGGGCAACCACCTGTTCAATAAACTTCCCTAAAATGGGAAAATTAGAGACAGGCAGTTTGCTGACCGGGGTATCAGCATCCAGAGATGGTTTCTTAAGCATGAGGCAGGACCACCACAGTTTTAAGGGTGTTCGACACCCTCCCCTCCCACAGAGAGGCATTGACAACCCCGGCCAACAACAGCCCCAATGTCTCCTGGATGGCTTTCACCAGCCAGGATGGGAAAGCATCAAATTCACAACTGGTTGCTCATGGCCCCAAGCACCTCATTCGCATTGGTGGGTGATACCAAATGAAACTAATCCAAATAAAAAAGACTAAACTGAGCTTCCATAACCCCAAACTCGGACTCTGGTAGCACCCAAGTCATGGTGAATACAAGTGATTTTGTCTGCAAAGTAAATAAAAATGTCACAGCGGGAAACAGATGACTCCATTTCCTGGTGAAGACAAGCTGGGTTAACCAGGCCCCTCACCACCCAGAGCAGCTTCACTAGACAAGACTTTGCAGATGCTATGAGAGCAGAGAAGAAAGATTTCTTCACCACCATCACAACCCCAGCATAGTCTTTCAAAAATGATCAACACTGCAATTGGTCAGCTTCAGCGCAAGTCAAGTGCCACCTGCACTCTGTCTACCTTCCCACTTCAGCTTCCTCAGGTCTTCAGTAAACCAAGGGGACCTATGCTGACGGAGCGGTGGCAATGTTCAAGGTGTCATTTCACAAAGTGACCATTTCATCAACAGAGTAGTCATCAAGGTCAGTGGGTATATCCCCCAGAGAATTCTGAAAACCAATTGGATCTATCAGTCTCTGGGGGCAGACTGACCTAACCGGTCCACCGCCACGAAGAGGGCATAGAAGGGCCAGGGTCCAGGCCTTCAGGAGGTAATGATCCAACCATGGCAACCATCTTGTAACAACACCCTCAATAATTGGAACCACTGTGTCCAGGCTGGTGCAAAACATCAGATCCAATGTGTGTCCCGCCTCATGCGTGAGTCCCAATATTATTTGGAATAAGACCATGGTTGTCATGGTGGCCATGAACTTCTGCTCTCCTCCTAAAAGGCTGGACACAGCATGTAAGAACATAAGAAGTGCCATGCTGGGTCAGACAAATGATCCATCTAGCCCAGCATCCTCTCTCCGACAGTAGCCAATCATGGTGGCTTGAGAGAAGCACCCAGCAGATCACAATGGGGGATCCATTCCCTGTTGTTTACCCCCAGCTCCCATCATGTTCCCTGATCCTGTCTGACTAATAGCTGCTAATGGACCTATCTTCTAGGGATGGGCGAATAGATCGCGGTTCAGGTTCGGCCGTTCGGTTC